>CM065694.1:13657581-13673460 GCA_017654935.2 Phymorhynchus buccinoides
CCCTTGCAATTTTGTTTCTTTTCTTATAGATATGATGGGGTGGTAAGGGTATGGGATTGGGATAAGGAGGAGTTGATGAGGAAAATTTAATGGGGGTGATGATGAGCACGCACCATGCAGGCCAGGAACATATAGGCGGAAACCAGACAATTGGTTAGCTTTTGTTTATTTGCTAGGAAAGACTAAGAAAGACAGTGCAGCAAATAAGATCCTGCAACAATACAAAATATACAAGCATAAATATAAACAAGAAATGACAATGATTAGGTATGATAACATGAGGAAATACACAGTCACAACAGTGGAAGGAGCTCACTGCATGACTTAAATAGCATCATTAAACTAACATTGACACAAGCCTAGCTGGGGCTTGGAAACATAACATAGGCTGGTTTTACCTGACCCTATGCTTGCTTAACTCATACACAAACATTTGAATTCATGTGAGTTAACCCAAACCAAGTATTGTAACACTGACATCATCAGATGCTGTGTTACTAAAAATAGACTACACATCAAAGTAGGCTGATCAGTTTTAAGTGGAAAACTGACTACAGACAAATGTAGGCCTATTGGGAGTTTATCATTGAAGTAGCAAGAATCTCAATCAAAAGGAGATGCCTTATTAATACTATAGTAGCAGTATTAACACAACAACAGCTAATCATACAATACATAGCTATCACACAATGGCTGTTCACATTGTGTGAAGCAATGGCACAATAGAAAACAGGCCTGTGTGGGTGATGAAGTGTGGCTACTACAGTAGGCTTAGCACACACACACACACACACAATAGTAGGCCTACACACATAGCATGGCATAAGCCTAGATCAATAATATTAATAGCATGGAAATGAGCACGTTAGGCTTTTAAACAATATAATGTAGGCAAAGTGCCCCATACATTGTTTAAACACAGTAAATTGACGTCACACACGAGTGGATGTGAGGATGGAACAGAACAATCGGAATGTTCTAATTGTCAGTCTCTGGACAACATATAGGCCTAGCGCCAAGTTTATGAATAAACTTTGGTGGTGACGAGAATCTATAGCAGACAGCTTTCTGTTCCGTAAAAGTAGTACAGTGACAAAGTTAGATCACTGATTAAGCTAAAACAACATGTAAAACAATAGTTAGTAAAGTAGGAGAAACTAAACCATCAACACTGGCTTTAGATTTACTTACAGCTATGAGCAGGGATCAGTGCTCAAACATTGCAGGCTGTTGACCACAGTTAGACACACACACACATTCCGCAGAGTGGCTGGTGTAGGCTCCCGCCTATACTTGGCTTTGCTCGACTGACGCTCACACTGACGGCACAAAAATAGGGTCGGCCATGTGGGGCATTTGTAAATATAAAGATGGTGGGAACAATACTGGAGGCAATACCCGGAGGCAGTGCTTATCCAGTACAGTCCCGATCTTTTTTTTAAAAATACAGATATGTGCAGCAGTAACCACGCCTCGGATAAACCTCATCGGCTATGGCACTGCCACAGGGTGCCATTACTGACGGCGCAGTTCAAATTTGAATTATATAGGTCAGCTTCAGCTGCCAAGCCTGCGTCACATGATTGAGATCAAAGGGCTCTTGTTAGATATGCTTTATGCCAAATCTGTGTTTGTTACCAGTTGAATAACACAATATATATCTGCAACGGTTTAACTAAGCAACACATAAAACATATCAGAATAAAGGCCGCGAACCCAGCTACGATCTGATATAAATGGAAATAAAACGTTATAAAACTATGACTATTAAAATAGGCGAAAACTAGGTATTCAGAAAGCCACTTTAATGGGTTCTAGCATCTAAAAAATTAATAACTCTACAACTCTGATACTTGGGATTGATCAGTTAGTACTGATTAAAAGAGGGCAATGAGAGCTTTATATTGATGTACTATGTCACTATATTAGATGACACAGTAATAATATAATTAGCATTCATTGTGACAAAGATACAAAACTTTGTTAGAAGCGCGACTGGTTGGCTAGTGCACGGACACTGTTGCTGGCAAAAGCATAGCAGCAGGCGACAAGTGTCTGATGTCGGTACGACGTTTCGTCAAAAGTTAAGTTTGACGTAAAATAGATATTGGTAATACTAATGTATTACATCAAAGCCCTTTCTTGCTATTGAAAGGTGAAAGGGAAACCTTGATAAAAAAAAATGTTTCTAAGCAAGGAAGAGTGATGTAATTTAACAGAATAAATCGTTAGCTATATATGAGAGATATCGGCAGTTTGAGGCCTAATTGACAGACTAGTCAATTAAGTTATATAGCTATGATAGGATTTTATTAATATGAAAATAAAAGAGGGGGAGAGGTTAAAAATAAGTTTATCAACCGGCTTAGGATTTGAATCGATAGCCTGCCTTCGTCTGAATGTGCGTGACCTGTTTGATTTCCAAAGGAGACAACGCAATTATGTCGTCTGCTGACACGTCTAAAAATAGCGCACTTGCAATTGAGTCGTCTGCTCTGAAAAATTAATGACCAGCCTATGACTATGCTCTGAATTATTTGTGACGAGTAGACTACTTTAGTTCACTCGGTCACATAATATTGTAATATTGTTTCAAATTTTGTGGTTATGAACAGGGCTTTGTTTAAATAATGTTATTTTATGCATATTTGATTTGACTGTAGTGAGTCTTATATGTATAATGATTTATTTGTGTTTTATTGTCTATGTAAAGCACTTTGAGCTCCCTGCAAAGGTAGTAAAGCGCTATATAAATGTTCAGTATTATTATTATTATTATTATTATTATTATTATTATTATTTGTTGCTACTTAATACATATTATCTTTCTAAGTGAGGACTATGCTTGCCAATGTTTAGCTTTATACCTACGTGTAGCACACCCACATCTTCTGCAAGATTATTCAAATGCACTTATTGTATGCGCTTAACGTATCTGGGAAAACTCCGGTTAACTGATTTCCATATGTCTGTCCACAGCTCCAGGATCTACCATGGAGCGTCTACATGACGAGACCGTCGCCTCCCTGATTGCTGGTCAACGGTGGGGAGAGGCTTTCAGACTGTTGAACTGCCTATACCATAGTGGCACAAAGAACGGATGGCCTATACAAAACCAAAAAGGAACTGTTACCGTCTGTGATTATGAGTGGTACAGAAACTCCGAATTAATGGTGTATGATGCCCTGTTGAAAGAAGGAGCCCGAGGTGTCGCCTTGTTTCAAAGATGGTTTGAATATGTTATATATACAGGCAATATCGAAATGTTCGAACTGCTTTTGAGCTCTTGTATTGAGCACGTGAGACAAGCCGTTAGGGAAAGTCTTCTGAAACCAGGCATTCTAATTGAACTTGTGAGACGGCCATGTGCACGAAGGGTTGGAATCATTTTGGACGTTTTCCATGCTCCCAAATGCACTGGTTTCATCGAGTCTCTTAACCTGGCCTGTGAAACTGGCGTCTTGTCTTGCGTGGGCCTTTCACTGACATTTGATAAGGATTCCGACGACATGTGTCAGACTCCTTTGGGTGTGGCAGTGTTCTACAACCAGCCTGACCTCGTGCGATTGCTGTACCAGGCTGGAGCAGCAGTCGGCAACGCTGAGGTCCTCTGGCTGAGTCAACATCCAAAGCTGCAGAAAAGATGTGAAGCAGAGAAAAACGTAGTGAATGAGAAGGTGCATGAGAAAGAAGAGAAAGGGTTTCCACAGATTGGAGACGTAGATGCCGCCATAGAGATCAGAGAGTTTCTCTCCAGCAAGGCGTCACAGCCAAGGTCTCTGGAAGACCTCTGTCTCCGGGAGGTGTCCAAGCATATCGGCTGGGGAGAGGAGAGAAACAGCAGAGTGGAGCAGCTGGAAATTGCTGGAGCTCTGAAAGAATTGTTGACCTTCAAAGACGATAGAGTGAATGAAGCGTTCAAGGGTGAACAAAACTCTTTGTAGTTTGGGATAATGTTTCTTGAGTTGCAAGCTAACCACAATGTATGCCGATATGATTGAATTAATTACGCAATCAAGTTCATGTTTGTACTCCCAGGTCTCTGTGTGTGTATAATATATATATAATGTTTTTTTGAGAACACAGAACATTTCATAAAGTTAACGTTAACTGGTTTTGTTTCTGAGGTTCACAAATACAGACATTAGACACAGAAAGGTGTTATCAATTTGGCATTTTAACTGCACCAACTTTTCAGTCCTTCAGAGTTGTGTGGAGTGGAAGTCTGGCTGTGCGGCTATCTTTTTATGAATTACTTGACTCAACTGTCCTGCACAGCTCACCATCTGATGGTGATCGCCGGTCTATTGGATTTATTTTTGACCTATATCCTTCCTCTAGAGGACATCCTGACTGGCAGATCCCTAGGATGGCTTCCAACGTCTTGGCCTCCACCATGACATACTACTATTTTTATCCTTAATTTGGATATCATCTCAGTAGTTGGCCCTCTCTAGTTATGTCTATTAGTTTTTCAAATTAATATTTCAGAACATTTTTTCTTTCTTTTTTTCCTCCACTGTCCCCGCCTTTGTTTTTTGTCTCTCTTTTTTGTTTTCTTTTCTTTTTATTTCCTTTTTTTTTTTTTTTTTTTTTTTTTTTTAGGTGGCACATCTTTTTTTTTTTTTTTTTTTCTTTTTTTCCCCCTCACTTCTCTCATACATTAGTCTGTGTGATGAGCTAAGATGGAAATTTTTCTTCGGCATAGTTTAGTGTTTTAGTCTAATACATAAGTGTCTGGGTTACATTAAGTGCATCATTGTTTTATGTTGCACATACACACAAGTGCGCGCGCGTACACACGCACATACACACAAGCACGCACGAACACACACACACGCACGCACGCACACACACACATACGCGCGCGCACACGCACACACACGCGCGCGCACACGCACGCACACGCACACGCACGCACACACACACACACACACACACACACACACACACCAAACTAAGTCATACAGAAATTCAGAACATTATTATTTTCTTCATTTTACATAAGATTTTCATAAGATTTTTACTATTTCTGGTTTAACTTTGTGCTGGTTTGCTTTTATTGTTGATTTTCGATTTGGTGCAAAGAAGACACCATTCTCTTGTAGAATGTCTTCTTGCTCAAGTTGACATCCACTGAATAGTCAAATTGCAGGCTAAAAATCTACATCTGTATCGTTAAAAATTCGGGACTTTCCTGGAGTTGCACTGCCTCTGGGCATTGCCTCCAGTATCGTTCCCACCATCTGTACATCTACTAATGTCGCATATGTGTCTGCTCCAGACAGGAGGATTTTCATCATCAGTCAAACTGCAGGCCAATCATGCAAACTGATGAGATCTTCACAGATCGAAACAGGTCTCTTTGCATAAGGCACTGTCCCTCCCCCATTTGATGAAATTCAAGGGAGATGATTCTAAATGTACAACAAGTGGCACACAATTGTTTTTTCCCATTGATTTTATTTTGTGCACAACAGATAATAAAGTAATCGTGAATGTTGACTACCGTAATTCACTGTCAGTTTCTGCTCCCTTTCCTCCTCCTCACCCTCTCAATGTCTGTCTAAGTAATTATACCCCAATGCACGTGTATGGTGAGGTCTGTATTGGTGTATATTTGTGGGGGCTGGGTGAGGGGTATTGCTGGTACTGGAAGTATGTTACCATCTTGTTTAAGATTGTGATGCTAACTTGTATGGAAAAATACATGCGTTTTTGGAAGACACTATGGACAATTGCAGAAAAATGCAGTTTCAGCAGTAGCAAACCACCTTGAGAAAACCTTTGTTCTGAGGCTAAAAAACAAACAAACAAAGAGTTCAAGTTCAACACCTTGGTCGTCTGGACGAAAGTCAATTGTAATCCATAAATGGATCACCAACGTCAGATACTATGGAAGAGCTTTAAATCCAAATGATAAGGACAGAAAAATGCGAAACAAATTCGGGAATTGGGAATTTTCAGAGAACCGACAATTTCAGCAAAATCGTTTCTGCAATTACAATGGAACGTTGCAAGGCTTTGCATTTAAAAACAACAACATTGTTTCAATCTCTCATGCGTTGAATTTGTATACAATCTTTTTTTTTAATACAGTAAAACCATGTTAATCAAAACTTTTATTGAATGTTTTTTTGTGTGAATTTCGTGTTTGCTGGGATTTTCGATACCTCATGTCAGTTCTGTTTAAAACTGGAAACCAATGCTGGAATTTGTTTTAATAAAATGTCATTGTTTCTCGTGGAGAGTTGATTCATGTAATTGCATGCAAAATTGCAAGCTTTGTTAACATACTGACTTCCTGTAAATAATGAAGTAAAGTAATAAAACAACAAATGTGAAACAGAACAAACTGGTTCCACCAGTATCTGTCTGTTTTCAGAGTATCTGACTATCTTTCTTTCGGCTTACTGTCTGTGTCTTTTCTCTCTCTCTCTCTCTCTCTCTCTCTCTCTCTCTCTCTCTCTCTCTCTCTCTCTCTCTCTCTCTCTCTCTCTCTCTCTATCTCTCTCTCTCTCTCTCTCTCTACTCTCTCTCTCTCTCTCTCTCTCTCTCTCTCTCTCTCTCTCTCTCTCTCTCTCTCTCTCTCTCTCTCTCCTTCTGTGTGTATGTATGTGTGCGTGTGCGTATGTATACTAGTACGGACGCGCGTGCATGTGTGTGTATGTGTGTGAGTGTGTGTGTGTCTGTGCAGGGCTTCCAGGGACCCCCATTTGGGGGTCTATGAAGTACTAGTATTCTAGGGGACCCTTTAAAAGAATGAGCAGGGGGTCCCAGGGATGCATTAGAAAGAAAATGTTTAGCATTTGCAATGTCACTGGGACCCTCTATCCCGCCTCTAGGACCCTCTATGCTGTAAGTGAAGGAGTCCCTGGGACCCCTTGTTTTGCGGGACGATTGGGAGCCCACGCTTTAAAAATAGGAGGCCTAACACTGGCTCGTGTTGCTACAGCTTCATGGATTTGTTGGTCGTTTGGAACATCCACAATGTCACCTGTGTAAGTCGTCATAGCTGAGAGAGTGGGAAGGTACCTTGGGCAAGGCATTCCCATTACAAACTAACTCCAACCCAGCTTTGAGAGTAACAGTTGCCTGTTCTGCCAGCTGTTTGCCTAGGTTAGACATAGTTGACTTGCGTGCGTGTGTGCGCACACGCACGCGCACACACACACACACTATAATACAATCTTCTCGCATACAACTCTTGATTCCCCCCCGTCCGAGTTGAAAACGGGCTGCGGACCGTTTACCCCCTACACAAGTGTTGAGTAGTCTGGATAGCTGAAATGAGTAGTTTGGGTGTGAAATGTGTAGTTTTATTAATGAAACCATCAAATAATGTTCACTGAAAATGAGTAATTAGAGCATTATTTTCAATTTTGAAGAGTAGTAGAGGTCCAAATTGAGTAGAATACTACTAGAAAAAAGCAGAGTAAACAGGTCTGTTTTTCATTTATCCTTTTTTCTCGTTTCACTTTTTTTTAACCAGGGTTTGACAAATTGGGCCTAAATATTGAGGACCTGAGCTTTTTATCAGCACTGAAACTGAGAATTCCATGAAAACTTCACTCAAAATTGTTTGAATGACAATTTTTCTTTGTCTGCTTTTTTTTATATCTTCTTTGGTTTAAAGACAAAATAAAAATGACAGCTGAACAGTTACTACTTGGTACTACTTACTTATTGGCCATTTTGTTAAAACGCAAAACGCCTGACTTTGTGAATAAATTGTTTGCATACTGAAATGCTAACGGTTTTTGTTTTCATACCGAAGAATATGGGCTGTTTGCTCAAATCTGTCACGACACGCTAAGGTCGGACATAAAAAGACACAAAATCCTACTAAAAAAAAACCCACACAAAAAACATGAGAAAAATACTGACTCACACTCGCTCAACAACAAAACACAAGTACGAACAAACAAAACCTGTTTATTTACATATACACATCAGCGCACACATAACATACAAATGGAATCAAACATCGATTTCACATGTCAAATATTTACATAATAGCAGCACGCATACATCGATTTCACCCCCTTAATTTCCAAACACACACGCTGCAATAGACGATTTTCGAAAAAAAACACCTAGGGGAGAGCACTTCGTGAAAATTAGAGTTGCAAACCTCCATTACCCGGTCAAGCACCATAGCAACAATGCAACAATGGCGTCGAAGCTTGAAACCGCAGGATGCGAGTCAGCGACTTGCAAACATTTGTTTGTGAAAAATTAGGGGTGGCCAGTGTTTTAAGATTTTGTTTTGTTCACAAAGGTTCCAAATCTTATTATGATAAGTGAAACGAATACAAAAGCAAAATGTTGTAATACTTGGGTTTTAAAATTATCAGTTAATCACGACTGGAAATCATGCTTCTTTATACACACAAAATAAAAGATATTAAACTAAAATGGTTTCAACTTAACATTTTGCACAGATGCCTAGGTACTAATGTGATATTGAAAAAAATGGGGATTGTTCAGAATGAAAATTGTAGTTTTTGTGGCACAAACAAGGGCAGTATTGATAATGTTTTGGAAGTGTTCACTTTTGGGATACATTTTTGAAAATAGTAAAAGACATGCTTCAATGCAGAAAATCTAAAATGATCAGAAACAGTTATATTACTGGGTTTTGACACAAATATTAAACTTGATTCCATTTTTTATTTCATTTTATTGTTTGCAAAATATTACATATACATATGCAAAATACAAGGATGCTTTCCGCAGGTGACAGTATTTTGGGGAAAAAAAAGAATTATCGTTATAGAATCGAAAAACACATTGCGTATTTGAGCTTAGAATACAATGACCTTTCTACCAAGTGGTTGCCATATATTCCATTGTTTTGTGACAATTGATCATATCTATTTGCCCACTCCTTTTGCTGTCTATTGATCATATCTATTTGCCCACTCCTTTTGCTGTCTATTGATCATATCTATTTGCCCACTCCTTTTGCTGTCTATTGATCATATCTATTTGCCCACTCCTTTTGCTGTCTATTGATCATATCTATTTGCCCACTCCTTTTGCTGTCTAAGAAAACTAACTCAGTATTTTTATGTGTCTTTTTAGGATAGTACTATTATTATCGCTAATGCTGTAATTGAAAAAAAACATCCATTGTGTGTAACATTGAGGTTTTTATTGAACCTTGTCTTTTTCGGATTTTTTTCTTTAAAATAACATTTAAAAAAATGATAACCTGTCATAGAATTAGTGGACTAACATTTTTGAACGTCCAACTCGAGTTGAAAGTTTGATTATTGAATGTACCTATTTATTTATTTAACCTCAGTAATGTAGTATATGTGTGTATATCTGTCTGTGTACGCGCGTGTGCGTGTGTATATGTGTGTCTGTGTGTGGGGGTGAATATGTGCATGTGTATGTGTTTGTATGTGTATGTGCTTGTTAATTTTGTCATATGGTTTCTATTATTTTTCTTAGTTATGTTTATGTTCTATATTTGAAAATGTAAAAAAAAAAGGTTCAATAAAAAAAAAAGCAAAAAACCAACCCAAATCATACCAGAAAGTTTTTTGGTACAGTGCACATTCTAACAACAACGACAAAAATACCCTGGGAGTATGCCGTTTGTGACCAAATCTAATATTTAAAAAGAATCATTTTGGATCAATTTAAAGGTTAACACAAATTACGTCTCCTTCTCCGCAAGTTGACTGACAAGCCCATTAGGGGATTTTGTTTTTGCTTTTTGTGTTTTTAAAAACTATTTTTGGGGCTTTTTTGTATTTTCTTTTTGGTTTTTATTATTTTCCTTTTGAGATTCATTCTTTCTAAACGGAAAGTCTTGGGCGCAGACTGTTGGTTTATGTGAGTCACTCCACCACACTGTCTGACTGCTGTAGGGTTGGTCCTCCAGTCTTCCACCACATAATATTATGTTCGTACAAAGTCTGGGTAGGTACCACAGCCATACTTCCAAGATGTCTTCATTAACTGACACGCGTCCAGTCTCCGTCTTCATCTTTGTAGCCACGGATAGAGGGAATGGGACAGTGTTTTAGGGTGTGGAGGGAGGGAGGTAGGTACACACAGTCTTGGAAGGTACACAACATGGCAGGGGAAAGAGTGCATCGTGATCAGAAATCACACCTAACGACGGAAGCCACGATGCTGAGAACGGTGGGGAAAATGGGCACTTGGCACAGAAGAGTAGGGTGACAACAGGGCAGGGGAAAGAGTGCATTATGATCATAAATCACACCTAACGACGGAAGCCACGATGCTGAGAATGGTGGGGAAAATGGGCACTGGGCACGGAAGGGTAGGGGTGATGGCGCCTGAAACGTTGAGGTGGAGGGGGCAGTACCTTCTGACAGGGCATGCGAAGACCAGGAAGGAATTTCGAAGGCTCCCCAGCTTTCTTCTGTGACCACAGCATCCTAGGCAGGCTGCCAGAGGCTGACGATGAAGACTTCTGACATTGATGAGAACCGGAAGCAGCAATATCCTGGTAGGACTGGTAGTTACTGTAGTCATCGTAACTGTACATGTAGATTTTGTGGGACTGATACACGTACGAGTTGTTTGGATCCTCCAAGCAGTTCCGGTGGACAGGCGAAGGGTCAGCTGCACGCTGACTGAAAGTAGAAGGGAGTGGATCCGTCGATTGGGGGTCACCGGAGGTTTGATATTGCTCGTAGTATGACAGGCGATCGTCAGCAGTGAAGTCTTTCTCGTGCAGGCTGTAGTCTAGAGATTCGCAGACTTCGTACGAGGGGCTGCTGTCGTAAGGCTGATGTTCCTCGAAGGCCTGGCGTTGGTGTCTCTGGGTGCTGGGCTGGTGTTCCTGGGAAGACCTCAGAGTCCTTCCTGACAGGTAGCCGTATGACTGGTAGAGGTCAAAGGAGCCCATCTGGAACAGACAATGACAAAATAATATGTAGTAGTGTGAGGTTGTTGTTTTTATCAGAAAGCTGCAAAACTCTGCAAAGTTGTAGCTTAGACATTCCCTTGAAGTCGTTGTGTGTTTCCCTGCTGAAAGCTGAAACACTCTGCAAAGTTGTAGCTTAGACACCCCCTTGTAGTCGTTGTGTGTTTCCCTGCTGAAAGCTGAAACACTCTGCAAAGTTGTAGTTCAGACACCCCCTTGTAGTCTTGTTGTTTCTCTGAAAGCTAAAACACTCTGCAAAGTTGTATTTTAGACACCCCCTTGTAGTCGTGTGTTTCTCTGAAAATTAAAACACACTGCAAAGTTGTAGTTCAGACACCCCCTTGTAGTCTTGTTGTTTCTCTGATAGCTAAGACACTCTGCAAAGTTGTAGTTCAGACACCCCCTCGTAGTCGTGTTGTTTCACTGAAAGCTAAAACACTCTGCAAGGTTGTATTTTAGACACCCCCTTGTAGTCGTGTTGTTTCTCTGAAAAATCTGCAAAGTTGTATTTTAAAACACGTCTGCTTTTGCAAGTTGTATTTTAGACACCCCCTTGTAGTCGTGTAATTTCTCTGAAAATTAAAACACGCTGCAAAGTTGTATTTTAGACACCCCCTTGTAGTCGTGTAATTTCTCTGAAAGCTGAAAAATCGGCAAAGTTGTAGTTCAGACACCCCCAAAACCCACCCGTATAAAACTTTTGCATTGAACATTTTCACTGAGAAAACAACATTCTGCCATTCTCCGGAAAGGGATAGAGTTAGGATCAGCCTAGGATTGTATTCATAAAACCGAAAGAACCAGACATTGAGATTGAGTGTCGTAAACATGAGGGGATGGAGGTGTGCTAAGCTACATCTTCGCCAAGCAGACTTTGAGACTGAGTGTCGTAAGCATGAGGGGGTGGAGGTGTGCTAAGCTACATCTTCGCCAAGCAGACATTGAGATTGAGTGTCGTAAACATGAGGGGATGGAGGTGTGCTAAGCTACATCTTCGCCAAGCAGACTTTGAGACTGAGTGTCGTAAGCATGAGGGGATGGAGGTGTGCTAAGCTACATCTTCGCCAAGCAGACTTTCAGACTGAGTGTCGTAAGCATGAGGGGATGGAGGTGTGCTAAGCTACATCTTCGCCAAGCAGACGTTGAGACTGAGTGTCGTAAACATGAGGGGATGGAGGTGTGCTAAGCTACATCTTCGCCAGGTTATTGTCATTAAACTGAAAGAAGCAGTCTTTAAAATTTGGAGTTGTGACAAGAAGGGGGTGTCTACCACTGTAACTTTTATTGCATGTGCGTGTATGTGCGTATGTGTTTCTTCATGAAAATGTGTAAAATGATCAAAAAAATGTTCAATAAAAAAAGAAGTGGGTGTCTAATCTACCACGTTGCAAGTCGAAGGGACACGGGAGGGTGGCTATCATAACAAAGATTCAAATGGGTAAATGATGCTATTATTGGTGTCATTGTTTTCCATGGAATACATTCCTACATCGTATGAATGTTCATCTTTCTTTTTATGTCGCATTCAGCGTTATACATGCATAAGTCTGGGAGCGTCCTTATTCAACTATTCCTGTTACTGCTCTTTCCATAGCTACTCCCCAAAGCCATCTTTGTTTTCATCTCTTATGCGATGCGTTTCAGTTTATGAACTGATCTTCTCTCACATACTGTGTAGCCTTACCCAAACATGCACTGTCGTTCAAAAGTGCATTGTCGTTCCAAAAATACCCACAAAGTGCATTGTCGTTCAATGTTATTCATTTAAATAGTGACAACACTAACACCACCACCACCACCAACAACAAAAACAAGAGAACAAGTATTTTAAAAAAAATCGAATACACGGAAGCAACATTTCGTTTAGAAAAGTAGGCCAACTCACCTTTTCTTCTTTGAGTCCAACACAAAGACTGAAAGAGTCAGACAACTGCAGGTCTTGTAGTTTGACACTTCCAAACACAGCAAAACCGGTACGGAATGCGTCAAATAGGGCTTACTCAATCAATAATCAAACTCCACAACTAAACGTTAATAAAATGCAGAAAAGTAAAATCTCTGAAGTCAGAAAGCGCTGAATTTTCGAAACGTTTGCAAACAAGCAGAGTCTCTCCAAATGACGCACAATCGGTCGTGTCGTGTTGAACAATGAACGCTCACGTGCGAACGTAGATGACGTGAGCCCCGATACACAACCGCTGGGTTACCCAACGACCAAAGGACGTTTCTGATTGGTCGAACAGCAGAGTTTCTCCAAATGACGCACAACCGGTGTCATGAGAAATAAGTACCTACCGTGAAGTAAGTACTCTTCAAAAGCGTACTAGAGCCATTCTTCTTTCATGTGATAAAAAAGTCAGCTATTATTTAAAATATTGATATTTAAGTGCTCAATCTACACGGAAAGAACCAAGAAATGGAGCGGGAGGGTGTATATCTAAATTTTTGCCGAGAAACAAATATACAAAGCCGTGTCACTTAGTTTCGTATTTTTTTCAAAATGGCAGTCGATTAAAAAGAACCGTCTGTGCAAACAAAAATAAATAATAATAAATATTGAAAAAAATATCCATGACTTCTCAGTATTTAATGATGAATCTTCTGTTCTTCCTGCATGCCACAAGACACCTCTGAATGTATTCAGGGGCAAATCGTTCCCAAACAGCAAACAATTTGAATGAGGAAAAGAGTATTTATTTCATGGGTAAAATATTTTATGCCACACCGGTCCTGTCGAGTAGAACAAGGAACGATCACGTGTGAACGTAGATTACACAACTGTTGGGATACACAACGACCAGCAGACGATTCTAAGTGGTCGAAATTGTGATTCGTGTCATTTTGTCAAACACACGTGTGTTTCGTTTATTTACTTCTATATTAACCAATATGGTTTTGTTATATCTTTATCGATTATGACTTCGGGACTTTTCTGGTATTGCAGTACCCCCAGGATCGTGCCACCATCTTTATATCTAATAATGTCACACATGTGCTTGCTCCATGCACTTAGCACACTCTGGTGCGACGCGCCTTTGAGGTGGGAGCAATCCGAATTTTACAGAGACGCATCTGTGACTATAAAATACCAAATACCAAATAATACTTTACTAACACGCATACTCAATTGTCATCGTTGTGGTTTTGTAATGTCAAGAATTTACAACCACATACACTCACAAAAACAACAACAATAAAACTGTTCACACTATGCATAGTTGACCCAAAAAAAAGTCAGTATTTGTCTGCATGTGCAACACACACAGCACTTGACACACACACACACACACACACACACACACACACACACACACACACACACACACACACACACACACACACACACACACACACACACACACATACCTGTGATGTCCCAAGGCCCTGGTCATAGGACATTGACCTATTAAAATTGAAATGTCAGATTGTGTTTTCCGCTGTCAGGACAAAATGTCTGGGTTTTTTTTATAACAAAGATGAATTTGGTCTTGATTTCTGCAAGGGCATGGCATTGTCCAATGAGTTTCTCTTGTCAGGACATTTTCCCCTATCACCTTTTGATCCCCAGTACACACACACACGCGTACGCGCGCTCATGCACACACACACACACACACACACACACACACACACACACACACACACACACACACACACACACACACACACACACACACCATTATCCACTAGTTGTCTAAACATTTTAGACCTATACCCATTTTTTTAAATAAAAAAGCTGCTACTACTGGAAAGTGATAACAACAACATAATTTTACAGACATTGTACTTTTTAGAGAATTCTCTGAATTTGGAGAAAAGTGAATGCAGAAAATCTCAGCAGGGGCTTTAAGCTTGAGGAAATGCTCTTTGCCCAAGTTTGTTTGAACAGTTCTACATGTTCATTTCAAGAGCAACTGCTTTCTGATCACCATAAAGGGCTTTTAATCCACTGATTAAACCAAGAGACATCTCCTCAAAACCTATTATATTTTCAGAGAAAAATTGTTTCCCTCTGTCTACTCATATTCTCTCTCATGGCATTGTTGTACTAAATTTAGTCATACTTTGATACTGTCTCTTGCTTGGTCTTCACCATTTTGATGAATTAAATTAGCCTTGTTTTTGTATACTAGAATACATGTAGTTGTACCCAGTAAGCCTGCACTTCTGTCTTCCTTCCTCCCACCTCCTACTTTTTCTCTCTCTTTTCCATAGAAGATGAAATGAAAAGTAAAAGGTTTAAATTGGTTGTTTGACTCACACCATGTTTCCTTGCACTCATTTTTGTTCCACCACTACTGGGATATATATCTCTTTATTTTTAACATCACACATGAGAGAACAATCAAATAAAATGTACAAAAAAATCTGCTGGTGCATGGATCATTTATTTATAAATTGTCTAAAGGATATTGCTACCATATTCATGCATCCTGATGTGAGACCTTTCTCTAATTAAATATTCTCATCATACACACAATCCATTGCATGGTACAGTATTATGTGACATGATCACACAATGCGTGCATGTGTGCACATGGTACTGATATTATTTGTATGCTATTGCAACACATTCAAACACACACACACACACACACACACACACACACACACACACACACACACACACACACACACACACACACACACACACACACACACACACACACACACACACACACACACACTCACTTGTATGGTCACACACTCTCATTCTTCCTCTCAGTGGCGTAGGAACGTTTTCAAGCGGGGGTGGGGGTGGGGGGTGTGGCAGGCACAACAAACCGGGGGGGGGGGGGGGGGGGGCGCAAGCGCACAGACAAGACGAATGGATGGAAAGGTTAAATTACATGACTTAGTAAATCCTACAAAAATACTTTATTATTGTTATTTTTAAACATAATCATAATCAATTATATAAAAAAAATCTATGAATGAAATAAAACATGATGTGAATTGAAAGGAGA
>CM065694.1:13673960-13698960 GCA_017654935.2 Phymorhynchus buccinoides
TCAGTCTCTGGACAACATATAGGCCTAGCGCCAAGTTTATGAATAAACTTTGGTGGTGACGAGAATCTATAGCAGACAGCTTTCTGTTCCGTAAAAGTAGTACAGTGACAAAGTTAGATCACTGATTAAGCTAAAACAACATGTAAAACAATAGTTAGTAAAGTAGGAGAAACTAAACCATCAACACTGGCTTTAGATTTACTTACAGCTATGAGCAGGGATCAGTGCTCAAACATTGCAGGCTGTTGACCACAGTTAGACACACACACACATTCTGCAGAGTGGCTGGTGTAGGCTCCCGCCTATACTTGGCTTTGCTCGACTGAAGCTCACACTGACGGCACGAAATTAGGGTCAGCCATGTGGGGCATTTGTAAATATAAAGATGGTGGGAACAATACTGGAGGCTATACCCGGAGGCAGTGCTTATCCAGTACAGTCCCGATCTTTTTTTTTTAAAATACAGATATGTGCAGCAGTAACCACGCCTCGGATAAACCTCATCGGCTATGGCACTGCCACAGGGTGCCATTACTGACGGCGCAGTTCAAATTTGAATTATATAGGTCAGCTTCAGCTGCCAAGCCTGCGTCACATGATTGAGATCAAAGGGCTCTTGTTAGATATGCTTTATGCCAAATCTGTGTTTGTTACCAGTTGAATAACACAATATATATCTGCAATGGTTTAACTAAGCAACACATAAAACATATCAGAATAAAGGCCGCGAACCCAGCTACGATCTGATATAAATGGAAATAAAACGTTATAAAACTATGACTATTAAAATAGGCGAAAACTAGGTATTCAGAAAGCCACTTTAATGGGTTATAGCATCTAAAAAATTAATAACTCTACAACTATGATACTTGGTATTGATCAGTTAGTACTGATTAAAAGAGGGCAATGAGAGCTTTATATTGATGTACTATGTCACTATATTAGATGACACAGTAATAATATAATTAGCATTCATTGTGACAAAGATACAAAACTTTGTTAGAAGCGCGACTGGTTGGCTAGTGCACGGACACTGTTGCTGGCAAAAGCATAGCAGCAGGCGACAAGTGTCTGATGTCGGTACGACGTTTCGTCAAAAATTTTTTAAGTTTGACGTAAAATAGATATTGGTAATACTAATGTATTACATCAAAGCGCTTTCTTGCTATTGAAAGGTGAAAGGGAAACCTTGATAAAAAAAAAATGTTTCTAAGCAAGGAAGAGTGATGTAATTTAACAGAATAAATCGTTAGCTATATATGAGAGATATCGGCAGTTTGAGGCCTAATTGACAGACTAGTCAATTAAGTTATATAGCTATGATAGGATTTTATTAATATGAAAATAAAAGAGGGGGAGAGGTTAAAAATAAGTTTATCAAACGGCTTAGGATTTGAATCGATAGCCTGCCTTCGTCTGAATGTGCGTGACCTGTTTGATTTCCAAAGGAGACAACACAATTATGTCGTCTGCTGACACGTCTAAAAATAGCGCACTTGCAATTGAGTCGTCTGCTCTGAAAAATTAGTGACCAGCCTATGACTATGCTCTGAATTATTTGTGACGAGTAGACTACTTTAGTTCACTCGGTCACATAATATTGTAATATTGTTTCAAATTTTGTGGTTATGAACAGGGCTTTGTTTAAATAATGTTATTTTATGCATATTTGATTTGACTGTAGTGAGTCTTATATGTATAATGACTTATTTGTGTTTTATTGTCTATGTAAAGCACTTTGAGCTCCCTGCAAAGGGAGTAAAGCGCTATATAAATGTTCAGTATTATTATTATTATTATTATTATTATTATTATTATTATTATTTGTTGCTACTTAATACTTAATATCTTTCTAAGCGAGGACTATGCTTGCCAATGTTTAGCTTTATACCTACGTGTAGCACACCCACATCTTCTGCAAGATTATTCAAATGCACTTATTGTATGCGCTTAACGTATCTGGGAAAACTCCGGTTAACTGATTTCCATATGTCTGTCCACAGCTCCAGGATCTACCATGGAGCGTCTACATGACGAGACCGTCGCCTCCCTGATTGCTGGTCAACGGTGGGGAGAGGCTTTCAGACTGTTGAACTGCCTATACCATAGTGGCACAAAGAACGGATGGCCTATAGAAAACCAAAAAGGAACTGTTACCGTCTGTGATTATGAGTGGTACAGAAACTCCGAATTAATGGTGTATGATGCCCTGTTGAAAGAAGGAGCCCGAGGTGTCGCCTTGTTTCAAAGATGGTTTGAATATGTTATATATACAGGCAATATCGAAATGTTCGAACTGCTTTTGAGCTCTTGTATTGAGCACGTGAGACAAGCCGTTAGGGAAAGTCTTCTGAAACCAGGCATTCTAATTGAACTTGTGAGACGGCCATGTGCACGAAGGGTTGGAATCATTTTGGACGTTTTCCATGCTCCCAAATGCACTGGTTTCATCGAGTCTCTTAACCTGGCCTGTGAAACTGGCGTCTTGTCTTGCGTGGGCCCTTCACTGACATTTGATAAGGATTCCGACGACATGTGTCAGACTCCTTTGGGTGTGGCAGTGTTCTACAACCAGCCTGACCTCGTGCGATTGCTGTACCAGGCTGGAGCAGCAGTCGGCAACGCTGAGGTCCTCTGGCTGAGTCAACATCCAAAGCTGCAGAAAAGATGTGAAGCAGAGAGAAACGTAGTGAATGAGGAGGTGCATGGGAAAGAAGAGAAAGGGTTTCCACAGATTGGAGACGTAGATGCCGCCATAGAGATCAGAGAGTTTCTCTCCAGCAAGGCGTCACAGCCAAGGTCTCTGGAAGACCTCTGTCTCCGGGAGGTGTCCAAGCATATCGGCTGGGGAGAGGAGAGAAACAGCAGAGTGGAGCAGCTGGAAATTGCTGGAGCTCTGAAAGAATTGTTGACCTCCAAAGACGATAGAGTGAATGAAGCGTTCAAGGGTGAACAAAACTCTTTGTAGTTTGGGATAATGTTTCTCGAGTTGCAAGCTAACCACAATGTATGCCGATATGATTGAATTAATTACGCAATCAAGTTCATGTTTGTACTCCCAGGTCTCTGTGTGTGTATAATATATATATAATGTTTTTTTGAGAACACAGAACATTTCATAAAGTTAACGTTAACTGGTTTTGTTTCTGAGGTTCACAAATACAGACATTAGACACAGAAAAGTTTTATCAATTTGGCATTTCAAATGCACCAACTTTTCAGTCCTTCAGAGTTGTGTGGAGTGGGAAGTCTGGCTGTGCGGCTGTTATCTTTTTATGTATTACTTGACTCAACTGTCCTGCACAGCTCACCATCTGATGGTGATCGCCGGTCTATTGGATTTATTTTTGACCTATATCCTTCCTCTAGAGGACATCCTGACTGGCAGATCCCTAGGATGGCTTCCAACGTCTAGGCCTCCACCATGACATACTACTATTTTTATCCTTAATTTGGATATCATCTCAGTAGTTGGCCCTCTCTAGTTATGTCTATTAGTTTTTCAAATTAATATTTCAGAACATTTTTTTTTTTTTTTCCTCCACTGTCCCCGCCTTTGTTTTGTGTCTCTCTTTTCTTTTTTCTTTTTTTTTCTTTCCTTTTTTTTTTTTTTTTTTTTTTTTTTTTTTTAGGTGGCACATCTTTTTTTTTTTCTTTTTTCTTTTTTCCCCCCTCACTTCTCTCATACATTAGTCTGTGTGATGAGCTAAGATGGAAATTTTTCTTCGGCATAGTTTAGTGTTTTAGTCTAATACATAAGTGTCTGGGTTACATTAAGTGCATCATTGTTTTATGTTGCACATACACACAAGTGCGCGCGCGTACACACGCACATACACACAAGCACGCACGAACACACACGCACGCACGCACGCACACACACACACATACGCGCGCGCACACGCACACACGCGCGCGCACACGCACACGCACGCACACACACACACAAAACTAAGTCATACAGAAATTCAGAACATTATTATTTTCTTCATTTTACATAAGATTTTCATAAGATTTTTACTATTTCTGGTTTAACTTTGTGCTGGTTTGCTTTTATTGTTGATTTTCGATTTGGTGCAAAGAAGACACCATTCTCTTGTAGAATGTCTTCTTGCTCAAGTTGACATCCACTGAATAGTCAAATTGCAGGCTAAAAATCTACATCTGTATCGTTAAAAATTCGGGACTTTCCTGGAGTTGCACTGCCTCCGGGCATTGCCTCCAGTATCGTTCCCACCATCTTTACATCTACTAATGTCCCATATGTGTCTGCTCCAGACCGGAGGACGTTACACGGATTTTCATCATCAGTCAAACTGCAGGCCATCATGCAAACTGATGAGATCTTCACAGATCGAAACAGCTCTCTTTGCATAAGGCACTGTCCCTCCCCCGTTTGATGAAATTCAAGGGAGATGATTCTAAATGTACAACAAGTGGCACACAATTGTTTTTTCCCATTGATTTTATTTTGTGCACAACAGATAATAAAGTAATCGTGAATGTTGACTACCGTAATTCACTGTCAGTGTCTGCTCCCTTTACTCCTCCTCACCCTCTCAGTTTCTGCTCCCTTTCCTCCTCCTCACCCTCTCAATGTCTGTCTAAGTAATTATACCCCAATGCACGTGTATGGTGAGGTCTGTTTGGGTGTATATTTGTGGGGGCTGGGTGGGGGGTATTGCTGGTACTGGAAGTATGTTACCATCTTGTTTAAGATTGTGATGGAAACTTGTATGGAAAAATACATGCGTTTTTGGAAGACACTATGGACAATTTCAGAAAAAAGGAGTTTCAGCAGTAACAAACCACCTTGAGAAAACCTTTGTTCTGAGGCTAAAAAACAAACAAACAAAGAGTTCAAGTTCAACACCTTGGTCGTCTGGACGAAAGTCAATTGTAATCCATAAATGGATCACCAACGTCAGATACTATGGAAGAGCTTTAAATCCAAATAATAAGGACAGAAAAATGCAAAAAAAATTCGGGAATTGGGAATTTTCAGAGAACCGACAATTTCAGCAAAATCGTTTCTGCAATTACAATGGAACGTTGCAAGGCTTTGCATTTAAAAACAACAACATTGTTTCAATCTCTCATGCGTTGAATTTGTATACAATCTTTTTTTTTAATACAGTAAAAGCATGTTAATCAAAACTTTTATTGAATGTTTTTTTGTGTGAATTTCGTGTTTGCTGGGATTTTCGATACCTCATGTCAGTTCTGTTTAAAACTGGAAACCAATGCTGGAATTTGTTTTAATAAAATGTAATTGTTTCTCGTGGAGAGTTGATTCATGTAATTGCATGCAAAATTGCAAGCTTTGTTAACATACTGACTTCCTGTAAATAATGAAGTAAAGTAATAAAACAACAAATGTGAAACAGAACAAACTGGTTCCACCAGTATCTGTCTGTTTTCAGAGTATCTGACTATCTTTCTTTCGGCTTACTGTCTGTGTCTTTTTTCTCTCTCTCTCTCTCTCTCTCTCTCTCTCTCTCTCTCTCTCTCTCTCTCTCTCTCTCTCTCTCTCTCTCTCTCTCTCTCTCTCTCTCTCTCTCTCTCTCTCTCTCTCTCTCTCTTATCTGATTTTCCCTTTTGTTTGTTTGTTTGATTTAACAATGTACCCTTCCCACTGTTCCCTTTGACATGGGCAGATGGCCCGGTTCATTAAAACGTTGTTCTTGTTCTTGTTCTTGTTCTTGTTCTCTCTCTCTCTTCTATGTCTCTCTCTCTATGTCTCTCTCTCTCTCTCTCTCTCTCTCTCTCTCACTCTCTCTCTCTCTCTCTCTCACTCTCTCTCTCTCTCTCTCTCTCTCTCTCTCTCTCTCTCTCTCTCTCTCTCTCTCTCTCTCTACTTCTCTGTCTATGTATGTGTGTGCGTGTGCGTATGTATACTAGTACGGACGCTCGTGCATGTGTGTGTATGTGTGTGAGTGTGTGTGTGTGTCTGTGCAGGGCTTCCAGGGACCCCCATTTGGGGGTCTATGAAGTACTAGTATTCTAGGGGACTGTTGATGTCCAAATGGACGCCAGCCCGAATGGTCGCCGGCGACTATTCGGGCAGCAATATAGATGTCCAAATGGACGCCAGCCCGAATGGTCGCCGGCTCTTTATTTGGGTCTACCTTTGAAGCATAGCTCTGGTCGCCAGTCGCTGCCTTACTTATAAAAACTTCATGGGCTTCCCTATCATAGCTCTCTCTCTCTCTCTCTCTCTCTCTCTCTCTCTCTCTCTCTCTCTCTCTCTCTCTCTCTCTCTCTCTCTCTCTCTCTCTCTCTCTCTCTCTCTCTCTCTCTCTCTCTCTCTCTCTCTCTCTCTCTCA
Organism: Phymorhynchus buccinoides; assembly: GCA_017654935.2. Lineage (NCBI taxonomy): Eukaryota > Metazoa > Mollusca > Gastropoda > Neogastropoda > Raphitomidae > Phymorhynchus > Phymorhynchus buccinoides. The sequence goes on from CM065694.1 coordinate 13,680,287, forward strand.
CTCTCTCTCTCTCTCTCTCTCTCTCTCTCTCTCTCTCTCTCTCTCCTCTCTCTCTCTCTCTCTCTCTCTCTCTCTCTCTTCTACTCTCTCTCTCTATCTAGTTCTGTGTGTATGTATGTGTGCGTGTGCGTATGTATACTAGTACGGACGCGCGTGCATGTGTGTGTATGTGCGTGAGTGTGTCTGTGCAGGGCTTCCAGGGATCCCCATTTGGGGGTCTATGAAGTACTAGTATTCTAGGGGACCCTTTAAAAGAATGTGCAGGGGGTCCCAGGGATGCACTAGAAAAAAATGTTTAGCATTTGCAATGCCACTGGGACCCTCTATCCCGCCTCTAGGACCCTCTATGCTGTAAGTGAAGGAGTCCCTGGGACCCCTTGTTTTGCGGGACGATTGGGAGCCCACGCTTTAAAAATAGGAGGCCTAACACTGGCTCGTGTTGCTACAGCTTCATGGATTTGTTGGTCGTTTGGAACATCCACAATGTCACCTGTGTAAGTCGTCATAGCTGAGAGAGTGGGAAGGTACCTTGGGCAAGGCATTCCCATTGCAAACTAACTCCTACCCAGCTTTGAGAGTAACAGTTGCCTGTTCTGCCAGCTGTTTGCCTAGGTTAGACATAGTTGACTTACGTGCGTGTGTGCGCACACGCACGCGCACACACACAGTATAATACAATCTTCTCGCATACAACTCTTGATTCCCCCCCCCCCCCCCCTCCGAGTTGAAAACGGGCTGCAGACCGTTTACCCCCTACACAAGTGTTGAGTAGTCTGGATAGCTGAAATGAGTAGTTTTGGTGTGAAATGTGTAGTTTTATTAATGAAACCATCAAATAATGTTCACCGAAAATGAGTAATTAGAGCATTATGTTCCATTTTGAAGAGTAGTAGAGGTCCAAATTGAGTAGAATACTACTAGAAAAGAGCAGAGTAAACAGGTCTGTGTTTCATTTATCTTTTTTTTTCTCGTTTCAGTTTTTTTTTGTTAACCAGGGTTTGACATCGATTGGGCCTAAATGTTGAGGACCTGAGCTTTTTTTTAGCACTGAAACTGAGAATTCCATGAAAACTTCACTCAAAATTGTTTGAATGACAATTTTTCTTTGTCTGCTTTTTTATATCTTCTTTTGTTTAAAGACAAAATAAAAATGACAGTTGAACAGTTACTACTTAGTACTACTTACTTATTGGCCATTTTGTTAAAACGCAAAACGCATAGACTTTGTGAATAAATTGTTTGCATACTGAAATGCTAACGGTTTTTGTTTTCATACAGAAGAATACGGGCTGTTTTCTCAAATCTGTCACGACACGCTAAGGTCGGACATAAAAAGACACAAAATCCTACTAAAAAAAAACCCACACAAAACAGGAGAAAAGTACTGCCTCACACTCGCTCAACAACAAAACACAAGTACGAACAAACAAAACCTGTTTATTTACATAATTATACACATTGGCGCACACATAACATACAAATGGAATCAAACATCGATTTCACATGTCAAATATTTACATAATAGCAGCACGCATACATCGATTTCATCCCCTTAATTTCCAAACACACACGCTGCAATAGACGATTTTTGAAAAAAAACAACTAGGGGAGATCACTTCGTGAAAATTAGAGTTGCAAGCCTCCATTACCCGGTCAAACACCATAGCAACAATGGCGTCGAAGCTTGAAACCGCAGGATGCGAGTCAGCGACTTGCAAAAAGAAAATTGTGAAAACTTATGGGTGGCCAGTGTTTTAAGATTTTGTTTTCTGTTCACAAAGGTTCAAAATCTTATTATGATACATACTAAGTGAAACTAATACAAAAGCAAAATGTTGTAATACTTGGGCTTTAAAATTATCAGTTAATCACGACTGGAAATCATGCTTCTTTTTACACACAAAATAAAAGATATTAAACTAAAATGGTTTCAACTTAACATTTTGCACAGATGCCTAGGTACTAATGGAAAAAAATGGGGATTGTTCAGAATGAAAATTGTAGTTTTTGTGGCACAAACAAGGACAGTATTGATAATATGTTTTGGAAGTGTTCACTTTTGGGATACATTTTTGAATATAGTAAAAGACACATGCTTCAATGCAGAAAATCTAAAATTATCAGAAACACTTATATTACTGGGTTTTGACACAAATATTAAACTTGATTCCGTTTTTCATTTCAGTTGATTGTTTGCAAAATATTACATATGCACATGCAAATACAAGGATGCCTTCCGCAGGTGACAGTATTTTTGAAAAAAAATGAATTATCGTTACAGAATCGAAAAACACATTGCGTATTTGAACTTAGAATACAATGACTTTTCTACCAAGTGGTTGCCATATATTCCATTGTTTTGTGACAATTGATCATATCTATTTGCCCACTCCTTTTGCTGTCTAAGAAAACTAACTCAGTATTCTTAGTATTTTCATGTGTCTTTTTTGGATAGTACTATTATTATCGCTAATGCTGTAATTGGAAAGAAAAAAAAGTGTGTAACATTGAGGTTTTTATTGAACCTTGTCTTTTTCGGATGTTTTTATTTAAAATAACATTAACAAAAAGAATGATAACCTGTCATAGAATTAGTGGACTAACATTTTTCAACGTCCAACTCGTGTTGAAAGTTTGATTATTGAATGTACCTATTTATTTATTTAACCTCAGTAATGTAGTATATGTGTGTATATCTGTCTGTGTGCGCGCGTGTGCGTGTGTGAATGTGTGTCTGTGAGTGTGGGTGAATATGTGCATGCGTATGTGTTTTTATGTGTATGTGTTATGTTAATTTTGTCATATGGTTTCTATTATTTTTCTTAGTTATGTTTATGTTCTATATTTGAAAATGTAAAAAAAAGGTTCAATAAAAAAACAAGTAAAAAAACCCCAAATGATACTAGAAAGTTTTTTGGTACAGTGCACATTCTAACAACGACAAAAATACCCTGGGAGTATGCCGTTTGTCACAAAATCTAATATTTAAAAAGAATCGTTTTGGATCAATTTAAAGGTTCTAATATTTAAAAAGTTAAAACAAATTACGTCTCCTTCTCCGCAAGTTGACTGACAAGCCCATTAAGGGATTTTGTTTTTGCTTTTTGTGTTTTTTTAAAATATGTTTGGGGCTTTTTTGTATTTTATTATTTTCCTTTTGAGATTCATTCTTTCTAAACGGAAAGTCTTGGGCGCAGACTGTTGGTTTATGTGAGTCACTCCACCACACTGTCTGACTGCTGTAGGGCTAGTCCTCCAGTCTTCCACCACATAATGTTATGTTCGCACAAAGTCTGGGTGGGTACCACAGCCATACTTCCAAGATGTCTTCATTAACTGGCACGCGTCCAGTCTCCGTCTTCATCTTTGTAGCCACGGATAGAGGGAATGGGACAGTGTTTTAGGGTGTGGGTGGGAGGGAGGTAGGTACACACAGTCTTGGAAGGTACACACCATGGCAGGGGAAAGAGTGCATCGTGATCAGAAATCACACCTAACGACGGAAGCCACGATGCTGAGAACGGTGGGGAAAATGGGCACTGGGCACAGAAGGGTAGGGTGACAACAGGGCAGGGGAAAGAGTGCATTATGATCAGAAATCACACCTAACGACGGAAGCCACGATGCTGAGAACGGTGGGGAAAATGGGCACTGGGCACGGAAGGGTAGGGGTGATGGCGCCTGAAACGTTGAGGTGGAGGGGGCAGTACCTTCTGACAGGGCATGCGAAGACCAGGAAGGAATTTCGAAGGCTCCCCAGCTTTCTTCTGTGACCACGGCATCCTAGGCAGGCTGCCAGAGGCTGACGATGAAGACTTCTGACATTGATGGGAACGGGAAGCAGCAATATCCTGGTAGGACTGGTAGTTACTGTAGTCATCGTAACTGTACATGTAGATTTTGTGGGACTGATACACGATGTCGTACGAGTTGTTTGGATCCTCCAAGCGGTTCCCGTGGACAGGCGAAGGGTCAGCTGCACGCTGACTGAAAGTAGAAGGGAGTGGATCCGTCGATTGGGGGTCACCGGAAGTTTGGTATTCCTCGTAGTATGACAGGCGATCATCAGCGGTGAAGTCTTTCTCGTGCAGGCTGTAGTCTAGAGATTCGCAGACTTCGTACGAGGGGCTGCTGTCGTAAGGCTGATGTTCCTCGAAGGCCTGGCGTTGGTGTCTCTGGGTGCTGGGCTGGTGTTCCTGGGAAGACCTCAGAGTCCTTCCTGACAGGTAGCCGTATGACTGGTAGAGGTTATAGGAGCCCATCTGAAACAGACAATGACAAAATAAATTGTAGTAGTGTGAGGTGGGGGTTAATCAGAAAGCTGCAAAACTCTGCAACGTTGTAGCTTAGACATTCCCTTGAAGTCGTTGTGTGTTTCCCTGCTGAAAGCTGAAAAACTCGGCAAAGTTGTATGTTAGACACCCCCTTGTAGTCGTGTGTTTCTCTGAAAAATTAAAACACTCTGCAAAGTTGTAGTTCAGACACCCCCTTGTAGTCTTGTTGTTTCTCTGAAAGCTAAAACACTCTGCAAAGTTGTATTTTAGACACCCCCTTGTAGTCGTGTTGTTTCTCTGATAGCTAAAACACTCTGCAAAGTTGTATTTTAGACACCCCCTTGTAGTCGTGTTGTTTCTCTGAAAGCTAAAACACTCTGCAAAGTTGTATTTTAGACACCCCCTTGTAGTCGTGTTGTTTCTCTGATAGCTAAAACACTCTGCAAAGTTGTATTTTAGACACCCCCTTGTAGTCTTGTTGTTTCTCTGAAAGCTAAAACACTCTGCAAAGTTGTATTTTAGACACCCCCTTGTAGTCGTGTTGTTTCTCTGAAAGCTGAAAAATCGGCAAAGTTGTAGTTCAGACACCCCCAAAACCCACCCGTATAAAACTTTTGCATTGAACATTTTCACTGAGAAAGCAACATTCTGCCATTCTCCGGAAAGCAGACTTTGGATAGAGTTAGGATCAGCCTAGGATTGTATTCATAAAACATCGAAAGAAGCAGACTTTGAGACTGAGTGTCGTAAACATGAGGGGATGGAGGTGTGCTAAGCTACATCTTCGCCAAGCAGACTTTGAGACTGAGTGTCGTAAGCATGGAGGTGTGCTAAGCTACATCTTCGCCAAGCAGACTTTGAGACTGAGTGTCGTAAACATGAGGGGATGGAGGTGTGCTAAGCTACATCTTCGCCAAGCAGACTTTGAGACTGAGTGTCGTAGACTGGAGGTGTGCTAAGCTACATCTTCGCCAAGCAGACTTTGAGACTGAGTGTGTGCTAAGGAGGTGTGCTATACATCTTCGCCAAGCAGACTTTGAGACTGAGTGTCGTAAACATGAGGGGATGGAGGTGTGCTAAGCTACATCTTCGCCAAGCAGACTTTGAGACTGAGTGTCGTAAACATGAGGGGATGGAGGTGTGCTAAGCTACATCTTCGCCAAGCAGACTTTGAGACTGAGTGTCGTAAACATGAGGGGATGGAGGTGTGCTAAGCTACATCTTCGCCAGGTTATTGTCATTAAACTGAAAGAAACAGTCTTTAAAATTTGGAGTTGTGACAAGAAGGGGGTGTCTACCACTGTAACTTTTATTGCATGTGCGTGTGTGTGCGTATGTGTTTCTTCATGAAAATGTGTAAAATGATGAAAAAATGTTCAATAAAAAAATAAGTGGGTGTCTAATCTACCACGTTGCAAGTCGAAGGGACACGGGAGGGTGGCTATCATAACAAAGATTCAAATGGGTAAATGATGCTATTATTGGTGTCATTGTTTTCCATGGAATACATTCCTACATCGTATGAATGTTCATCTTTCTTTTTATGTCGCATTCAGCGTTATACATGCATAAGTCTGGGAGCGTCCTTATTCAACTATTCCTGTTACTGCTCTTTCCATAGCTACTCCCCAAAGCCATCTTTGTTTTCATCACTTATGAGATGCGTTTCAGTTTATGAACTGATCTTCTCTCACATACTGTGTAGCCTTACCCAAACATGCACTGACGTTCAAAAGTGCATTGTCGTTCCAAAAATACCCACAAAGTGCATTGTCGTTCAATGTTATTCATTGAAATAGTGACAACACTAACACCACCACCACCAACAACAACAAAAACAAGAGAACAAGTATATTAAAAAAAAATCGAATACACGGAAGCAACATTTCGTTTAGAAAAGTAGGCCAACTCACCTTTTCTTCTTTGAGTCCAACACAAAGAGTCAGACAACAGCAGGTCTTGTAGTTTGACACTTCCAAACACAGCAAAATCGGTACGGAATGCGTCAAATAGGGCTTACTCAATCAATAATCAAACTCCACAACTAAACGTTAATAAAATGCAGAAAAGTAAAATCTCTGAAGTCAGAAAGCACTCAATTTTCGAAACGTTTGCAAACAAGCAGAGTTTCTCCAAGTGACGCACAACCGGTCGTGTCGTATTGAACAATGAACGATGATGGGCCCCGATTACACAATCGCTGGGTTACCCAACGACCAAAGGACGTTTCTGATTGGTCGAACAGCAGAGTTTTCCAAATGACGCACAACCGGTGTCATGAGAAATAAGTACATACCGTGAAATAAGTACTCTTCAAAAGCGTACTAGAGCCATTCTTCTTTCATGTGATAAATAAGTCAACTATTATTTAAGATATTGATATTTAAGTGCTCAATCTACACGGAAAGAACCAAGAAATGGAGCGTTAGGGTGTAAATCTACATTTTGTGCCGAGAAATCGATATACAAAGCCATGTCCTTAGTTTCGTATTTTTTTCAAAATGGCAAAAATCCGTGCAAACAAAAATAAATAAAAATATTAAAAAAATATCCATGACTTCTCAGTATTTAATGATGAATCTTCTGTTCTTCCTGCATGCCACAAGACGCCTCTGAATGTATTTAGGGGCGAATCTTTCCCAAACAGCAAACAATTTGAATGAGGAAAAGAGTATTTATTTCATGGGTAAAATATTTTATGCAACACCGGTCCTGTCGTGTAGAACAAGGAACGATCACGTGTCAACGTAGATTACACAACTGCTGGGATACACAACGACCAGCAGACGTTTCTAATTGGTTCAAATGGTGACTCGTGTCATCTTGTCAAACACACATGTGTTTCATTTATTTACTTCTATATTAACCACTATGGTTTTGCTATATCTTTAGGGCCTTATCTTTATCGATTATAACTTCGGGACTTTCCTGGCATTGCAGTACCCCCAGGATCGTACCACCATCTTTATATCTATTAATGTTCCACGTGTGCTTGTTCCATGCACTTAGCACACTCTGGGAGCAGCCCGAATTTTACAGAGACGCGTCTGTGACTATAAAATACAAAATACCAAATACTTTACTAACACTCATACTCAATTTTCATCGTAATTTCAAACATTACCTTTAATTTTAAGAATATTGGTGTTTCCCCTCTTGGTCGAAGTACTTACTGTCGGGTTTTGACGCTAAGGTTTTGCCACAGTAGTTTTACTCGGTTCGTTGTCTTGCCCCAACACATCTCCTCAAGTCAAATGCTGTGAACAAAAGAAAGGACACAAAGGAAGCATCTCTCTCTCTCTCTCCCTCCGTCTCTATCTCACAAACACACACTTTTTCCCTTCCAATGTTTGATCGTTTATATATCTCTCTCTCAGTCAGATTTCGATGGCTTGGAGTCATCTTTAGATAGTCCATTGACGTATTCTTGAAGGTATTGCGAAAACTAATAACTTGTATTAAAAAAAAAGTGCAGTAATATAAAAACATAATGCCCATTATGTAATAATGATGTGCAGTCTTTTTAACTATCTAAAGATAGTCCGTTTTGACTCTACAATGGACTATCAAGCCATCGAATGTTGATTTGTCCTTTGTGTAAGTGTGAAGATGAACTGCATTTTGTTTTGTGCTGCCCAAGTTTAAGCAAGTCTTTTGCAATCAGGAAAACTAACAAATGTAGTCACAAAGACCTGTGAAAAGCGAGTTAGGAAGAAGATGCGCCCTGAAGAGTCCTCTGCTTTCTCACGCATTGCTTTGCATCCTGAGGTGCCCCCTGATTCCACACGCAATAGTTTCCTCCACCTGGCGTGTGAAAATGGCCTGTTCTCTTGCTTGGCCCCTTCGCTGACATTCAACAAAGAGTCTTGTGTCAGACCCCTTTGGGTGTGGCAGTATTCTACAACGATGAAATTGATGTTTACGTCCTCTCGGACATAGACACATATGGGACATTTGTAAATACAAAGATGGTGGGAACAATACTGGATTGGCCAGTATTGTTCCCACCGAAGGCAGTGCAACACCAGTAAAGTCCCGAGTCCCGAGTTTTTAACAGATATAGTAGCGGTAACCACGCCTCGGTTAAACCTCATCGGCTATGGTACCGCCACATTATTATTTGATTATACAATGAGTATTCTACAACCAGCCTGGCCGCTCTACAAACCCCCGAACGTAATCACTAAAATTTCAGGACTACATTTTAAAACAAAACGATTGTATTTTATTAATAAAAGCCGCTTGACAGCCCTTTTTATAAATAAGACAGTATTTATTTATATTTATTTCTACACTATTTACAGAAATAATAATCTGATATTCTTCCCTTTATTGTGTAAAATGATAGATTATGAGTGGGTTTTTTTTCCATTTATGACTAAAGGAAATAATTCAATTCCTGTGATTCCTTCTTGTTAACCCGCAAAAAGTGCAATGTTGTGTAGTGTTGCGTTCTGTTTTTTGATATGACAAGGTTTGATTTGTCAGAACTGAGGTTCATTCTTGATCAATTGTTATCCTTATTATCTATCGTAGTAAAAGAAACTCGTTACATGTATGAGTTTAAAACGTTATTTTAAAACAAATGATGTTATGGTTTTGTCCCATTGTTCCAGAATCAATGTTGAGGCAAACTAAGAGACCCCCAGCCAACGGTGACGAGTGGTTAACCTCATAAAGTGATAATAAATGTTATGTGTTTGATGTGTATGTGTTGTTGCTGGTGTGAGAGAAACAAGTTGGATTCCTAATGATCTCCTTGTTGCTCCGACCGCGTTCACTTAACTGAGAGGTAATCTGCTATTATTGAATGGGAGCTCGATGAGAAGCACGGAAAGTACGGTGGGGATAGTTAACGATTCCTCCCTGCCCGGGAGGATATCAAGGACAGAGGACAGTATGGCCTTGGTGGCAATTCGACAATAATAGTTTGCGAAAGGACGTGGATGCGACCATAGAGATCAAATATTTTCTCTCCAGCGAGGAACATGGTTTGTGTCACCTCTGTGTCCAGGAGGTGTCCAAACATGTGGGCTGGGGACGCAAGAGAAACTGGAGAGTGCAGCAGCTGGGTCTCCCTGAAGTTGTGAATGAAACGTTAACCATCAAAGATTAACAGCTTCAAAACAAATCACGAACATTGAACGTTATTTGTAGGGCCAGGGAGTATGAGGGCGAGATAATAATAATTGAATTACAAGTTGACCATAAGCAATGCCAATCAAAGATACGGTAATATTTTGTTTTTACTAACCCTACAATCGTTTTCACTTTTCACAATTATAAGACCTTGTGCATGAAAGAGTTAATATTTTGTTTTTGCTAACCCAATCGTTTTCACTTTTCACAATTATAAAGACCTTGTGCATGAAAGAGTTAATATTTTGTTTTTGCTAACCCTACAATCGTTTTCACTTTTCACAATTATAAGACCTTGTGCATGAAAGAGTTAATATTTTGTTTTTGCTAACCCTACAATCGTTTTCACTTTTCACAATTATAAGACCTTGTGCATGAAAGAGTTAATATTTTGTTTTTGCTAACCCAATCATTTTCACTTTTCACAATTATGAAGACATTGTTCCTGAAAAGTTATAATACTCTTTTCCAATATGCCTCAGACACTTTCAGAAAGTTTAGCTTTCCATTCCATCCTGTTTTGAAAAGTCATTTGAAACTATTGAAATATTTTGAAGTTTGTTTCACAATAGTAATATCTGACACTGACTTTGGTTTATTACATGGAGTTTGTTTCACAATAGTAATATCTGACAATGACTTTGGTTTATTACATGGAGTTTGTTTCACAATAGTAATATCTGACAATGACTGGTTTATTACATGGAAATAATTGATGTTGAGGGGTAAATGTGTCAATCCCATATATTAGTCCAGACGAACCTAAGTTGAACCTTGTTTTGGGATATATTATCAGTTATTGTGACTTTGCTGTGGGTGTAGTGTGTGTGTGTGTGTGTGTGTGTGTGTGTGTGTGTGTGTGTGTGTGTGTGTGTGTGTGTGTGTGTGTGTGTGTGTGGTGTGTGGTGTGTGTGTGTGTGTGTGTGTGTGTGTGTGTGTGTGTGTGTGTGTGTGTGTGTGTGTGTGTGTGTGTGTGTGTGTGTGTGTGTGTGTGTGTGTGTGTGTGTGTGTGTGTGTGTAGTGTGTGTGTGTGTGTGTGTGTGTGTGTGTGTGTAAGTCTGTGTGTGTGTGTTTGTTGTTTCTTAGTTTGTTTGCTTTAAACAAAGCGAGAAATATTATCATAGGTGTGTTAATTGTGTTCAAAAACAGAGGCCATGCTGTGTGATGTGTTAATAGTGTTGGTAAAGTGAGTGAAAATGATACAAATGGTGTATTAACTGCGTTAAAAAAAGAGAGTTATAAAATATTACTATTAGTGCTGTACGCGTTATTTATGTTGATACATTGAGGGATATTGACATTAATAGCATGTAAATGACGTTGGTAATGGGAGTGATAGGGCTCTATTGTTACTCCTGTGACAATTGTGTTGAGAAAAAGATGGATCATGATATCAAATAAAGCACAACAAATATTAATTGTGTGTAAAATACGACATGCTGTACGCAAGCAAGCAATCAAGCAAGCAAGCAAGCAATCTGTTTATTGGCTTCATAACAAGAATAATTCACCTTGTGCGTGGGGATAAAAAAAACGTATTATAATCTAACACACGTATTAACAGTACATAAAATGAACACATACTCTTAGACAGGCCACACCCTCTTCAAAACGTCTACATATACACACGCGCATACACGCACGCGCACAAGCACGCGCACAAGCACGCGCACACACGCACACGCACGCACGCACGCACACGCACGCACATGCACGCACGCACACGCACACGCACGCACGCACGCACACGCACGCACACATGCACGCACGCACACGCACACGCACGCACACACACACACACACACACACACACACACACACATGCACACAACACAATGTTAAAGTTAGCTAACATAAATTAAATACTAATAACTGATAACCAAAATATGATACACACATAATTGAAAACCACAGAAGTTCAATAAATATGGAAACAAGGGCACGGATGTTGACATACAAGGAGAAGTCATGAAGGCAGATGAAGGAAGAGAGACAGAGTGAAGGGAGACTGGACAGAGTGAAGGGAGACTGGGAGAGCCAGTGAGAGAGAGAGAGAGAGAGAGAGAGAGAGAGAGAGAGAGAGAGAGAGAGAGAGAGAGAGAGAGAGAGAGAGAGAGAGAGAGAGAGAGAGATTTAGACGCTAGACAGACAGTAAAGCAGAGAGACAGACAGTGAGTGGTGTAAACAGATCACATACCGAATACAAACAAAAGCAGGAAAATGGATCAATATAAACTCGATCACCCACCCCCCCCTCCACACACACACACACACACACACACACACACACACACACACACACACACACACACAATCTTCTTCTCTCTCGTTCAGTTCTCTCTCGTTCAGTCACTGGTATATTGACTATATACATTAACAGCAATACATCACAAGAATCAAATGCAACCTTGAAAAACACAAAGCAATTCAATTTAAAAATGATTATAAGGTAATAGAAATAAAACTACATTACTAAGGGAGGCTAAGATATATTGATAATTGCACATCAACTATTAAACATTACAAGTCAGTAAAATACATTCTATAAAAAGAGTCGCGTTATTTATGTTGATATATTGAGGGATACTGACATTAATAGCATGTAAATGACGTTGGTAATGGGAGTGATAGGGCTCTAGTGCTACTCCTGTGACAATTGTGTTGAGACAAATATGGAAATGATATCAAATAAAGCACAACAAATATTAATTGTGTGTAAAATACGACAATAAAGAGAGGAATCTATTAATCATACAATAATTGCATTGATTAAAAAGTGGGATAATGATAACATTATTAGCCATTAAAAAGGCCAAATGAAGTAAAAGAAGAAAGTTTCATGAAACAGAAATAAACGTTTTTTTGACGTCAATGTATGACCATAGTTGTCCTCACACGCAATGGCGTAACAGCCTACCCACTTGGTTTAGACAACATTATTCAAATATCATACACAATCAAACAATGATGAGGCAATGAGGGTGACAACAAGCAAATGCTTATAACGCACCCTTTCATACACACTTCCGCTGGACATTCCACAAAGTCACGAGGACAGTCATTGTCCAGTTCACCCCACGTGAACGTACCGACACCAGCCAGCTGAGTGGTCAACGAAAATATAATGTTTTACGTCCTCCCGGCCTAAGCCATATGGGACATTTCTTTTTACTTTAGATTTTGGGAAGTAAGGGGGGAAGGGACATGAACAAAATATTTTATTATCTACTATAGTTATTTCTTTTAATATTATAAATATTTATCTTGAATAAGGGTCAAGTTTGTTTTTAGGAACCATGGCTCGCACGAGACTACTCTAAATTGTAATATAATACTTTTGATATAAAATATTATATAAAAACTTCTAGCTGTACCTCTCTGAGCAAGAGCAAATGATTAAAAAAATTCAGAACCACTTTTTTCAAACAAGTTTAATAAAGATTTAAAATTCAAGTAAGGTCTAAAGAGACGTGGAAACATATTTACATCTTTTTCTTTTATTCTTCAAAATTGTCTCGTTTAAAAGATTTCCGCTTGATGCGGAAAACAATTTGTACACATTAAAAGAACTTTTAGATTTTACATCGTTAAATGTTTTTTTAAGAATTGAATAAGTCAGGAGAAGCGAGGGTCACTATAGTAATCAAAATTTACAAACCAGAACGACCTCGGACTCAAAAAGGCGCTGAAACATATTTTGGCCAAGTCCGGGTAGAAAAAAAGTTTTTGTACAAAAAAAGAATCATTGTACTGAGGGGGGAAGCAAAATAAATAAATAAATAGAGGCCATCCCCCTGTTCCCTATGTTCTGTTTAAAGGGACCCTGCTTGTCAAATTGTATCTCAAAATTATGTAAATTGTTTGTTAAAAACATAATTTATTATTAAAATATCTTTAAAATTAATCATTTTTATAACTGGTGACTACTGACGGGGCTGGTTAACGAATCCTACTTGTTTGGGCCGGAGGGAGGGAGGTAGAGGGGACCCCTCCTCCCCGACTGAAACAGTGGTAGGGCGTCGCTATATGGGTCGAGTGGTCAACAGTCAAGAAACAATTTAAAAGTAACGTGAATTTCCCTTGCCTGCTAAACGCGATAGGAAGGTAAGAGTTGGTTTTGTTGATGTTGTTCGATTCGTTTTATTTAAAGCTGTGTGTATTAAAATGGCATGCTAAAGTGCCGGTCACAGCTATTAAAAATTAGCTTGGAACCTATAGGCTTATAACCAAAGACAACACACAAAAACATGATTAGTGTTTACCAAATATCATTATCCATAACTTTGCGACGGTGAGTGTTGAATATGTATTCCAACCAAAAAAGTGTTATTTAATTTAAAAAAACAAAACCTTTAGATACATTACGTAATAATTCATCTCATAAAATACTTTTGCTAATAATCGTTTCGTATTGGGCAATAAAGTATCAAAACAACTTGTGAAATTATCAAAGAAAACTCGGAAAATCCATGTTAACATTATGAATAGGCCTATTTGTTTTGTGTGTGTGGGTGGGGTGGGGTGGGGTGTTTTGTTGTTTAAAAAACAACAACAATCTATTAGTGTAATCAAAAGCAAGTTTGTATTATGATAGATTTAACAACTGGGAACAATTTTAAGCGCTTGCCGTATTAGCTGCATTTTCTTTCCCACTACATCTATGTTTGCAGCAACCACCGCAGGCCTGTCACATTGCGCAGACAAAACGCCCACGCGAAGCGTTTTCTCTCTTCACCGTAATGGTGTAGACAACGATCAGCGTACTGCTAACATTAATTTGTGTCCAAAGCAAGATCCCCGTGGGGATACCGGGGTGTATTTCGCTCAAATAGTTCCCCCACCTTCTGGAAGTTGTGTATCTTGTAACTTCCTCTAATCTTTCACTCTCTTTGACTCTGCCTTTTCCCTTTGCTTGCTGTCATCTACTATCTTTCTGCCTTATTGCCCCATTCTCCTGCCTTTTTTTTTTCTAAATCTTCCCAATATTCTACTTTGAGATCCTCCGAAATCGGAATGTGTCGGCTGCATGCAGCGGGGAGACCAGTGAAAACTGAAAACTGGACACATTATGGCCATATGGCCTGGGAATGCAGAAGAAGAAGGTGCATCTAAATGTTGATTGCAAATGTTTGGAAAATGTTTATGTGCTGTTTATGTTCCGTCTCGTCAATTTTAAATTGTGTAATGTGTACGGGCACGATATAAGCCGAAGGCTTGTTGCTGCCCTTTATTCTCATATTTATTATTTTGTTACGTTATAAGTAAGAAATAAAGAAGTTTAAACCAAGAAGAAGGCCCCTATCGATGCACTTAAAACTGTATCACACTCTCTGCAACATTGTGGTTTGGACATCCCCCTTAAAATGTTTGCTTCAAAAATCGTCACCGAAAAACAACATTGTGCCATTCTCGAGAAAACGGGTAGTTCAAATTAGCCTAAGGTTATTGTCATTAAATTGAAAGAATCAAACTTTGAGACCAAGGGTCGTAAACATGAGGTAGGGTGTTTTAGCTAAACTATGCATAGAAACCCTATAGGACCCACTTCATAAAATAGTAGGCATAATAATTATTCTAATTCACCCCCTTTGCACGTGAGCAAGAAAGAGACAGACATCGCGTTGCTGAGAACTTGCCTCTACGGTAAATGAAACACCACCACGTGCCACGGACCTACATTCTAATGTAGGTCCGTGCCACGTGCCGAGGGCTAAGGACAATAAGTCCACCTAAACAGCCCACGATATGCGCGATAGATTGACTCTCTAATTCTAATCTCAAAGTGAGGTTCTTTCGGTTTTATTAAACTAACCCTATGGAGCAGTGGGTGGATGCCTCATGCCTCCATACGACCCCGGAGGACGTTGGCCCCTCCACGAGTCTCTCCCCGTGGGGATACCTGGTTGGGAGGGGGGGGGGGGGGTCTTTCGTAAAAATAGTTCCCCCACCTTCTGGAAGTTCTGCGCTTGAAACTTCCTCTAATCTACCACTCTCTTTGACTCTGCCTTTTCCTTTTGCTTTCTATCATCTACCAGTATATCTTTCTGACTTATTTGCCCATTCTCCTGCCTTTAAAAAAAAATCCAAATAAATTTTCTCCCTTTGAGCTCCTCCGAAATCGGAATGTGTCGGCTGCACGCTGCGGGGAGACCAGTGAAAACTGGAAAACGGACACATATATATGGCCATATGGCCTGGGGACCTAGATGAAGAAGAAGAAGAAACTAACCCTAGCCTGTTACTAACCATATCCCTTTCCCGAGCAAGGCAGAGTACTGCTCTTCTTGGTGATAATGTTCAAGGAGACAATTTAGGGGATGGAGAGGGAGGAAAGGGGGTGAAGAGTTTATCAAACTGACTGCAACTTTACCAAATATTCCGCCGCGAAAAAGTGTTTCGTAGCGATTTCCTTTTCGCAACTGACCCTTGATATCGGGAAGGGCGTGCTATAATATACGGGTAAAGCCCGTTCTTAACTGAGCGAACTCTAGTTCGTCAAACCTGGTTCGCCGGACATGTGATCGTGTACGAATAGGAATATCAAACCATTACGATCATTACGGACAAGTTCGGAGGTTTGGATGATTTGACAAACTTTTGTCCTACTTCTTAACCAAATTATAATGAGATGCATACGTCACCACGAACTCAGCGGAAGTTGTCTTGGTCGTCAGGTCAGATTATTCAAGATGGCTGCACACAACAGCGCGATGTGTGATATGGATTTCAACGATCATTTAAACTGATATATTGATATACAAGCTTGTCTCATCAGACATCAGCATCAAGGACTATGGAAAAGAATCACTTGACGTCACAAGGTGCCGGGAGGAGTTATCGTTGCTTGAATTCGGTATCCTCGACTGTTTCCGTGAGAACACTCAGACATGATGATGAGTTTCGGGTTTACCGTCAGCAGGCCTATCTATGTTAATGTTCGTTCTTGACTTTCTCACTTTCTCTTCGGCTTAGGCCTAAGCCTACCGCGTTATCGCTAGATCAAACACCAGACTGGGGAAAATATTAATGATCAGCAATCAAAATAAGATTAAGATGGTGTGAAAGACACGTGTGTGCAACTGCAAGGATGAACCGAGAAACACTTCCATGAGTATACTAGAGGATCGTGTGGAAAAGAAAGGAACACAGGTCTTCGGCTGAAATAATTTTATTAGGTCTACCTTTGATTCTAACCTCTGTATTTTCAACACAAACGTAGGCCTACAGATAAACTGTATTCTGACAACTTTGTCAGTTAGTGAATGGTAGGCTGTGCATGGAGTTGTCAAATCTAGGCCTACAGATATCAGTGCTCTATGGGCTCGCCCTCTATATGTGAATGGTAGGCTGTGCATGGTGAGAATTGTCTAAATACGCCTCAAGGCGGAGTCAGCTCTATATCAAAGTGTCTCTCTCTCTCTCTCTCTGGTGTTTGGGTGTGGATCATCATACTGTGGATGTGATCTGTAAATATTGGCATGATGTGTGTTCTTGCACAAAAGAAGGTATAGGCCTACATTTATTTTGAAGGGTACAAATAAAAGCTACAGTACTGTACTACTACACTAGAATATGCCTACATCAAGGCTATATTTATTATGCAGGGGGGAATGAAAGATAGTGTGTTAACATTGACTTGTATTGACACAAAACAATCTCAAGATTGCACATTAACATACTGACAACCAATGATTGACATAGTGTGCAGCTAATTAACAATTCTCAGCAGAATTATTCCTGCAGAACAGCTGTAGTGTTTACCCACAATGGGGAAGAAATGACATTTAAGTAAAAATTGTGACCATGTCAATCAATACTCTAGTTATCATGTGATTATATTGCACTGATCAACATGTGCCCTAATGTTATGTGATAGTTGTGATACCAATAAATAATTTGTATTTTTGAATTCGGATTTGTTCTTGAGAATCTTCCGTATGGTTGTTTTGTAATGTCAAGGAATTTACAACCACACACATAGGACACAAAAACAACAACAAAAAACAGTGAACACAGTTTTGCACGTGCAATCTCAACAAACACACACACACACACTAGACATCAGACACAAACACACACACACACACTGACACACCACTGGCTACACACACTGCATACACACACACACACTGAACACACACACACACACACACACACACACAAAACACACAGTGTTCGAAGACACACCAAAATCACACACATACAAGCCACATACACGCACGACATACATGTGATGTTCCAAGGCCCACTGGTCATAGCACATTGACTGATTAAAATTGTGTCACGAAATCTCCCGCTCGATCTTGATCAGAGATCGGGAGAGGGAAAAAACGCGAACCCCGAGGAGAGTCTCGCACGCCCAGACAGACAAACTCGCAGGAGAAGGCACACGCGCACACCAGAAGTACAATACAAAACAAGACTATTTATTATAAGCAAGCACACACACACACTTACACAATTCAATACACTCAATGTTTAACAAATTATCTACACAATATACATGGCATTCAAAAAGTTTGTCCAAAGAATAAACTAAAGCCGGCAACTTAACTAAATAACTAAAAGAGAGTTTGTAAGCAGAAACACAAAATTGAAGGGAAAAACGACGAAAGGGCAGACGAAGAAAAGAAGTCCAACAAAAACAGCAGAGCGTCCGAAGAAGAAAGACAAAAGGGGAAAACAAAAGTCAGTAGAAAAACTGCTCCCCCTCCTGGGGCAGGCTACAGCAGCAGAAACAAAAGAAGAGAGACGGCAGAGGTCGCCCCCAGACTCCTCAACAGGAACGTCGAAGCCTGGCCCGAACGCACAGACAGGCCGACAGATCGGGCCTAACCCGGGGCCAGACAGAAAGGCGGGCGGCCTCCCACAGCCGGAAACGGAGAAAAGAGCGGTTGACCGGGCGGTCAACCAGGCAGCAACAGGTCAGGTCAGGTCAGGCTCAGGCTCAGGCTCAGGGCTCAGGCTCAGGCTCAGGCTCAGGCTCAGGCTCAGGATCAGGATCAGGACTGTATGAAAAACCAAAACAAAAACCTAGTTTTGAACTCCCAGAGTAACAACAGTTTTGTGTTTCCCCAAAAACAAATTCCCCAACAGTCCTCTTCAGGGATGTAAAAACCCTCCCTCTTTAAACTTGGTTCTCTCCAAGAACCCCAAAACGCTGAAAAACACTTTCTTTACAATCCTTTTCACACGACTCAGTCTAGGGGTAATATTTCATCAAAAAGGATTAACTAAAAGGTTTCACTTTTTCTGGCACAA
>CM065694.1:13703960-13706569 GCA_017654935.2 Phymorhynchus buccinoides
GTCGTTGCCTTCTGGTCCGCGAGAAAGGAAACGGAAAAGAAGGAAGCGATGCGTTTTAAGAAGCAAAGCTGTGTATCTGCGACTTGAACAAACCGGGGTGTAGCTGCGAATTGGGATTCGGAACGAGCGGCGTGGGAGCAACGCCACTGTACGGCCCAGAAGATGGGACAGCAACAACAACAAAAAGAAGAGAGAAAAAAGAAGCAAAGCTGTGATTTTAGGACGTGTGGTCAGATTGTAAAATGTTCATTTGTATCTGAAAATATATCCCGTTTCAATGTTCATGTTTCCCCGTGGAAATGCCTGCTAAATGACTTCTTCGGCACCATTTGTGAATGATGTTTGGGAATTTAAGGGTTTCTTGTATGATTTATCATACTAAATCTACCTCACATTTACCTTTATTTCCACTGCTCATCTATTACTATGTCGGCTGTGTGGTTCAAAGGAGAATAGTTCAATACCATTTTCAGACGTGTAAGTCATAAGTCATAAGTTTTATTTTATTGTCCATTGGCATTGTACAACGCACATGGAAACTTGTCTTCCACCGTGTAAAATAAGATGAGATATATCAAAATTAAAATATTAAATAAAAATATGAAACATAAATTTACATTAAAACAAATATGTAACTCTCACACACACCCAATCATTCATCCGCTCTCGCTATCTTGCTCACTCATCATGCAAACCACCACCACTTCCGCCTTCATCTTTAACCCTTTATTTTCTTTGTTCCTTCCTTCACACACACACACACACTGTCTGTTTTACGAAAACTTACCTACGGAAATCCATCCGCAATCCACAAATAAAGTAGAAGAAATAAGATGGGATATACAGATGGATTTCCGCGTGTAATGCGGAAACTCCATATTAGGTACTTTATAGTCACAGAGGCGTCTCTGTGAAATTCGGCGTTGCCCACCTGGAGAGCGCGTTGCAGCCAGAGGCGGGCACCCAATTTGTTTTTTTGCATGGCGATGTTTGGTGGACTGACGAGGAAGGAAAGGCAGGGGGTAAATTTGACCAAATGAACACTTTTTTGCATAGCCACTAGGGATTAACGTGCGCTAGTGCATGGGCACACGAGGCACCTCGGTTATCTTCTCATGAATCCGAAAATCCACATCAGGACCGTAAGGTTGTGTAAAGGAGAGAAAAATCCCCTGTAAGCCAGGTTCAAACTCGGGTTTAGTTGGGACACGAGGCGAAAAACCAATACCTCTGTGCCGCCTCACATATTGCTTACTTCGATTCTGCGGATGGATTTACTGTATGACGTTTCTGTAATTGTGAACAACAGGCTTAGACTGAAACATAGAGTATTTCTGCAGGAACAGAATATCAGCGTTTCCTTTTGTGTGACCAAACAGAATGCTGTATTCAATATAACCCCGAAAGGAAAAAAAAAAAAAAAAGGGCCAAAAAAAAAAAAGGTCCGGTTGATGACAAATTCAACAAACAAACAAAAAAGAAGACCCCCTAAAAAAACCACCTCCACAACAAAACCTGGTGTATAAATGAAAATCAGTAATAATGGAAAGCAGCCCCTCATTGTTTTCTTTTCTTCATACGTGGCATGCACGGCAAGCATGACACATATACACACATGCCTGTACATGCATACACACAACGCACACGCTTACAATACACACACAAACACGGGTAAACAACCACATGCACGCACACAAAAGCAAGAGAGCATATTAAAGAATTATGCGGAATGACGGTTTTACTGATGGATCGACTCCATTATTATTCTACATAAATGACAATTACTCTGTTCTTGATGCAGGTTTGTTATACAGTTTATTAGTAGTTCAGTTCGTATTTATCTTTAGCATAGTTCACGGTTCGGTTATATGTTTAAGTGTAAGTTGGTGGTTTTTTACTTGGTGGGGGTGGGGGGTCATGTTACATCATAACCTATAACTTACTTTGATACTCAGCACACTCATTTACAGACACACCCACTCACATTCCACCCACCAAAATTCGCCACTGCAAATAATATTGTCATGAATCAACTTTAGTGGAAGGATGTTAAAACGAAGAAACAACAACACACAGAGTGTGGACTACTCCACATATCCGAGGTTAGACTTGAACTCACGTTTGGGTTGGGGTTTTTTTTTTTTTTTTCCCTGAAACGGGCATATTTCCTCTGCTTCCTCCAGCCCTGATTAACCACCCAAGGTGACACTTGACAATCGCAGTTACTTGCACTTGAAAGCAAAAGAGATTAACTGAGAGGAGCCTGAACACAAACAATGAAACCATGGCGAATCTACCATAGGTTTTCGGACTATGGGCGATATTTTTGTCCCCAGATTGAGACGAAGAGTATGCATCGAAATGTCGGTTTATTTTTGGTCTTTGTTGTTGTTTAGAGTTTACTTTATTTTTTAAATTTTCCTGAGAATTTGTGAAATCCTGCAGTATTATTTTTATGACTAATATAGTAAAAGAAAATATAATAACAAATCTGATTGGCAGTATTAAATTAGATTAATGTAACAATTAATTCAAGCCATCAATCATGTATTTTTATGCTAGTATTTTTGTTTACATTCATTAACTTATAAAACTGGGTGTATGCTTGT
>CM065694.1:13707069-13762069 GCA_017654935.2 Phymorhynchus buccinoides
CTTCATATTAAACCTGGCCTAGATATTCTGAGTATACCTATCAGTGTTTTAAAAATTTTAGCTACCTCGTTCCGTCCCGTTCAACTGTTATGTGAAAGGTGGCTCGTCAGCGTGTTTCGGCTCAAGTGACCTTGAACCTTTTACCTATCATTTTCGTTCTTTGCCTAGACTTGGCGGGTAATCAAAAACGGTCACACACGTACTGTTTCTCATCCGTACTGTTTTCATTGTACCATCTGTTTTTCAAGTGCTTTGGCTGTTGAGATTAAGAGTGTCTTTATATACAAATCGCTGGTGATTCCTTCCAAATGAAAGAATTAATGGAATTGAAGGACATAGATGCTGTGCCGGCGGTTTGTCCCTGGAGTGCTTCGCTAGTCGCTGCCCGGATACTGGGAAATAAGTGGCTATGGTCCTCTCTCTCTCTCTCTCTCTCTCGTCCTCCGTCTCTCTCTTCTCTCCCTCCATCTCGTCTGTCTTCTCTCTCTCTCTCTCTCTCTCTCTCCATTTATTTACTTTCACTTTGTTTTGATAATGTTAAAATTCTTATCCTTCGTAACTACCCCTTAAGCGCAGCAAATCTTCGCCTATTGAGTTGGCTGCCAAGCAGAAGAAGGTTTAGCCACTGACACACTGTTGCCCTGGGCCATGTGCTCCAGCTGTCACAGTCCCATCATAGTCTGTGTATTTGGTTACTTGGATTGTTGGCTGCCAAGGCAAGAGAAGGTTTTTAGCCACGGCACACTGTTGCCCTGGGCCATGGGCTCAACTGTCACAGTCCCATCATATTCTGTGTATTTGGTTTGGATTGTTGGCTGCCAGCAAAACGTTTGGTCACTGACACACTGTGCCCTGGGTCATGGACTTCAACTGTCACGTCCCTCATATTTCTGTGATTTGGTTATGGGATTGTTGCTGCCAAGCAGAAGAACGTTTTGGCCCGGACACACTGTTTGCCCTGGGCCCATGGCTCAAGCTGTCCCACAGTCCCATCATATTTCTGTGTATTTGTTTGGATTGTTGGCTGCCAAGCAGAAGAACGTTTGGCCACTGACATACTGTTGCCCGGGGTCATGTCTAGGCTTTTTGGGGGGGTTTTTTTTTTTTCCCCCCCCCCACCCCCCCCCCCCCACAGTCCCATCAATATTCTTTTTACTTATTATTTTGCTTGTTTGTTGGTTTATTTTACAATTTCCATGTACCTTCCTAATGCTTTTGGATTCAATAAATTCTTGAATCCTCATCGCGTGATTAGAAAGCTTTTTCTTGCTAAACAGCATTTGCTGTGTTCTTTACCTTACTGACTTTTTATTGAACAATGTTTTCTTAACTTTGACGGTTTCTAAAGAGGTCTGGAGCATTCCTGAATCTTGATACATATAGGTTCTTAGTGGTACCGAAGACTTTTGGTGGTACAACATATAATGTTGTTTTCTCCGTGTCTACTGTCTCTCTATATCTCTCCTGCTTTTAGTACATAACACGACCCTGGTAGTGGCCATTCATATAAATAAACAATAAACGTTATTTTTTTAAATGGCTATTAACAAATTAAATAATTATACCATATTTGATGTATCTTTCGTCAAGACCTTTCAATTAGGTGCTACATGAATGTATTCATCATTACGAGAAACAAAAGTCCGTTACGAGACGTCATTTAACACCCTTTCCGCAATGCTATCTTATTTGTTTCAGTAGAACAAACTTTTGCTATTAGTGTTTTCGGTCACCTTAAATTTCACTCTACGGACTGGAACTAAACGCATAATGAGGTTGAATAGCCTGGTTCTATTAGCCCCCATGGGTCGAATAGCCACGCTTTTTTATTTATTCTTTAGTGGTGCCATAGCCGATGAGGTTTAACAAAAAGGTTCTAAAAATATAGCTCCCACTGACCTCTTTTTTATGCTATCAAAGGGCGCCATGTGTTAGTATTATGCCACTCCCACCGCGCAGCAGTCAGCAACACATGTACAGTAGGGGCGGTCAGTGTGTTAGAGCTCCCACTGACCTCCTCCGTTGGTATGCTACCAAAGGGGCGCCATGCCATGTTGTTAGTTATTATGCACCCCACCGCCTCAGCAGTCACAACCGTGTACAGTAAAGGCGGTCATGTGTTAGAGCTCCCACTTACCTCGTTTTATGCTACCAAAGGGCGCCATGTTGTGTAGGATTCATCCACTGCCCACCGCAGCAGCAGCAGCAACACATGTCGTAGCGGTCATTGTGGTATATTCTCGAGCGCCAACTGTCCGTCGTTTTAATGCTACCAAAGGGGCCATGTTGTTAGATTATGCCACTGTGATCCCCCCGCAGCACAGCAGCAACACATGTACAGTAGCGGTCATTGTGTAGAGCTCCCACTGACTCGTTTTAATGGCTACAAAGGGGGCGCCATTTGTTAGTATTATGCCCTCCCACCGCAGCAGCAGCACACCACAATGTACAGTAGGCGGCAGTGTGTTAGAGCTCCCACTGACTCTCATCATTTTTATGCTACCAAAGGGGCTTCCATGTTGTTAGTATTATGCCACTCCACCGCAGCAGCAGCAGCAACACATGTACAGTAGGCGTTCAGTGTGTTAAGCTCCCCTGACCTCATCAGTTTTATGCTACCAAAGGGGCGCCATGTTGTTAGTATTAACCAACTCCCACCGCAGCACAGCAGCAACACATGTACATTAGTCGTAATCGTGTGTTAGAGCTCCCAACTGCCTCATTATTAGTCTACCAAAGGGGCGCCATGTTGTTAGTATTATGCGCCTGCTCGCCGACCCCAGCAGCACAGCAACACATGTACAGTAGGGCGTTCAGTGTGTTACTAACACATGAGGCATTGTCGCATTTCTCCTCGCATTGCAGCCACGTCTTCAGAAACACGTTTGTGAGTATAATTTTCTTTCTTTTTTTTCTTTTTTTTTATCTTTTTAAGTTGTTAGCCTTCCATTTATGATTGTTTCTTTAACTTTATGATGCTACAGTTTTTTTCTTGTTTATTTTTTCTGTCTAATTTTAGCTTTATCACACTCACCCCATCCTCTCTCTTTATTTTCTTAATGCGCGCGTGCGTGGCCGTGCGTGTGGTGTGGCGTGTGTGTGTGGTGTGTGGGTGTGTGTGTGTGTGTGTGGTGTGTGTGATAACAGTAACAATGATCTGCACGTCATCATCATTGCAAGGCCTGCTATCATTTATCTTTGTCATTGTGAATGAAATTGAAAAGACTAATCAAGTTTAGTGCTTTGTCTTGGCTTACTAATTAAATTTTACCAGAAGTTTGAAGAGCTAGATCAGGGTGTGTTTCGGTAAACTAACTCTCTTCTCAGTCTCTTTTTTTTCTCCCCTTCCCCCCACCCCCCCCCTCTCACGTCTCTCTCCTCTTCTCACACACACACAACACTACACCGCGCGCACGCACGCACATCGACTTGAAAAAACACGCACACGCACAGGAGCGCGCACCGCGCAAACGGTTAATTTGATTGTCTCTATCTGTCTATCTATCTATCACACACCCACTCACACATACACATACGCGCGCACACACACACCACTCACATAGAGGCACGACGCGTATGGATTTTCAGCAAAAAACAATTTTGTTTCTCTCTCTCTGCAGTTTATCTCTTTCTTTCTTTCTCTCATCTCTCTCTCTCTGTCTCACCCTTTCTCTATCCACACACACACACACACACAACACACACACACACACACACACACACACACACCATTTTAACTGAAAGTACTAGTTTGATTTTGTCTCTCTCTCTCATCTCTCTCTCTTCCTCCTCTCGTCTCTCTCCAGAGGGCTGGATGTAAAAACCGCATGTTATTGCTTACTCTATTACCTCTATAAACGGCAAACCAAAATTCAATCATCAATCATCTCTCTCTCTCTCTCTCCTCTCACACACACACAGACACCCACGACGCCACGCCAGGCACACACACAAACCGATATAATAATAATAATCATAATACTAATAATAGTGAATCATTTATATAGCGCATCCTCCACCAATGTGGAGCTCTATGCGCTAACAACCATAAAATTAAAAAGCAACAATTTCAACAACAAACGAAATATACGCTCACAGGCTATGCAATATTCATACCATTACACACCCCACGCACACTACACGCACATACATACATACACACAACACACACACACAACACACGACACTCCACACCACCGTTACCATCATCCCCCAAAAAAACACAATACAAACTACAATCAGTTGAACAGGCATCAACACACACACACACACACTCTCTCTTCTCTCCCTCTCTCTCTCTCTCTCTCGCACAAAGCTGACGTACACATTGCGTCAACACACAGTGAAACTAATATGGGGGGAGGGGAGTGGTGTGTGAGAAATAGAGTCCAGAGTAAGTGGGCCTAAGGTTGTGATGTAGCTTGAACAGGTGGTTCTTGAGAGCTGATTTGCAACATTCAAGGAACTGGATATGGCGGGATTTCGCGTGGTAATGAGTTCCAACCTGATTGGGCCGAAAATAAAAGAGCGCTCACCAAGAGTTTTGTTCGTGTACTAGGAACACAGAGAATCTTGGAATCTGAAGATGAACACGCAATTTGCCTTGATTGGAGTATAGACAAGAAAGATTTCAGAAATGTGCTAGGGGCATTTCCAATAAATCATAATGACATAGAGTGGAAATTTTTGTAGTCAATACGTGCTTTGATGGAAAGCCCAATGAAAATAAGGTAGCGGAGTGGTTGAACATGATTGAATACTTAGAGACCTTGAGGAACAAGTCTTGCAGCAGAGTTCTGGACTTTTTGAGAGCTTGCATGATGTGTTGGGGGCACCGATATCAGAGTGATTAACAATAATCTATTTTAGAGAGAACAAAAGCCGCAGACTAGTATTTTAGTAGTATCTATAGACAGGAGACTGCGAAATCGTACCAATGCGACGCAGCTCACAGTATGCTGAGAGCGACCGATAGTTTACGAACTTGTTGAGTCCACACTCATAATCTTGAGAGATGTGGAAGCCAAGATTTCTAGCAGAAGGAGAAAAAGGTATTCGAGTGTCACAGACAGGGATGGAATCAGGCGTTGGGTAGAAAGTTTTCTAGATGGATAGTGGATGAACCAGGCTTCCGTTTTGTCGTCATTCAGCTTCAGTTTAACAAGGCCTCCGTTTTTGTCGTCATGTCAGCTTCATTTGTTTTGTAGCATATAAATTGTTAAAACGCTGCATAACACCACACCTACTTTCTTCTACTAATCAACAGAGTATAACAACACCCATTTTAACGGCGACTGCATTCCTACGCCGACCTCCACAAATGGACTGCTATAGCATCAGTTTTAGTGTGTAGTTTTAACTACTGGCTGGCCCAGTCTCTTCTTCATGTCGTGGGTTTTTTTTTTTAACGAGGGCGTGGTCCGCTACAACCTATCTGTATTAGTTAAAAAATCGGGACTTTACTTGGTTTCGTACTGCCTCCGGGCATTGCTCTCCAGTATTGTTCCCACCATATTTGTATATTTACAAATGTCCAATATATGTCTGGTTCAGACCGAGAGGACGTAAAATTCAATTTTCGCTCGCTCGCATGGCCCTTTTCTCCTAGGTATACTTTGTTACATTTTTTGGGGTAATATATTTATAAAACCTAAATATTTTGTATATACTTAATAAATATTTGTACATAAACTCTTTTAAAAATTAAAATAAAGGCCAACTTTGTTTTTTTAATGAATAAAATAAAATTTCGAACTTTGTTAACACTGTAGCCCTTGAATTTTAATCCCGGGGGGAGATGTGGTTTCGGTTGGGTAACAGATAACAAAAGAATTTTAAAAACGTAAAATCTTAACTTAACCTACCTAATTTTAATAGTGTCCGCTGACACAATCAACAATTTTACAAATCCTATTTTGTCACGATTACAGACTTGCGCTTCCTAGAAATCTTTTTTTCCTTTATGTGTTCTTTTTTTCCTTTATGTGTTGTCTACATCCTTGTATTGTCATTTATGTCTTGTCCTGTTCCTCATACAAAAATTAAGACAAATGTCCCATATGTACCTCCCCAGGTCGAGAGGACGTTAAGACCTAAGGTTTTCATGTCATTCATGGCCCTTTTCTATCAAAATACTCTGAACTGTGGCGGTACCATAGCCGATGAGGTTTAACCGAGGAGTGGTTACTTGCTACACATATCTGTATTGTTGAAAAAGAATCGGGACTTTACTGGTTGTTGCACTGCTTCCGGGCATTACCTCCAGTATTGTTCCCACCATCTTTGTATTTTAAAAATGCCCCACATTGGTCGAAAGAACGCAAGAGGGCGTTAAAATCCTATTTTCACCTTCATGGCCCTTTTCTTTCCGGTGTAACACCCCGCTTCGTCCCTCCCTTGGAAGCGTCCCCCGGGGGACTTTCCGGGACACCCAAACATCCCCCGGGGGTCCTTTTGGTGTCCTGAAACATCCCCCGGGGGTCCTTTTGGTGTCACCTGAAACATCCCCCGGAGGGTCCTTTTGGGGTCCGAAAACAAACCCCGGGGACCTTTGGGTCCTGAAAAATCCCCCGGGGGGGACCTTGTGTGTCCTGAAACATACCCCCGGGGGGACCTTTTGGTGTCCCTTGAAACATCCCCCGGGGGACCTTTTGGTGTCCGACAAACGTCCCCGGGGGACTTTGGTGTCCTGAAAATTCCCCGGGGGACATTTTGGTGTCCTGCAAACGTCCCCCGGGGGACCTTTTGGTGTCCTGAAACATCCCCCGGGGGACCTTTTGGTGTCCTGAAACATCCCCCGGGGGACCTTTTGGTGTCCTGAAACATCCCCCGGGGGACCTTTTGGTGTCCTGAAACATCCCCCGGGGGACCTTTTGGTGTCCTGAAACATCCCCCGGGGGACCTTTTGGTGTCCTGAAACATCCCCCGGGGGACCTTTTGGTGTCCTGAAACATCCCCCGGGGGTCCTTTTGGTGTCCTGAAACGTCCCCCGGGGGACGTTCTGGGGCGTCCCCCCCACTCCACGTCTGGGGCGTCCCCCCACCCTGGTCAAAGTCCCCCCCCCCCCCCTCCCTCCCTCCACAAATCATCCCACACGTCTGTGTGTGTGCGTTGTGGCTCTCTGTCGGAAATATTAGTAAATTTGACTTGGACTTTTCACACCATGCACACGCAACACGCAACACGCAACACACACACACAACACACACGGCGTTGTGGTTAGACTATCTTCTTATCATTTTTCTGTACTGTTTAAAATATGCTTTATCTTCATCTACCCCTCTTTGTGTCTGTCTCTCTCTGTGTCTGTATGTCTCCTCCCCCCCCTCTCTCTCTCTCCTCTCTCTCTCTCCTCTCTCTCACTCTCTCTCTCTCCGCTCTCTCTCCTCTAAAACTCGGGCAGCTACCTCACTCAAAACAACGTTTTTTTAACATTAATTTTTTCTACAGTGCACAGGACTGGTAAGCTTTCTGCTTGTGTGTTCCATGCACTTACAAGTAAGCTTACACACATCCACATTTCACCCACTTATATTCAGATGAGCTTGCACGCGTGCGCGCACACACACTCTTTCTCACCCCACCTCTTGGATGAACATGCACATGCCGATGCGCGTGTGTACGCGCACACCCGCGCACACCCATACCCAAACACATCCACATCTGTAAAAACAAATGTGATAACTGTTTCTCATTTCTTTCCTATCTCTACCCTTCTCATTATAATCCCATGTCTGTCATGCACGTGCATATGCACACACGCACGCACACACAACACAACACGCTTACGCTCGCCAACACATACCACACACATGCCCACGCCGCCGCGCTAAGCGCTTCGCACACATGATGCACACAATAACAACACACGCACACAATGGGGGATAATTTGACACACACACACACATACACACATGCACACATACACAACACGCGCACACATGCACACACACACACACACACACACACACACCATATAGATACACAACACACCCTTATGCATATAGCTTCACCAACACCACACACACAGCACACACACACAACAGGGCTTATGCATATACAACACAATAACAACTTATGCAGCAACATCAACAACAAGGGCTGTAACATAGACAACAATAAACAACAACAACAATATGCATACAGCATACACAAATAACAACAAATGCATACACACACACAATAAGGGCTTATGCATATACACACCATAATAAGGGCAATGCATATACATCAACAATAAGGGCAGCAAATATACAAAAGCCTTCCAGTCAACTAACAACTGCATTCCAACACGAACAGTTTATGACACGAAACAACAACAGCAACAACATCTCAGGTACTTTTCCAACAAACAAGCAACAACAACAACAACAACAACTCACACACACCTACACACTTCAACACACACAGCATCACACACTACACATCGTTTTACACATATACATCCACAACATTGCACAGTTCACACGGAAAACACCAATCTACATTAAATAACACACACAGCACACACACACACGGACACACAATCGCCACACAAGTTTCCACGTACAATGTGCACACTTCTTCATATTTCTTACTTCACGTGATCTGTGTTAGAATTGTGGGATTTTCCGTACATAAAAGTTTTTGTAAATGTGCACATGCCCTAAAAGGCAATTGTATGAAAGAGACACAACAAGCACTTTCTTCAGTAAATGGGGTTTCTTCGCTTTAACTGGGTAAATGTGGATATTGCCACATTGTTGATAATTTAGCACTAGTTATTGCCAATAATTCATAGTAAATAATTCAGGAATGTTCCACTTATGATGCCACATAAGGGTTCTGACATAGCCAGTGTGATCAGAAGTTCCCCAGCGGAGGTAGGTGGACTGGAGCATTGTGAATGCAATAGGGTTAACACATGTATGTGATGAATAAAATATAGGAAATACATGTTGAACTGACAATGCAGGCAAAGTGGAACGATGTGTCCAGTGTTGAGATTATTTGTATGCCAGATCATAAAAATGTAATAGTATTGCGGAACCGGCGCACAGGTGAAATGCAGTACTTGGCTATTATCAGTAGATCTTTACTGGGAGTTTATTATAGTTGGAGTTTATTCACATTGTGTAATAACTTATAAACAAGATTAAAAACATGAACACAGAACACAGATACACCATATTTGTGACCAATGCTGTCTGTGTTTGCAGAAGAGAGTGACTTCAGTCATGGCCAGCGCTGCAGTGAAGGAGGAACAGGATGAGCACTGCTGCCCTGTGTGCTCTGAGCTGTTCACCCAGCCCAAGATACTGACCTGTGGTCATCTGCTGTGCCAGCCCTGCCTCATCTCCTGGCTGGAGAAACAGCCTGAAGCCGGGTGTCCTTTATGTCGGTGTGCCATCCTGGATCCAAAGGACAGAGCCAGTGGGAAGAGTTGGAAGGAGGTTGCTGAGTCCTTTCCCACAGAGTTGTCCATGGAAAGGCTGGTGGCCAGTCATCGGGTGCTGAGCCAGGGTCAGAAGTGTCAGGCCTGTTTGAACCAAGCTGCCAGCTCCGTCTGTACCACGTGTGGGGATCTGTTCTGTTCAGGCTGTACTGCCATGCACCTGAGGCTGTCCATGTCAAAGCATCACACTGTGGAGCAGCTGTCTTCCCTGACTCCAGAAAAGCTAGCCTCCAGTCAGCCTTCTTTCTGCCCAGTCCATGCAGACAAAGTGAGTGAGATTTTCTGTCCCAGCCACGGAGCTTCCTTCTGCTTGGTGTGTGCCACCACAGTGCACCGCCAGTGTGCAGGCCTGAGCCAGCTGGAGACACAGAGGGAGGAGGCCCGGGCCGTGCTGGCAGACCTGAGGACCACGCTGCGCTCTGAAGAGGCCAGTCTGGGCCGAGCCGTCCAGCAACTGGACCAGCACCTGCAGGACATGAAGGACAAGGTCAAGGTCAGTGTAGGAGAGATTGACACCATTTGCCAACGACTGGAGTCCTCCATCAGGGCTTGTCGAAAGCGTCTGAATGATCTTCTGCACAAGGCCTCTGACGACGTTGAAGAGGCGGTGAACGAGGCAAAGACGTGTCTGTCCCAACGTCGAGGGAGGCTGACGCTTCATGACCAGATCATGGAGCGGGCGGAGGGGGTGGACTCGCACGATGTCGTCCTCGGCATGTCGTCCAGCCTGAAGGCCCGAATGGACAGCCTGGACAGCTCCTGTGTCCTGCCCCCTGAGGCCAAGCGGGTGTCCACTTTCAGCCTGCTGATTGACCAGCAGCAAGTGGCCCGGCTGGAGCAGCAGCTTGCACAGCTTGGACAGCTGAAGGTTGACCCTGTTGATCTGATGGCTCAGCCTGCCACGGTTACACAGGCTGCATGGTTCACTCAGGCTGCCAGGGGCATGCTATGCTGCCAAGGTTCACTCATGGCACACGGTTTCTCGCCTGCCAAGGTTCCTCAGCCTGCCAAGGTTCTTCAGCCTGCCAAGGTACACTGTTGGATCTCTTTCACACATGCTCACACACACACACAATGGTGTACGCGCAGGATCGACAACATGTTATTGGACAAACGCACCTGACACACACAGACACACACCACATAGGACACATGTGCATGCACATGCTTGCAGACATGAATTAAGACAAAGCATGCCAGATGTTAGATGCATTTGTACTCTCTCTGTGTCTCCTCTTTTCTCAGATCTCTTTCTCCTGTACATTTGGCCAAACGCAATAGGTTATTATTCTCGAGTGTCACAAATCAATACATCAATGAGATAGGGCAACAAGAATACTTATATGCTCTATCAGAAGCACATACTGTAAGACCGTAACAAAGACAACCCCCCACAGAAGCTGAAAACATGCAGTACTGGTATAGCTATTTGTAAATTGTACAAGTCAGATAACCATTTATGATTATACTCAGTTCTCTGCTTGGCATCTGTCTGTGTGTGTGTGTTGTGTGTGTCCCGGTGTGTGTGTGTGTGTGTATTGTGTGTGTGTGTTAGCGTGTGTGTGTGTGTGACACATGTGTGTAAGTGTGTGTGTGTGTGATGTGTGTGTGTTTGGCTATTGTGTGTGTGTATGTAAGTGCACAGTTGTGTTTGTTTTCAGGACTCGCCATGCTTTGAAAAAATTATGTTCATTTGACTGATTTACAAACTGCTCTGTGATTCATTATGTGCATCTATAGACTGCGCTGATTTAGTGCCATGCATGCTTACAATTTTTAGATCAACATTATGTTAGGTCATTTTGATTTCTCTGTCACAAAATTAATGTATATTTAGGGTCCGCTTTATTGGTCATATTCCATATCAGGGTTCGCATGGTCTTTGAAGATCTTTGAAAGTGCTTTGAGAAATGGAGTCTTTTCAAGTCTTTGAAAATTGGCTTTGGTCTGTGGAAATCGTGAAATGGTTTGTGAAAAAGTCATTGAAAAAAAAGTAAAAAAGAAGTAAAAAGTCATTGATGCCATAATTTTTTTGTTTGCTTCCAGAATTGATATAGAAGAATTTAATTTCACAAATGTCCAAATAGCAGATGTCCTTGATTTGTTGAGTTACTTCCCTTCATTATCCAGGTCTTTTGGCTACACTGGTGCAACTTGACTGATCATGATTGAAGCAAGTCGTCATCATTGCGTGTCCTGAGAGGTCTTTGAAAATGATCATTAAATGGGATAAAGGGTCTTTAACCCCCTCACTGCCACAGTGAGAAATTATCGATTTTCTTACTATAAAGTTTAAAACAAATCTGTTAGTAAGTGTTAGACTCAATCTGAGAAAATGCTTTAGAGATATATCTCTCTCCTGGCTTATCTAAACCAAAAACCATCATCCCAGGACTATGACATCAAAAGTTATGACATCATCAATGACATCATACAGTACCAGGCTATCTGGTAGCAGGCAGGGAAGGAGTTAAAATGGTCTTTGAAAGTTTGTGAATTTTGATATGAAAAATCTGTATGAACCCTGCATATTTTGACCATTGTGTGTCATTGTTATTTTCAATGGAAGCAAACACTTTTTTTCCCTCAACTTTCAGCCACCAGCACCTTTGGTTTTCCACAGCACAAAGAAAGGTTCAGGTGTTGAGCTGAGCAACAACCAGCAGACTGCAGAGAGGAAAGGTGACATTTGGAATGGTATTGTCCTGTCCTCTGAGGCCATGGATGTCAACTGTCTGTACCAGGTGAGGCCTGACTCTTGTCTTGTGTGTGACACTCATGTACAGGTGTATACACAGGAACTTAAGCCCCACACACACACACTACACACACACGAGCACACACACTATACACCACACACACACACACACACAATGTAGGTAAGCATGCACTCATGTACATATACATGCGGCACACAAACAGCCCCCACACACACACACACCTCACACACACAATGTAAGTAAGTATGCACAAATGAATGCACACTTCCACGCACGCATGTACATATGCATGCACGCATGGGCACACACACCACACACATACACACACACTCTTTATATTTTATTTTATTCAGTATTTTTCTTCTTTTTATGACAGGATGAGAAAAAGCTTGTAGCTTACTCCTTTATGATCAATAAAGATAATTTTGACTTGACCTTGACACACACACACTTACACACACAATACACAGTCTTTCTCTCTCTCTTCCACTGCTCTCTCTCTTGGGTGTCCTCTCTCGCCCGCCCTCCCTTTCTCTGTGTCTGCTCTCTTGCACACTATTCATACACAACACCATACACATACATACTGTAATTGTTTCGGACTAAAATAAAAAGAGCTTTGGAGCCCACGCGCTTTGATCGATTATATAAGCCACACGCCACCCCCTACCCCCCCACCCGCCCCCCCCCCCCCCCCCAGCCCGCCCACCCCCGCCCCTCCCCCCCCCCCCCCCCCCCGCCTACCCTATTTTCGCACCCGAGTTCGACTTTTGTTATTACCCCCGCCCCGTTTTACCCACTCCACATCCCGCATAAAACCGGAATAAACTCACGAGCAGACCCCCCCCCCCGCCCCGACCTCCCACCTTGGACAGGCAGCTCAACCCGCCGCCGCCCCCCGCACTCGAGACTTGACTAGCCCCTGCACATACCTATAAACCTCGACTGCTGAGGACAAAGCCCCGAGCCCCCCCGCCGCCTATCGCCGCCACCTCTGCCCCCCCCGAGCCCAGAGCTAGAGCACCCCCGCCCCCCCCCACCAGCCCCATGAGCCCGCAACGACCCCCTGCATCCCGACTCCCCTCCGCCCCCCAGCGCCCCCGACGCCCCACGCCCCCCCCCCCCTCCCCCCCCCCCCCCGCCCCCCCGCCCCCCCCCCCCCCCCCCGCCCACCCTTACCCCCCCCCCCCCCCCCCCTCTTTTCCCCCTCTTCCCTCCTCACACTCCCCCCTCCCCCCTCCCCCCCTCCCCTCCCTTTCCCCCCTTTCTCCCCCCTCCCCCCCCTCACCGCCTCCTCCCCTTTTTCCCCCCCCCCCCCTTCTTCCCTCCCCTTCTTCCCGCCCCCCTCCTCCTCCCCCCCCCCCCCCCCCCCCCTTTTTTCCCCCCCCCTCCCCCCCCCCCCCCCCCCCCCCCCCTTCTTCCCTCCTCTCTCTCTCTCCCCCCCCCCCTCCCCCACCCTTCCCCCCCCCCTCCCTCCCCTCCCCTCCTTCCTCCCCTCCTCCCCCCCCCCCCCCCCTCCCCCCTTTCCCTTCCCCCCCCTCTTCCCCCCCCCTTCTTTCCTCCCCTCCACACCCTTTCTCTACATCTACCCCCCCCTCCACTCCACTCCTTCCCTCCCCCCCCCCCCCATAGCGCACGCACACACGCAACAAACACAACACTATCTTGTGTGTCATGTCATGGCGTGCGCTTCCTGCTCCTTTGTGTGGCATTGAGCAGTGAGATGTGTGCTGGTGTCCAAAAAGATGCGTGTCAGTATGAAGTGTGAATCGACTGGACCAGATGTAGAAGAGGGCGAACTACTGGTGCTAAGCGCCCACGCACCAGATCTAGGGAGCATAGTACGAGCTTGAAGATTTTCCCCCCCAGTATTTAGTGATAATATGGGGAGTGGAGAGCATGCATGAGTAGGAGGAAGATCTGAGATTTCGGGTGAGAGTGTAGGTTTGAAGAATGTCATTGAGATTCCGAGGCGCAGTGCGATTAATAGAGTTTAAGCTAAAGGATGCGAACTTGTCCCTGACTTTGAGCAGAAACTGTGTGCCAGTGAAGAGTGTGTGGGGGCAGGGGGGTATGGTGTGTGTTTTGTGGGTGTGAAAATCAAACTTGCAATTGCGGTCTGAACTTTGTGAAGTAACTGGATTCAGTGTTTTTATGCAACCAAATAACAGACATGTACAATAGTCTAGACTATACTAGACGAGAGCGGTGTCGCGCGAGAACAGACGAGAGTTTACATTGCCTGATTGGTAAGCAGGTGCTCGAAAAGAACTTATCTTATGAATCTGTAGATAGGCTATTTTGAAGATATTGTTCACATGTGAATGTCATTGAGGTTTGAATCGATAGTGATACCCAGGGTTTTAGAAGGCGCAGTGGACTGAGTTCTGGGAAAAAAAGCATCAACCTTAAAGTTATAGTCTGAAAAAATGGGATACGGTATGGACTCAAACACACACATGACATGCAGTGATGCACACAGATACACATACCTTGGTGGTTGTAGTAAGAACTCAAGATACACCTCCTTGACCTACTGTCATAATGACCCCCCCCCCCCGCCCCTCACACACACACGACCCCTCCCCCCGCCCGACCCCCATTACAAAATTTTCAAAGCATACTTATGATCAGTGTAGGCATGTAGACATGCAGACATGTCACATGCAGTGTACATGAGCGTGTGTTTTGTGTGTCTGCAGGTGAGGCTGGATGCTACAGACAGGCAGTAGAATAAATTAAACATCTACCTTGGGTGTGGTGACCCAGACCCCTGACAGTGTTCAGTTACCTCACTGGTCTTGGAACCTGACCTCCCACAGTGTTATTGTTAGTCCTGTCTCGGGGGTCATGGTCAATGGTGGTCAAAAGGTCTGTGGTCATTGTGCAGGGTTCATAGGGGCCTTACCCCATTCCCCTTATAATTCTTGACCAATTGAAATCTCCAAGTAAGGCCTTACAAGTGCTATACATTCACTTCAAGGCCCTTACAAGTCCTGAGTTTGTCAAGAGAAATTGGACTGAAATATCTTTCTTTATCCTGGTATGTAGTCATTTTTCGTCCTGAATGCGTATATCTGTGTCAACCATAGGTTTTTGGTCATGCTTAGACATACTTCACAATGCTGGGAAAGTGTTCCTTTCAAGATCGTTGGGTATAAGGTATTGGTCATGTAGTCCAGACTGTGTCATGGTCGGTATGTCGGTCATTGGTCATGTGGTAGTCCCTGACTGTGTCATGGTCAACAAGGTATGTGGTCATTGTGAGTCCTGCTGGTCGCGCGTCAACAGGTATGTGGTTCATTGTAGTCCTGACTGTTCATGGTCATTGATCAAAGGTATGTGTGCATTGTGCCATTGTTACTCTGACATATATTGTTGTAATTGAATAATGTCACGGTCAGGTGTCTCTGTAATAAGCATTTTGATCTCAATTACATTTTAAATTGTCTATTTATGTAAAAGACGTCAACACTAATGAACTTAGTTTATCTAATGTCTGTAATCAACGGCAAAACTTGACACATAACAAGAAAATTTGCACAGACAATGACACAGTTTCTTCTCTTAATTTCTTGATCTGGGCGTATTCCCGGCGATAGCATGAGACTAGCATGATGCTAACTTAGAAGCTCTCCAATGTCCTATAGGATTTAATAGGAAATTTGGAAGAGCTTCTAAGTTAGCATAATGCTAAAGTCTAATGCTATATCAACGTGAATACAGGCCCTGGTTTATAGTGCTATGCTAAGAAAACACACTGTGTCGACAGAGAGGCAGCGACGTAGGGCTCAGCCTGAGTGATCTGAAGGAGGGAAGTAGTGTGGGTCTGATGCTGGACAGGGACAGAACTCTCCATCTCTATGGAAACAGTCCTATCACTTTTTGATCCTCCAAGTACAGTCACTGATATCGATTAATGTGTCCGCATAAAAATGATTATAGATATGACCACAAAAAATCCCGAAAAGTTACCATGGGTCCGGGGTCAAGTGTAGCTGTCCAGTGGAACAACAGGCTGAAGACCTTGATCTTCAACCTACATCAGCTCATGACAATGTTGTGATTGATTTTGACTACGGTACAACAACAGGCTGAAGACCTTGATCCTCAACCTACATCAGTTCATGACAATGTTGTGAGTGATTTTGATTACTGTACAACAGGCTGAAGACCTTGATCCTCAACCGACATCAGTTCATGACAATGTTGAGATTGATTTTGATTACTGTACAACAGGCTGAAGACCTTGATCCTCAACCTACATCAGTTCATGACAATGTTGTGAGTGATTTTGATTACGGTACAACAACAGGCTGAAGACCTTGATCCTCAACCGACATCAGTTCATGACAATGTTGTGATTGATTTTGATTATGGTACAACAACAGGCTGAAGACCTTGATCCTCAACCTACATCAGCTCATGACAATGTTGTGAGTGATTTTGATTATGGTACAACAACAGGCTGAAGACCTTGATCCTCAACCTACATCAGTTCATGACAATGTTGTGATTGAGTTTGATTATGGTACTACAACAGGCTGAAGACCTTGATCCTCAACCTACATCAGTTCATGACAATGTTGTGAGTGATTTTGATTACTGTACAATAGGCTGAAGACCTTGATCCTCAACCGACATCAGTTCATGACAATGTTGAGATTGATTTTGATTACTGTACAACAGGCTGAAGACCTTGATCCTCAACCTACATCAGCTCATGACAATGTTGTGATTGAGTTTGATTACGGTACAACAACAGGCTGAAGACCTTGATCCTCAACCTACATCAGTTAATGACAATGTTGGGAGTGATTTTGACTACGGTACAACAACAGGCTGAAGACCTTGATCCTCAACCGACATCAGTTCATGACAATGTTGTGAGTGATTTTGATTACTGTACAACAGGCTGAAGACCTTGATCCTCAACCTACATCAGTTAATGACAATGTTGGGAGTGATTTTGACTACGGTACAACAACAGGCTGAAGACCTTGATCCTCAACCGACATCAGTTCATGACAATGTTGTGAGTGATTTTGATTATGGTACTACAACAGGCTGAAGACCTTGATCCTCAACCTACATCAGTTCATGACAATGTTGTGATTGAGTTTGATTATGGTACAACAACAGGCTGAAGACCTTGATCCTCAACCTACATCAGCTCATGACAATGTTGTGAGTTGATTTTGATTACGGTACAACAGGCTGAAGACCTTGATCCTCAACCTACATCAGTTCATGACAATGTTGTGATTGAGTTTGATTATGGTACTACAACAGGCTGAAGACCTTGATCCTCAACCTACATCAGTTCATGACAATGTTGTGATTGATTTTGATTACTGTACAACAGGCTGAAGACCTTGATCCTCAACCGACATCAGTTCATGACAATGTTGAGATTGATTTTGATTACTGTACAACAGGCTGAAGACCTTGATCCTCAACCTACATCAGCTCATGACAATGTTGTGATTGAGTTTGATTACGGTACAACAGGCTGAAGACCTTGATCCTCAACCGACATCAGTTCATGACAATGTTGTGATTGAGTTTGATTACTGTACAACAACAGGCTGAAGACCTTGATCCTCAACCGACATCAGTTCATGACAATGTTGTGATTGAGTTTGATTACGGTACAACAGGCTGAAGACCTTGATGACAATGTCGTCATTGGTGGACAGTTTTCCGCGGTACACCCTCTGCATCATCAATTACACACACACAGACACACAGAGAGACACACACACACCTTCATCCCTGTACTTGATGACAATGTCGTCATTGGTGGACAGCTTTCCGCGGTACACCCTCTGCATCATCAATACACACACACACACACACACACACCTTCATCCCTGTACTTGATGACAATGTCGTCATTGGTGGACAGCTTTCCGCGGTACACCCTCTGCATCATCAATACACACACACAGACACACCTTCATCCCTGTACTTGATGACAATGTCGTCATTGGTGGACAGTTTTCCGCGGTACACCCTCTGCATCATCAATACACACACACAGAGAGACACACACACACCTTCATACCCTGTACTTGATGACAATGTCGTCATTGGTGGACAGCTTTTTTTTTTTTTTTTTCCGCGGTACACCCTCTGCATCATGAGGACCAGCTCATCATACGTGATGTCCTCGTTGTGGATGGGGATGCGGCGGATGTCGTCCCCCAGCTGCACCTTGATGATCAGCTTCCCGCTCAGGTCCAACGATGGCGCCAGGTTGTTCTGCATCTTGAGCGCTGCTCATCTGATCACAGAGTAGAATAGCAAAGCCTGTACAAACGTCGGGGCAGTGGGTGAATGCCTTGTGCCTCCATACAGGGAGCTGGACGACGCCCCCGCCATGAGTCTCTCCCCATGGGGATACCGGGGGGGTCTTTTGCATAAATAGTTCCCCCACCTTCTGGAAGTTCTGTGTTTGTAGCTTCCTCTAGTCTCTGACTCTTTAACTCTGCCTTTTCCCTTTGCCTTCTGTCATCTGCTATCTTTCTGACTTATTTCAGTTATTGTTCCATTCTCTGGCCTTTTTTCCCCAAAAAAAATCTTCGAAATAACTTTTCTCCTTTGAGCTTCTCTGAAATCAGAATGTGTCAGCTGTACGTAGCGGGGAGACCAGTGAAAACTGAAAAATGGACACATATGTACCATACCCCTTATGACCATATGGCCTGGGAACGCAGAAGAAGAAGAATACAAACATATTCCCAGTTCCTGAATAAAAACGAAACCGCAAATACTGTTGCTAGATTCATCAACACACACACAAACACACACACCTCTATCCCTCAAATTTCCGCATAGAACATTTTGGCAGAGAAGCAATTCTGTAATTTTTTGGAAAGGGATAGAGTAAGTATCAGCTTAAGATTATGTTCATAAAACTGAAAGAAGCAGACTTTGAGATTAAGGATGGTAAACATGAAGGGGGTGACGATTTTGCATCTATTCTTATTAATCTTTGCCAAAGAAACACCGGAGGTACTGACAGGGACCCAGAGACGCACTGGCCCCATCTGCCCTACCAACACAAGAGCAGTCCTTAACCAACCCTGGAACTTGGAAGCCCATGCTGTGTTGTAAAGGTGTAGGCACACGCAGGACACTCCATCAGGCACGCACCTGTGTACATGTAGCTGCTATCAAACCTGTGACCATTTAAACATGGTCTGCGAAGGACTAAGGAGTGAAACTGAAAGTGTCCCATGGGTGTACCAGCCCAATTTTCATGACTACAGATAACAGCCCACTGGCAAAAACACCACCACTCAGAAACCCAGCAAGCACCCAATGCTATTGCGATAGCCCCCACCAAGAACAGGTGGGGCCAATACATCTCTAGACTGGACAAAGCCACAGGCCAGGGCTGGCCAAACTTAAAAAATGTAACTTGCCCTCTTGGGCGAGCAACTGAAATTTTTTATTTGCCTGAACACATTTTCACTAGCCCGAAGAAAAGAACAAAAATCCCTGAACACACATACAGGAAAGGGAAGGAGGATGTGTGACTCTGAAAGTTTTTGTGTGCAAATTATATATATACCCAATATCATGGCAGAGGCTAGTATGTTGACCATTCTGGCTCCTTTGGGGGAAAAAAAGACTGAAAAATGGGGGGGCCGGTCTGTTCTTTACTGAGGACATGCCTGCTAATAACTAAATTGAAGGAACAAAGGGTGGAGGGGAAGCTGAAGGGGAAGGGGGGGGGGGGGGAGGAGGGGGATGGGGAGGGGGGAGGGGGGGGGGAAGGGGTGCTTGATGGATTATTGTTGGTCCTGCACCACTGACACACAGGGGGCGTCAGCAGTGAAGGTGTCGAGGGTGTCCTGCCGCAGGTCGTTCCACTCCCTGATGGTCCTTGGGAGAAAAGAATTTTTGACCGATATTTGGTGCGGCACTGGGTACGTTGGAACTGGAGATGATGTCCATGTCGTTGCCGATGTGGAAGTGGTACCAGTTTTGCATATACGCCGGGACAGTGGACAGCGCCGGTGCTGATTTTGTACAGATGGAGAACCTGGTCCTCTGCCGTCTGCTCTCCAGCGTTTTCCAGCCTAGCTTGTCCAGCATGGTGGTCACTCTAGACGTCGGCCTATACTGATTCAGCACAAAGCGAGCTGCCCTGCGCTGGACCGCTTCCAGCTTGCCAATGCTCTCCTCTGTGTACGGATCCCAGACGGCGCACGCATATTCAAGCAAGGCAAGGGACGTACGATTCTCCAGGCTACGGGGTTCAATTACGGGACGCAAACATTGTGCGCAAATGTCTTTAAAATAAACTATTAACATTAACTCTGACATGTTCCTATTAGGAATCCTAACCCTATCCCTAACCCTATTAAAGGGAAAACAGTCCGAGGCTGATGAAATTGCCTCAGGTGGAAGACTGTTCCATTCGCACACGGCTCTTGGAAAGAAAGATAACTCCCTGTAGTTTGTCTTGGTAGCAGGAAGCAGATACGCTGCAGTGTGCGCTTGTCTCATCTGTCTGGATGGTGGGTGAGGGACAGGCCTATGCTGAGTATTGATGGCCACCTCTCCATGGTGGTATTTGAAGAAGGTGGCCAGCCTGTCCTTCGCCAGACAAGCTCTGCTTCGCCTTCGCGCAACAGCCAACAGGGAACAAAGAAGGGCGAACCGTCTCTCTTCGCCAGCTGTGATTCAAATGCAGCGCACGCTCAGCGTTTCCCCTCTTTTATACTCCGCCTGTGCCTTTAAATTCATTATGAGAGTGAGTGAATCGCTAGAAAGTAAACATTAATTTTAATTATTAAACAACGCCCAGATTGATCCAAACGTACGCCATGCCTTTACACTGTAAATTACAGCCAGGCCTTCTAGGTTTTTTTCATTTCAAAATAACGCTCCCTATGTAAGTCACTTAATGTTAGGCAAACGCATCGCCTTCTAATTCAGTTTAAATAGGAATTAACGAACTTACAAACGGCCTAATCGGCACAGCAGAAGTCGTAATGGCAGAAGTGGGCCTAGCAGAATGATGTCCCTTGTTTTCACTGTAAACTTTCAGTGCAAAGGGACATGACCCTAACAAACTGAAACACAGACTGCAACGTCACTGGAACACGCACGGCTACTCGCAGACCGTCAACGTCATGAACATGATTGGCTGTGTGTAGGCTAAATAGGCATACACCTGTGGGGTTTAAACTAAGGATTAATCCTCTTTTTATTTTTGCATACGTTTTGGCAGTGTGACTGTTTTATGCTGCCAAACTGATATATCTGGGCATCAATTTCTGGATTATGGTTTACAACATTAGTTGATTTACTTCCCTTGATTTTGACTGTGGCTATCGGCTGTTTTATACAATTTTTAGCTATCCGCCTCATGTTCTCGCCTTCCAATGTCAACGTAATGTTCTTTCCGTTTTATGAAAATAACCATAACCTAATCCAAACCCTATCCCTTTCCTGAGCAAAGCAGAATGTTGCTTCAGAATGAGCAGATTGCGTTCATGTTGACGGCCTGGCTACTCGCCAGACCGTCAACATGAACGCAATCTGCTCATTCTGAAGCAACATTCTGCTTTGCTCAGGAAAGGGATAGGGTTTGGATTAGGTTGTGGTTATTTTCATAAAACGGAAAGAACGATACGTTGACATTGGAAGGCGAGAACATGAGGTGGATAGCTAAAAATTGTATAAAACAGCCGATAGCCACAGTCAAAATCAAGGGAAGTAAATCAACTAATGTTGTAAACCATAATCCAGAAATTGATGCCCAGATATCAGTTTGACAGAATAAAACAGTCACACTGCCAAAACGTATGCAAAAATAAAAAGAGGATTAATCCTTAGTTTAAACCTCACTGGTGTATGCCTGTTTAGCCTACACACAGCCAATCATGTTCATGACGTTGACGGTCTGCGAGTAGCCGTGCGTGTTCCAGTGACGTTGCAGTCTGTGTTTCAGTTTGTTAGGGTCATGTCCCTTTGCACTGAAAGTTTACAGTGAAAACAAGGGACATCATTCTGCTAGGCCCACTTCTGCCATTACGACTTCTGCTGTGCCGATTAGGCCGTTTGTAAGTTCGTTAATTCCTATTTAAACTGAATTAGAAGGCGATGCGTTTGCCTAACATTAAGTGACTTACATAGGGAGCGTTATTTTGAAATGAAAAAAACCTAGAAGGCCTGGCTGTAATTTACAGTGTAAAGGCATGGCGTACGTTTGGATCAATCTGGGCGTTGTTTAATAATTAAAATTAATGTTTACTTTCTAGCGATTCACTCACTCTCATAATGAATTTAAAGGCACAGGCGGAGTATAAAAGAGGGGAGGCGCTGAGCGCGCGCTGCATTTGAATCACAGCTGCGAGAGAGACGGTTTGCCCTTCTTTGTTCCCTGTTGGCTGTTGCGCGAAGGCGAAGCAGAGCTTGTCTGGCGAAGGACAGACGAAGAATGGCAAGGCTGGCCACCTTCTTCAAATACCACCATGGAGAGGTGGCCATCAATACTCAGCATAGGCCTGTCCCTCACCCACCACCCAGACAGATGAGACAGTCACACTCGGCAGCGTACCTGCTTCCTGCTACCAAGACAAACTACAGGGAGTTATCTTTCTTTCCAAGAGCCGTGTGCGAATGGAACAGTCTTCCACCTGAGGCAATTTCATCAGCCTCGGACTGTTTTCCCTTTAATAGGGTTAGGGATAGGGTTAGGATTCCTAATAGGAACATGTCAGAGTTAATGTTAGTAGTTTTTTTAAGCATTTGCATTGCACAATGTTTGCGTCCCGTAATTGAACCCCGTAGCCTGGAGAATCGTACGTCCCTTGCCTTGCTTGAATATGCGTGTGCTGTCTGGGATCCGTACACAGAGGAGAGCATTGGCAAGCTGGAAGCGGTCCAGCGCAGGGCAGCTCGCTTTGTGCTGAATCAGTATAGGCCGACGTCTAGAGTGACCACCATGCTGGACAAGCTAGGCTGGAAAACGCTGGAGAGCAGACGGCAGAGGACCAGGCTCTCCATGCTGTACAAAATCAGCACCGGCGCTGTCCACTGTCCCGGCGTATATGCAAAACTGGTACCACTTCCACATCGGCAACGACATGGACATCATCTCCAGTTCCAACGTACCCAGTGCCGCACCAAATATCGGTCAAACTCTTTTCTCCCAAGGACCATCAGGGAGTGGAACGACCTGCGGCAGGACACCCTCGACACCTTCACTGCTGACGCCCCCTGTGCGTCAGTAGTGCAGGACCAACAATAATCCATCAAGCACCCCTTCCCCCCCCCCCCCCCCCCCCCCTCCCCTCCTCCCCCTCCCTCCCCCTTCCCCTTCAGCTTTCCCTCCACCCTTTGCCCCTTCAATATTAT
The DNA here is from genome assembly GCA_017654935.2 of Phymorhynchus buccinoides. NCBI lineage: Eukaryota > Metazoa > Mollusca > Gastropoda > Neogastropoda > Raphitomidae > Phymorhynchus > Phymorhynchus buccinoides. The sequence continues at coordinate 13,730,602 of CM065694.1, forward strand.
TAGCAGGCATGTCCTCAGTAAAGAACAGACCGGCCCCCCATTTTTCAGTCTTTTTTTCCCCAAAGGAGCCAGAATGGTCAACATACTAGCCTCTGCCATGATATTGGGTATATATATAATTTGCACACAAAAACTTTCAGAGTCACACATCCTCCTTCCCTTTCCTGTATGTGTGTTCAGGGATTTTTGTTCTTTTCTTCGGGCTAGTGAAAATGTGTTCAGGCAAATAAAAAATTTCAGTTGCTCGCCCAAGAGGGCAAGTTACATTTTTTAAGTTTGGCCAGCCCTGGCCTGTGGCTTTGTCCAGTCTAGAGATGTATTGGCCCCACCTGTTCTTGGTGGGGGCTATCGCAATAGCATTGGGTGCTTGCTGGGTTTCTGAGTGGTGGTGTTTTTGCCAGTGGGCTGTTATCTGTAGTCATGAAAATTGGGCTGGTACACCCATGGGACACTTTCAGTTTCACTCCTTAGTCCTTCGCAGACCATGTTTAAATGGTCACAGGTTTGATAGCAGCTACATGTACACAGGTGCGTGCCTGATGGAGTGTCCTGCGTGTGCCTACACCTTTACAACACAGCATGGGCTTCCAAGTTCCAGGGTTGGTTAAGGACTGCTCTTGTGTTGGTAGGGCAGGTGGGGCTAATGCGTCTCTGGTTCCTGTCAGTACCTCCGGTGTTTCTTTGGCAAAGATTAATAAGAATAGATGCAAAATCGTCACCCCCTTCATGTTTACGATCCTTAATCTCAAAGTCTGCTTCTTTCAGTTTTATGAACATAATCTTAAGCTGATACTTACTCTATCCCTTTCCAAAAAATTACAGAATTGCTTCTCTGCCAAAATGTTCTATGCGGAAATTTGAGGGATAGAGGTGTGTGTGTTTGTGTGTGTGTTGATGAATCTAGCAACAGTATTTGCGGTTTCGTTTTTATTCAGGAACTGGGAATATGTTTGTATTCTTCTTCTTCTGCGTTCCCAGGCCATATGGTCATAATGGGTATGGTACATATGTGTCCATTTTTCAGTTTTCACTGGTCTCCCCGCTACGTACAGCTGACACATTCTGATTTCAGAGGAGCTCAAAGGAGAAAATATTTCGAAGATTTTTTTTTGGGGGAAAAAAGGCCAGAGAATGGAACAATAACTGAATAAGTCAGAAAGATAGCAGATGACAGAAGGCAAAGGGAAAAGGCAGAGTTAAAGAGTCAGAGACTAGAGGAAGCTACAAACACAGAACTTCCAGAAGGTGGGGAGCCATTTTTATGAAAGACCCCCCGGTATCCCCATGGGGAGAGACTCGTGGCGGGGGCGTCCAGCTCCCTGTATGGAGGCACAAGGCATTCACCCACTGCCCCGACGTTTGTACAGGCTTTGCTATTCTACTCTGTGATCAGATGAGCAGCGCTCAAGATGCAGAACAACCTGGCGCCATCGTTGGACCTGAGCGGGAAGCTGATCATCAAGGTGCAGCTGGGGGACGACATCCGCCGCATCCCCATCCACAACGAGGACATCACGTATGATGAGCTGGTCCTCATGATGCAGAGGGTGTACCGCGGAAAGCTGTCCACCAATGACGACATTGTCATCAAGTACAGGGATGAAGGTGTGTGTGTGTCTCTCTGTGTGTGTGTATTGATGATGCAGAGGGTGTACCGCGGAAAACTGTCCACCAATGACGACATTGTCATCAAGTACAGGGATGAAGGTGTGTCTGTGTGTGTGTATTGATGATGCAGAGGGTGTACCGCGGAAAGCTGTCCACCAATGACGACATTGTCATCAAGTACAGGGATGAAGGTGTGTGTGTGTGTGTGTGTATTGATGATGCAGAGGGTGTACCGCGGAAAGCTGTCCACCAATGACGACATTGTCATCAAGTACAGGGATGAAGGTGTGTGTGTGTCTCTCTGTGTGTCTGTGTGTGTGTATTGATGATGCAGAGGGTGTACCGCGGAAAACTGTCCACCAATGACGACATTGTCATCAAGGTCTTCAGCCTGTTGTACCGTAATCAAACTCAATCACAACATTGTCATGAACTGATGTCGGTTGAGGATCAAGGTCTTCAGCCTGTTGTTGTACAGTAATCAAACTCAATCACAACATTGTCATGAACTGATGTCGGTTGAGGATCAAGGTCTTCAGCCTGTTGTTGTACAGTAATCAAACTCAATCACAACATTGTCATGAGCTGATGTAGGTTGAGGATCAAGGTCTTCAGCCTGTTGTACAGTAATCAAAATCAATCTCAACATTGTCATGAACTGATGTCGGTTGAGGATCAAGGTCTTCAGCCTGTTGTACAGTAATCAAAATCACTCACAACATTGTCATGAACTGATGTAGGTTGAGGATCAAGGTCTTCAGCCTGTTGTAGTACCATAATCAAACTCAATCACAACATTGTCATGAACTGATGTAGGTTGAGGATCAAGGTCTTCAGCCTGTTGTACCGTAATCAAAATCACTCACAACATTGTCATGAGCTGATGTAGGTTGAGGATCAAGGTCTTCAGCCTGTTGTTGTACCATAATCAAACTCAATCACAACATTGTCATGAACTGATGTAGGTTGAGGATCAAGGTCTTCAGCCTGTTGTTGTACCATAATCAAAATCACTCACAACATTGTCATGAACTGATGTCGGTTGAGGATCAAGGTCTTCAGCCTGTTGTTGTACCGTAGTCAAAATCACTCCCAACATTGTCATTAACTGATGTAGGTTGAGGATCAAGGTCTTCAGCCTGTTGTACAGTAATCAAAATCACTCACAACATTGTCATGAACTGATGTCGGTTGAGGATCAAGGTCTTCAGCCTGTTGTTGTACCGTAGTCAAAATCACTCCCAACATTGTCATTAACTGATGTAGGTTGAGGATCAAGGTCTTCAGCCTGTTGTTGTACAGTAATCAAACTCAATCACAACATTGTCATGAGCTGATGTAGGTTGAGGATCAAGGTCTTCAGCCTGTTGTACAGTAATCAAAATCAATCTCAACATTGTCATGAACTGATGTCGGTTGAGGATCAAGGTCTTCAGCCTGTTGTACAGTAATCAAAATCACTCACAACATTGTCATGAGCTGATGTAGGTTGAGGATCAAGGTCTTCAGCCTGTTGTTGTACCATAATCAAACTCAATCACAACATTGTCATGAACTGATGTAGGTTGAGGATCAAGGTCTTCAGCCTGTTGTTGTACCATAATCAAAATCACTCACAACATTGTCATGAGCTGATGTAGGTTGAGGATCAAGGTCTTCAGCCTGTTGTTGTACCATAATCAAAATCAATCACAACATTGTCATGAACTGATGTCGGTTGAGGATCAAGGTCTTCAGCCTGTTGTTGTACCGTAGTCAAAATCACTCCCAACATTGTCATTAACTGATGTAGGTTGAGGATCAAGGTCTTCAGCCTGTTGTACAGTAATCAAAATCAATCTCAACATTGTCATGAACTGATGTCGGTTGAGGATCAAGGTCTTCAGCCTGTTGTACCGTAATCAAAATAACTCACAACATTGTCATGAGCTGATGTAGGTTGAGGATCAAGGTCTTCAGCCTGTTGTTGTACCGTAGTCAAAATCAATCACAACATTGTCATGAGCTGATGTAGGTTGAAGATCAAGGTCTTCAGCCTGTTGTTCCACTGGACAGCTACACTTGACCCCGGACCCATGGTAACTTTTCGGGATTTTTTGTGGTCATATCTATAATCATTTTTATGCGGACACATTAATCTATATCAGTGATGTACTGAGGATCAAAAAGTGATAGGACAAACTGTCCTGATGAGAGAAATCAATAGGACAATGTCCTGGCTCTTGCAGAAATCAATAAGACAAAGCGTGCCAGTGTTAAAAATGTAATCAGACAATCTATTCTAACCATACTGACCAACGCTCAAAGCAATTAGCATAAACCATCATCAGTTGGAAACCAAATATTATGCCACAGCACACAAAAAACGAAAGTAGCAAAGGACCGCTACTCCGCTTACCCGGAAGCCCAATTACTCCCCTTAACCTCCGGTCACGCGGTTCCTTTGACTTGCCCAATTCACTTTTTCTTTTTCCACTGATGTGGTAACATCTATCTTTTGGAAGCCATTTGCCTTTTCTTCATTTTGTCTTCTGTTTTATCTGGTGGGTTCGTTCCTAACCTTCTATCATTTTGTCCTGACAGGGGAGAACACAATAGGACATTTTCAATTTTAATAGGACATCACCATTTTGTTAAGTATTTTGTTGATAGATGTGAACTTTTCTCATTTGCATAGAAATTGCGATGCTTTAAAAAAAATTAAAAATTGACAGATTGAAGGTCATGAACGTTTGTTGATTTTCTTTTCTTTCCTGTTGAATTCAACAGATGGGGACCTGATCACCATCTTCGACAGCTCAGACCTCACCTTTGCCATCCAGTGCAGCCGGATCCTCAAGATCACTCTCTTTGGTGAGCAGCTGAGGCCAACAACAACTAAATACAGTGGAACCTCCCTTATAAGACCTTCAAAAAGTATCCAAAAAGAGGTCTTATATGGGAGGTAATTTTAATACTTACAAAGAAGGGCAATGTCTCAGAGAAGTAGGTCTTATGTGGTCTTATAATGGGAGGTCTTATATGGGAGGTTCCACTGTACGTTGGTTTCCTGTTTCCCGACCGAGTCTAGTTTTTGGCCGCCGACCCTAAACTTTTTTTTGGGGAATGAGAAAAAACCCACAAAAAAACGAACGTAAGCGAGCACACAGAAACATGAAACATCATAACTACATAAGTGCAAAAGTATACACTGTTTTATTTTTTTAAATATAGAAATATATTCACACACATGGACCGAACACAAGTTTTCGAAAAAAAAAAAAGCCTAGTATCTACCTACCCTATTTTACAAACTGATGAAACCCCAAACAGACTTTTTTTTTTCCCTGATCAATATAGTCTATAGATAAGCTTGCGCATTCGCAGTGCTCATTTTCATGCACACGTGTGCGTGTGTGTGTGTGTGTCTTTGACACTCAAAACTGCCATATGACTCACTGGATGTCCGGCCAGCGTGTCACTAATGACTAAATGAAGCAAGTGTTAAAATGTTATGAAGATTCACCCCCTAAAATACCCAGGTTCCTCCCTAATAAATCTAAACATATTATGTTTTGCACGTTGATTCTGAAGACGGAACACTGATGGGTGGGAATAAGTGAGGGTGGGAATGATGACCAGAGAGTGACGTATACAGTAGAACCTCCCTTATAAGACTTCCCATTATAAGACTCCCTCCCACATAAGACTTACTTGTCTGAGACATTGCCCTTCTTTGTAAGTATTAATATTATCTCCCTTACAAGACCCCTCCCTTATAAGACACCTCATTTTGGATGATTTTTGAAGATCTTAGGGTAAGAGAGGTTCCACTGTATCATCATTCTATTGTCATTCTTATTTTTGTGTGTGGTGTGTATGTGTACATGTGCGCATGTATGCATGCTGCGAATTGTGTGTGTCTGTGTGTTAGGAAGAAATAATGTTTTACGCCCTCTTTGGCCTTTCGGCCATGTGGGGCAATCTGTGTGTTAGATTATTCTCGCTCTCACTTATGTATGGTTTTCTAGGTATGGGATTTCTAATCCAAATAAATGTTGTTTTGTACTTCTTTTTTTTGTTCTTAAAATTTCATTCTTATTCATTTAGTGAGTTTGTGTGTGTATGTGTTTGATATTTAGTATATCGTCGGTGAAATTCAAAAGCCTTGTATCTCAATTTTGATAGTTTTGAGAAAAATGAAAAAAAAGTTAAAAAATTAACCGCGTTGACCACAATTGATTAACTATGATGAATATGTTGTTCAAGACATTGCGAGTTTAGTCCTGCATTTTGTTAAACTTACTTCTTCTTTTTTTTTTTTAATACTTAAAAAGAACGAAGATACGAGGTTTTTGTCCTCAACTAGATCTGAATTTGGGACTTACGAGTTTTTCTTCTATTTTCACAACCTCATTTACCCCAGATAGAAAGTCGTTAGAGATACGAGCTTTTGGTGGAAGGTGGTGGGAAAAATTAGAGAGCTGACTATGTATCTAACTAAAAAAAAAATCCAAAAAAATCGAGACACATTTTTTTAAATTTCACCGATGATATTCTAGTCACAGAGAATTATCTCTAGAATCCAGGTTGCTCCCACCTGAAGAGCGCGTCACCGCAAGCACAGTGCCACCTTTTTTCTGTTTTTTTAAGCCCTTCGCTGCCGCCTACCACTTGCACATGCGACGCCGGCTTGCCGCGCGATGTTTGAACGCAGCAATATCGCTACTTAGCAGCGACGTATATATACGTTGGTGGCAAGAGGACGTATATATACGTCGTGGGCAGCGAAGAGGTTAATGTGTGTGTGTGTCAAGTCAAAATGATCTTTATTGATGGTCAAAGAATAAGCTGACAAGCTTTTTTTTCTTCCTGCCCTCATGTGTGTGTGGGGGGTGTGCTGTTTCTGTGGTTTCAGTCAACGGGGTGCAGCCAGCCATTGCAGGGGATGTGCAGTCCCTCAGAAGAGAACTACAGATGATCAGGGACAGAGTCAACGCCATTCTGGATCGTATCGAGCCTGTCCCCTCCCCTTCGTCATCCGGAGACGCTGCGATGCCTGACAGTGAGCAAAGATGACCATGATGATGACTGTGATTACTTAAATCCCCCCGTGGGGATACCAGGGGGGGGGACTTTAGTGTAAATAGTTCCCCCACCTTTTGGAAGTTCTGTGCTTGTAACTTCCTCTAATCTGTCACTCTCTTTGACTCTGCCTTTTCCCTTTTGCTTACTGTCATCTACTATCTTTCTGCCTTACCGGTCCATTCTCCTGCCTTTTTTCAAGACACCTCTTTCAAAAACATTTCCTCCAGCCGAAGTCGGACAAGCTGGGCCTACCTATTTCTTAGTTAGGCTCATAACGGCAGCATGACGCATATCCGCTCATAATTGACAGGAAACTGAGAGATCGAAGAAGAATGACTTAAATGATAAAAAAACACAAAGAGCTTCAAGTAAAGTGATTGGGTCAACGCCATTCTGGATTGTATTGAGTCAGTCCCGTCCCCTTCATCATCGGGTGATGCGTGATAGTGAGTAGTGAGTACAGATCACGATGACCATTATGATGATGATGATGACAATGGCATGAGTGCAACTCCTCCAAACTCCCCCAAATGAAAAAAGCTGAAAGGATCCAGGGCCCCTGCAGGGTACAGGGGCAGAGCCCTGTCGGACGATTCAGGGGGGCAACTTAAGAGAGAGAGATAACGAGACAGACAGACAGTTCAAATGATAGACAGAGACAGTTTGAGTCTGATAAGCCTTGTAAAATTATTACATTGCCTTTGTAAACTTCCAAGATAGAAAACAACAAAGTTCAAAACGTCCCAAATCACTTGTGGTCAAATTTTCTTCTTTTTTTAGGATGAATTACAAAAAAAACTGAAGTTCAGTTTCTGGTAAAATTAAAAATACTGAAATCAGTGTAAAAACTGAAAGAGTAGCACCCATGCAATGGGAAGGAATTAGAGATTGTAAGAAACAGGGTCAATGTGCCTTTTTCTCAGGCATGAAAACATCTCCGTTTTCTCCGCCTTCTCCGCCTAATTTTTTTTCCGAAATCGACCAATCTCCACCTAAAAAAAAAAATCTCCGCCTAAAAAAATAAATAAATCGAAAATCGAATAAAATCTCGGCATGCTGGGTCTTTAAATGGCACGATCATCATTTCGCGCCTTCTCCTCCTCCCGACGTCATCACTTCCAAAAGGGCGTCTGAAGAGCAAGCAGTGCACGAAGAATGGGTGAAAAAGAAGAAATATCAGGCATGAAAACAGCTCCGCCATTTCCATTTTTTGGGAACAGATTAGCTGGATCACATGCTGCCCATTACTTCTTCTTTATCATCTGGAGATGCTTTATTTCCTGACAGTCAATGACAATGACGTGGAAGACGATGCTCATGGTTGTGATGATAATGAGAAAGATAACCACAGTTTGTATATTAACCCTTTCAATGCCAGCCATTTTTCAGCCAAAACTTTCCATTAGCCTTACCTGGGTAGAAAAAAAGATTTGGTCTGCAATATTGGGGATTTCTCTCTGACATGCTTAGAATAAGGCCTCTCCTTACCTCCCAAAGTTAACAACATAAGGTCATTGGTTAACAGACCCTCATTTGATGCCTTTTAGTGACATGGGTGTTAAATGATTGTGGTGCCAAGAGGCGACAGTGGCGATGAAAGGGTTAATAATAAATGCTACCAATGATTATATTTGATTTGATTCTATTTTAATTATATTTCGTGATTCAGTTTCATTGACTGTAATTTTTCATGTCTTGTCATTTTTTGTTGCATTTCTTTGACTTAAAATTTATCAACCAAAAAAAGGAATGGCTTTCCATGAAAAAAATGCAAGTATAAGTGCATAGCTTTGTACATCGATTTCTCTATGTCCCACATGGTTAATACCGGGAGGACGTAAAACAAAACTTTTCTTCTCTATCGATTTCTCGGCAAATATGTAGATTTACACCCTCCTGCTCTATTTCTTGGTTCTTTCCGTGCCCAGGGATAGGGTTAGGGTTAGATGGTCTTTTCTTTTGCCACAAGCATCTGTTTTTTGGTCAAAATCATCTATTTTTTTGGAGCATTAAATCGCTGCCCATTTCTTTTCCTCGACAGGTCAGACAGCAATGGTGTCGGCAGTGAAAGAAAGGGGGAGAATCGGGGATTTTAGCGTACCTCGACCTGTTGAGGGCAAAGAGTTTGATCCCTTGTCTACGCAGCGATCGATCTCCCATGACGATGCCGTACAGAACAAAGTGGCATCTTCCTTCGGTATTCCCAGCGAGGGTCAGTTTATGTGTGTGTGTGCATGTGTGTAACTGTTTCCCATGTATTAGGTACTTTATAGTCACAAAGGCGTTACATTTCTCTTGAAATTCGAGTTGCTCCCACCTGGAGAGCGCGTCGCTGTAGATTTTTGTCTGTTTTTTGCTTTGAGATAGGGTTAGGGTTAGATGGTCTTTTCTTTTGCCACAAGGGGTCAAAATCATCTGGGGGGGGGTAAACTTTGTCCAAATGACAACTTATTTTTTTTTTCGTTGCCACTGGGTTTAACGTCGACATGCTAAGTGGCATGGGCACAAGGGGGACCTCGGTTTATCGTCTCATCCGAAAGACTCCACGTTCAGACCGATTAAGGCCTAGTGTCGATTCAGTGCTGAACAAAGTGGCGTCTTCCTTCGGTATTCCCAGCTATGGTCAGTTTATGTGTGTGTGTGTGTGTGTGTGTGCATGTGTGTGCTGTCTCCCATGTCGATTCAGTGCTGAACAAAGTGGCGTCTTCCTTCGGTATTCCCAGCGAGGGTCAGTTGCCAGATGTGTGTCTGTGTGTGCATGTGTGTGCTGTCTCCCATGTCGATTCAGTGCTGAACAAAGTGGCGTCTTCCTTCGGTATTCCCAGCGAAGGTCAGTTTATGTGTCTGTGCATGTGTGTGCATGTGTGTGCTGTCTCCCATGTCGATTCAGTGCTGAACAAAGTGGCGTCTTCCTTCGGTATTCCCAGCGAAGGTCAGTTTATGTGTCTGTCTGTGTGTGTGTGTGCTATCTCCCATGTCGATTCAGTGCTGAACAAAGTGGCGTCTTCCTTCGGTTTTCCCAGCAAAGGTCAGTTTATGTGTCTGTGTCTGTCTGTCTATGTGTGCATGTGTGTGCTGTCTCCCATGTCGATTCAGTGCTGAACAAAGTGGCGTCTTCCTTCGGTTTTCCCAGCAAAGGTCAGTTTATGTGTGTCTGTCTGTGTGTGTGTGCTGTCTCCCATGTCGATTCAGTGCTGAACAAAGTGACATCTTCCTTCGGTATTCCCAGCGAAGGTCAGTTTATGTGTGTCTGTCTGTGTGTGTGTGCTGTCTCCGATGTCGATTCAGTGCTGAACAAAGTGGCGTCTTCCTTCGGTATTCCCAGCGAAGGTCAGTTTATGTGTGTGTGTCTGTGTGTGTGTGCATGTGTGTGCTGTCTCCGATGTCGATTCAGTGCTGAACAAAGTGGCGTCTTCCTTCGGTATTCCCAGCGAAGGTCAGTTTATGTGTGTGTGTCTGTGTGTGTGTGCACATGTGTGTGCTGTCTCCGATGTCGATTCAGTGCTGAACAAAGTGACATCTTCCTTCGGTATTCCCAGCGAAGGCCTGTGCTAAGTGGTGTGATCCGCAAGGCTCCCAATCGTCCCCTAAAAACAAGGGGTCCCAGGACTCCTTCACTTACAGTATAGAGGGTCCTAGAGGTGGGATAGAGGGTCCCAGTGGCATTGCAAATGCTCAAAAGAATTTTTCTAGTGCATCCCTGGGACCCCCTGCTCATTCGTTTAGAGGGTTCTTTAGAATTTTAGTGCTTCATAGACCCCCAAATGGGGGTCCCTGGGAGCCCTGGATCTGTGTGGCGTTTTGGGGTGTTTTTTGTTTTTTGGTAAAAGTTTTTTATTTTTCTAATAAGCTCTCTCTCTCTCTCTCTCTCTCTCTCTCTCTCTCTCTCTCTCTCTCTCTCTCTCTCTCTCTCTCTTTTTTATTTTTCTAATTCTCTCTCTCTCTCTCTCTCTCTCTCTCTCTCTCTCTCTCTCTCTCTCTCTCTCTCTCTCTCTCTCTCTCTCTCTCTCTCTCTCTCTCTCTCAGAATTTTGCTGGCTAGGTTTGCAATCCGCAGATCAAAATCCAGGGTACAGAAGATTAACTCTTCTAGCACCATGGGCGAACACATTCTCCCAAGACATCACTCTGCACTCCCATCAAATGCAAAGACGCTCACTGCCAAGCACCCTGCCATGTGTTTGTCTATCTTTGGAGCTTATGTCAATGTTTCTTCTGTTATTGGCCACTGCTACAACCATGTTTTGCTAGAGTGAATGCCCTTGGTAGATGCTTGAGTACTGACCAAACAAGAGAGTAACTCTCACCAATAACCCCTATTTGAGGCCACTAAATGGCTGCCTTTCGCTTCTTAATTATGTTTAACGTCCTCCCGATTCTTGCAGAATCATGTGGAACATTGCTGACTCTGCCTTTCGCAAGAGTGAATGCCCTTTTCAGTACTGACCAACAAGGGCTTCACTCTCGCTGTCAAGGGCGTTAATAACCCTATAGTTGCAGTGGCCATCGTTACTCCCCTCTTGTCAGTTGAGATGCAACTACGGACAACCTTAAGACGTCAAAAGAATACATGGCGCTAGAAGAGTCGAAGAAGAAAGGAGAAAAGCTCATCTGATTACACGTTGGAACATTTATCCAGCTCCTGCCATGGCGGAGAGAGCCGGAGCAGCCACTCCGGACAGCATCTCCAGCGTTGGCTCCGCCTCCAGTGCCCAGCAGAGACAGCAACAACAACAGCTACAACAACAACAACAACAGCTACAACAACAACAGCAGCAGCATCAGATGGCGGCATCTGGCGCCTTCGCCCAGCCAGCCACCCCTGTGGGTTCCAATCAGTCCATGGGTGGGGCAGGACCCGCGGCGGTCGGCCACCCACAGCAGTCCGGTAATTAGAATATGGCTAAGATTGTAGTACAGTCGACCCCCTCACGAACGGCCCTCTGATTTACGACCTCCCCTCTTTTAAGACTGAAATATGAATGACGGATCGTTTTTCTTCAAAACTTGCCTCCTCATTTACGACTCCCCCTCTAACGCGTTTTACGACCGTAAATCTTGTTGATTTTACGACCGATGCAACACATTCTGACAATTATCAGTCGCAAAAACGTATGATATCTATCCTTCTCGGCCTCAGTTCGAGCCGACGCACAGCTGGGGTACCTCTGTTGTTAGCCAATGTCAATCTCGCGAGGGTTCGATCTCGCGAGGGTCCGATCTCGCGAGGGTCCGATCTCGCGAGGGTCCGATCTCGCGAGATTTCTCTGCGCTAATTCAAGCCGCGCTACTCCGGATGTTTCATTCAAGAATGGCGGAGAAAGCACAGTGTAGCGATGTGGGTAAAAAAAAGAAACGTGTGACGCTCACTCTTGAGCAAAGGGTGAAAGTAGTGAGGAGACATATGCTTGTGCTGTGCGTCATATACGGTGTAGTGAAAGCATTGTTTTGGTCACCCCTGATTTAAGACCCCCCTCTTTTACGACCGATTTTTCAAGATTTTTTGAAGGTCTTAAAAGAGGGGGTCGACTACCATATTTTTCGGACTATACGGCGATACTTTTTTTCCCCAAAACTGAGACCCCTGCGCCTTATAATGTGACTACTAAAATAGTAAGAAAAATATAAAACATTGGAAATGACTTTCAGTGTGGTCACCACTTCAGGGTTGGGAGGATTCAGATACCATTAACCCCTTCCCTGCCCAGTCCCGTGTCTACTATGTGGTGGTGGTGTGTGATGTCATTGGTGATGTCATAACTTTTGATGTCATAGTCCTGGAATGATGGTGTTTGGTTTAGACAAGTCAGGAAGGACATTTATCTCGAGACCATTTTCTCAGATTGAGTCCAACAGGTCTCTTTTGAAAGTTTATGAGAAGACAATCGATAATTTATCTCCGTTTTCCTCTGGCAGTGAAGGGGTTAACCCTTTCACCGCCAATGTCGCATTTATGCGCCACAATGGTCACTAAAAGGCATCAAATCAGGGCCTGTTATCCGAAGACCCTATTTTTTTAATTTTGGGAGGTAAGGATAAGCCTAATGTTATACATGTCACAGAGGAATTCCCAATATTGCAGATTTTTTTTTTTCTCCTCCCAGTTAGGTTTAACCCTCTTACCCCCAGCCGCCTGACGCTAACCTTACTATGAAATCCCATGTCAAGGGAAATAACTTGCGCAATTCACATCAGTAGGTACTTTAAAAAAATCATTAAAAATATAATTTCAGTCTGAAAATGCATTGAATTATTTATATTATGTTCTTGATACTCTGAAGACGTAACAAAGAAACACTAATTTCAAATTCATGGTAATGATTACATTTTAAAAAAAAATTAAAGTCACATGTGACAGCAAAATGTGCTAAAATATTTTTTTTTAAATGTCAAAAATCAATCAAGAAGGCTCCCAATTTGGAATTGGAGAACAGAATATTCAATCTACTACAGCTATGTACAATAAAACTGTGCCAAACTATGTCCATTGAAAAGATGGGCTTTGCAAACAGTGCAGCCTACAACAGTTTCTCTATGATTTCTATACTGTAGCCATTCGGTTGACGGCATCCACTTTCGCGATAATTTTTGATGTCAGATCATCGATTTTGGCTTCGAGAGCTTCTAGGTCACATTCGCCCCCTACTCATTCAATTTCTACAAGTTACCTCGCTAAAAAGCCGTCAAAATCGCCGTAATGGGCGACGATATCGTTCAGCAGACGCCATAATTCTTCATCAGACAACTAAATTTTTATTGTTGAATTCAAAAAATCATAACTTTGTGAAAACTCAATCAATTTTGACACAGTAAACTGCAAATGGCAGCGTAGGAAGTGGCAGACAGGCAAGTCTTGCGCTGCGATATTCTTGCGTATGTTCAACAGTACAGTCTGTGGTCATAGTCGGCAAGTGCAAATTAGGCGCTAGCGGGCGCTCCGCGGTAACGGATTACGATTTTTGACCGGGTGCTAGCGGTCGCTCGGGTGGTAAATGGGTTAATGGTATTTTTTGGCTAAAAAAAAAATGTCTGGTGGCGAAAGGGTTAAAATGTGTCTTTTGGGGGATTGAGAGTATGCTTTACTTTGACCTGTGTGCGTTGCGTGTTGCAGTAGCTTACAGCACGGCTGCTGGTCAGCCAGGGTTCCCCCCTAGCCAGATGACCCCCGGGGTGTATGCCCAGCCAGGAGCACCCGGGGTCCCCTCCTCCACCCAGCCACAACAGCAGTTCCCAGGATACAGCATGGCGGCACAGGGTCAGCCGTTATTAAGCCTTCTTATTTACTACAGTGGTACTTTCAAAAATCATCCAAAATCATCTTATAAGGGAGGTAGTTTTAATACTTACAAAGAAGGGCAATGTCTCAGAGAAGTAGGTCTTATATGGGAGGGAGTCTTATAACGGGAGGGTCTTATAAGGGAGGTTCCACTGTATTTCACTTCCCCACATTCAGTCTACTTCTAATTTTTTTTTCTGTCTTGAGGTTTCATGGCTGTTACCTTCTTGCCTTGCAGGCCCTGTCTCGTAACGATGCAAAATGGTGTCTTCTGTCTGAGGTTTCATGGCTGTTACCTTCTTCCTTTGCAGGCCCTGTCTTGTAGCGATGCAAAATAGTGTCTTCTGTCTTGACGTGTCTGAGGTTTCATGGCTGTTACCTTCTTGCCTTGCAGGCCCTGTCTCGTAACGATGCAAAATGGTGTCTTCTGTCTGAGGTTTCATGGCTGTTACCTTCTTGCCTTGCAGGCCCTGTCTCGTAGCGATGCAGAATGGTGTCTTCTGTCTGAGGTTTCATGGCTGTTACCTTCTTGCCTCGCAGGCCCTGTCTCGTAACGATGCAGAATGGTGTCTTCTGTCTGAGGTTTCATGGCTGTTACCTTCTTGCCTCGCAGGCCCTGTCTCGTAACGATGCAGAATGGTGTCTTCTGTCTTGACGTTTCTGAGGTTTCATGGCTGTTACCTTCTTGCCTCGCAGGTCCTGTCTCGTAACGATGCAGAATGGTGTCGTTCGTGGTGTCATAGCTCTTGGTTTCAGTTAATTCTTTTTTTAAACAAAGTTTAACATGTACATAGTTTACATATACAGATGGTGGGTCGATCCTGGAGGTACTGCGATACCAGTAAAGACCCGCGTTGTTATACAGATGAAAAGGTAACACAATTGATTTCAGATAATTGTGGAATGCAGTATTTCCTTGAAGAGGGTTATATATTAGTGGTGTAGAGTGGCACAGTGGTAGTGCGTTCGCTTCGTGTCAAGTAAACCCCAGTTCGAACCTGGGTACAGGGGAGTTTTCCTCTCATTCTGCACTAGGCCTTAACGGTCTGAACGTGGAGTCTTTCGGATGAGACGATAAACCGAGGTCCCGTGTGCCCATGCACTTAGCATACGTTAAACCCAGTGGCAACGAAAAAGTTGTCATTTGGTCAAAATTTACCCCCCCCTCATCAGTGACAAAAATCGCATGCAAAAAAAAAAAAACAAAAATTGGGTGGCGCGCCTCTGGCTGCGACGCGCTCTCCAGGTGGGAGCAACCCAAATTTCACAGAGACGCCTCTATGACTATAAAGTACCTAATACCTAAAATATCTCTAGACCGTTCTGCTGGATTGACTCTGACAGGTCTCTTATCTATTTCGTAATTAAAACAAACAAAAAATACAATTTTCTCTAGCAGTGAAGGGTTAACGTTTTCTAGCCTAAGCAGTTGCTGGCGGCTGGTAGCGATTTTTCCACTTGGAGCTGCATCTTTATCTTTAAGACAAAAAAGTAAATGACAATAAACTCTTTGGTGGATGCTGACGACAAATTGTGCCTGCTCCTTCAGGTGGCTACGGACAGGGCCAGTACCTTCCAGGCCAACCTCAGCCTGGTGCACCCCAGCCCCAACCCCAGCCCGGGGCTGCCTACAGCCAGCCAGGGGGGCCTCAGACCACGCCCCAGGCCCAGCAGATGTACCCCGGGCAACAGACACCGTACATGCAGCAGGTAAAAGCAAAATTATTCTGATCTGTGCTATGCTGGAGAAAGAGAGATTGACTACCCTATTTTCCGGGCTACTTTTCTCTTCAACTTTGACCCCTGCGGCTAAAACAACGATTGCAGCTAATTTGTGAATATTTCCCCTTCCGTATTTTAGGCTGGTTGTCAACTCCAGCCTGTCCGTGTTGACATCGCCAATCTCGGTAAAAGAGGAACCGTTCTCAGGCCGATACTGAGGAATTTAATCAGCGATAACACGTTCTGACCCAGGGCTCCCAATCGTCCCGCTGCAAAACAAGGGGGGTCCCAGGGACTCCTTCACTTACAGTATAGAGGGTCCTAGAGGCGGGATAGAGGGTCCCAGTGGCATTGCGAATGCTAAAAAGATTTTTTCTAGTGCATCCCTGGGACCCCCTGCACATTCTTTTAGAGGGTTGTTTAGAATTTTAGTACTTCATAGACCCCCAAATGGGGGTCCCTGGGAGCCCTGCTGACCACTAAAGTTCACCACTTTTATGGACACTTTTCTTCACTGAGCAGTTTATGATCAAAGTTTGAACTGAAACAGTCACGATCGTGTCGATCTTTATGAACTCTGTGCAAACGAAAATGCGAAGTCAACTTCCAAGTTGAAACTAAGTGACCGGTCTCACTCCACAAGTTGGAACTAAGTGATTGGTCTCAGTTTTAAAAAAATAAGTTGAGAAGCAGCTCCTTTGCTTTATTAAACCTTTAAATCAGCATTAGCATCTGCACTGAAACACTTGCTGAATGCAAACAACTCACAAAAGCGAGCGGAGTGCGCTGCGCCATTTTCTTTACTGACGGCTGAGTTTGATGCCAACGGAAAGTTTCGTGTGTGCAAACTTTGACTGAAAATTAACTGCCAGTGTGTTACTTTGTCTTGTGTTGTGTTGTGTCGTTGTGCATAATCCAGGGGGTCTGTTATGGTGAAGATTAGGTCTGTACTGTGTAGTTTGTGCGTGAGTGCTACACAGACCGTCAACTACCATACTAGTTGCCGTGGCTTTTGAGCGTTCGTCCACTCGTCGGCTCAGGGGTTTTTTCAGTCTCTTGCGGCTTAGACACTGAATGCGGCTTTATCGTTGTTGTTTTCTCCAGAATTTTAATAAAATTCAGGGAGTGCGGCTTAGGCAAGGGTGCGCTTTGTAGACCGGAAAATATGGTGTGAGTGTGCATGTTTGTGTGTGTGTGTGTGTGTCTGTTTGTGTGTGCTTGTGTGTAAAGAGCTACCGCCAGTCAGGGTGTCCACAGACTACAGCTTAGCCACAGCAGAAGTACCTCAGGTAACAGCAACCATACATTGCAGCAGGTCAGGACAAAAAACGGTTTCATTCTCTCTCTCTCTCTCTCTCTGTTTCTTTGTCTCTCTCTTTCTGTCTGTCTGTCTTCGAACATGTGCTCTGTTTCTAGGCAATTTTCTGATTGCGCTTTAGTGCTGGCTGTGAACCTGTATGTGCGTGCACACCTCTCAACAACAACCGAAAACACCAAAAGAAGTGGCAGCAGCAACAAGAGTAGCCTTAATAGTATAATAGCAGCATTAGTGTTAATTAGAGGTGGGGGAAAAAACGGTTCGAACCGAAAAACCGGTGCTAAACTTTTGCGGTTCGAAAAAACGGTTCGAGTTGCTGTGAACCGGTTTTTTTAACTGCAAACTGAAAGTAAGTTTTTCGTAGAATAACGCTTTCTTTTCGAAGAACAACACTGATTCTCAACGCAGATTGGGTGTTTGTAAAGCAAGAGTAGCTGTTTCTAGTTTGTGGTGGTGTTTGACTTTGACTGAATGTGTGTGTGTCATAAGTCATAATTTTCTTTATTGTGTGTGTATGTGCGTATGTGTGCGCGTGCGTTCGTGTGTATGAATATTCTGACATATAAATATGTGTTTGCATAGGTGAAACTAGTGATGCGAGTACTGCTTAAGCAAACCGGTTCGATAAAACCGGTTCGAAGAGGGAAAATCGGTTTATAACCGGTTTGTAATTTTGAACCGGTTCTCAACTCTAGTGTTAGTAGCAGGAGTAGTTGTGGTAATGGCAGCAGAAGTAGTAGCAGTTGCAATAGCAGCGACGGCACCATTAGCTGCTGCAGAAGTCGCCATAGTAGTAGTAGCATGAAGGAAAGTAGATTGCTCCTGAAATCAGGATTGAAAAAGCTGATAGCCTTCAGGAATTGCCATCTGGAACAATGGTCTGACAAAATAAAAGATGTTATCATCGAGGCTTCTGAAAAAGTACGGATTGTGCATATTTACGTATTAGAGCTCTCCAATCACCCCCTAGAATCTGAAACTGTGCGTGTGATTTACCTTTAAAATCTACCATTTAGGGGGTGAGATGACACTTTAAAATGATGACTCGTGCGTGAACATAGCCATTACTTATCAGTAAGTTAATGACGTTCTTGGTATTTCAATCGTCTGCTAGGCCTTTCTGCCACAAGCTGTCTAGGCTAGATCTACAGTTCTACTGGATCGCGCAGAAAGCCCAAATCGTTGAAAGCTCTTTGCTCATTGGTAGACTTTTTTTGTCAGCATCCAATAAAACCGTTTCATACATTTGATATTCCTTTCGCTGCCATAGTCAATTTCATGCTTTCTGAATGTACGGAGTTATTAAATTAAACCACTTAAGTGTGTGTATGTGCATGCTTGGAGAACATCATCAAAGAAACTGACAGAATTGCACTCGTGCAATCGAAGCATCCTCATCATGCGAGCAAATGTAGATGGAGCATTTTGCAATCCGAAAGGCATGCGCGTCCATTGATACAACCCGAAAGGTGTCTGAAAGGCTGTTTTAGCTTTATCCGACTCAGCCATAGGAATCTGCCAATAACCTTTCGTAAGGTCAACCTTCACAAAATAAATGCCTTTCGAAATCTGACAAAGTAGCTCTTCAACGTCCGGAATTGGTTCAGCGTCAAACACTGTAACTTTGTTGAGCTGCCGATAGTCAATGCAAAACCGAACCGAACCATCAGGTTTACCTACAAGAACAACAGGTGAACTGTATGGCGAAGTAGAAGGTTCAACCACTCCTAAGTCAAGCATAACTTTAAGTTCCTTTTCAACAACTGCCTTTTTAGCAAAAGGTAATGGATACGGTCGAACACGAACCGGAATGTTAGTCGTTGTCTGAATGGTATGGGGCTCCACACCTGTAGCTTTGCCCGGTTTGTCAGTCAACACATCCTTGTACTCCTCTAGTAATGTCTTGATCTCAGTAACCTGCCGGTCAGTCAAGTCTGGAGACAACACAACATCTGTCCATGACTCTCCCTGAGCAGACAAAGTGGGCAAAGGAATAGAATCATCCTGATCTGTCTCAGTCAACAGTCCCACATTCGCAACACACACGTCAGTCTCGTCATGACCGTGAGCGATGGATGAACCTGACCGTCGATGACGATGGACCGTGTCAGGCACAAAGTCGGTAGATAGTATGTCCGACATGTCAACATCACATCCAGGCTGACAACCAAGTACATGAGAATCAACGGACATGTTAACTGCAACGTTACAACGAGGCACATACTTCTTCAACATGTTAACATGAAACACACAATCCTTATCTTGCATCTGAATCTTGTAATTCACAGGGGACATAACTTCAATCACATCAAATGGGCCTTTCCACATCACACGTAATTTGCTATGTTCCTCTGTAAGCAAGACAAGTACTTGATCTCCCACTGCCAATGACCGAATCTTTGCCTTTCTGTCGGCGTAGTGCTTGTGAACTTCGATGTTCTGAATCGCGGAATTTTGAGCAAGCTCACAAGCATCAGGAATCCGATTATGAAGCTCCTGCACGTACTCAAAAACGTTCCTAGAATCCTCTGTCACTGAAGTGGAAGTCCACTTCTCAGCCAAGAGGGCAAGAGGTCCTCTGGGAGAGTGACCGTAGACTAATTCAAAGGGTGAAAAACCCAAGGTTTCGTTAGGGAGTTCCCTGAACGCGAAAAGCAGAGCTGGGATGTAACGATCCCATTCGCGTGGTTGACTCATCGAAACTTTTCTCAGCATTGACTTGAGCGTGCCATTGAATCGCTCCACCATTCCATTCGATTGTGGGTGGTACGGTGTGGTGGTAACCGACGAAATCGACAACAATCGATAAACTTCCTTCATGACGTCAGAAACAAACTGCGTACCACAATCCGACAGAATTTCCTCAGGTAATCCGACCCTGGAAAATACAGTGAACAATGCTTCCGCGACCGTAACGGTGTCTATCCGTTTGGTGTGGTACAGCTTCCGGAAACCGTGTGGTAGTGTCAACAATTGTCAACACATAGCGATTTCCTGCCGTGGATGGTTGAAACGGACCGACAAGATCGATGGCCACTCTGTAAAATGTGACCGAAATGACAGGCATCTTGTGCAGCGGAGCACACGGAATATGACAGTACAACAGTACTTCGCGACATGATTGGCCACTCCTGGCCAGTGGAAAGACTGTAGTACGCGTTGTAGCGTACGCTTAATCCCGCAATGCCCTGTCAAAATCGCATCATGTGCAGTGTGTAACACTGTTTCTCGGAGTTCCTGAGGTACTACAACCTGTTGAATACACTTCCCTTTGCAACTCACAAACCGCCACAACACACTATCCTTGACCTGATAGTAAGGTTTGCCTGTGTCAACTGGATCAGTACCCAAAACAGAATGGTTTATTTGGGCCAGTGACTGATCAGCTTGCTGCAACCTTACGAGTTCATCAGGCTGTACATCAAGGACAGCAATGCTGGGCACCTTCAGTGGGGTTTGTGCTTTCTTTTCTTTCTGTACCTGTGCCCTCGTACTAACTAAACAAGGCACGAAAGACCCACCTGCACCACCATGTACAGATGCAACACCAGGCAAGTTACCTAAGATAAGGTCACAGACAGGATTCTTTATTACACAGGCCGTCAAAGATCCTGTGTAATATGGTGTGTCAACCGAAATGGTCGCGAGGGAAAATTCCTCGACTTGACCTCCAAATGATCGACACTTCTGTATTGCACCTGTGTACTGTTGCGGCAACACAAACTTCTGGTGTACTCCAGCCGTCGTACAACCAGTGTCCCTGAGAACTGAAGCCCGGAGACCATTCACAGTACAATCTTCCAATACCAACCCATCACAAGGTGGTTGTGTGGTAAGTACACAAGTAACTTCTGGTTCCGAAACACTAATGGCAACATTAGCTGTAGAAACAGGTGTAGTAAGCAACAAAAAAGGACAATTCTTTTTCACATGAAACATCCCATCACAGTGAAAACATCGCCCCAGCGGTTTTGAAACTGATCCGAAATTCTGAGGTGGTCCGCGAGGTGGATATGTTTTCGCAAATCCACGAGAATATCCTGACTGACCACGTGACTGACCTTGACCACGAACGTACGGACGAGACGAAGGATACCCACCACGAGCGGGTTGAGTGGTCTGTTCAGGACGGCAGCCTACACCTCTTTGCGACCCTCCACATCCTGAGCCACGGAAACTCTGCTGCGGAGCAGAGTAAGATACATTTGCTTCAAATACTGTGTTCGTGCCCTTCCGTGCTGTCAGTTTTTCCGGGTGAGCAATACGGTACCGATCAGCTGCCTGACACATTTTATCGGCCGACGAAAAATCACGCTCCCGAAGAAAAACAGCAAGGTCCCTACTCACACTTTGGAGCAACTGCTCACGAAGCAATAAATCATAAAGACTCGCGAAGTCTTTTTCCGTCCCTGTCAGCTCAATCCACCGATCTAAATAATGGTTCATACGGATGAGATAGGATGGAAACGACTCGCCCTTGTCCGGTCTGACCGAACGAAGTTTCTAGCGAAATCCATCCGCAGAACACTGAAACTTCTTTAATAGTTCCTCCTTGAGCTGATCCTACGACAAATCGGACTTAGCCGCCAACGTGTGGTACAACACTAACGCACTGCCCTTGAACAATGATGCAATGTACAACGTCCACTTATCCTTAGGCCAAGAACATGAAACAGCATGATTCTCAAAACGAAACAAAAACGAGTCAATGTCGTCCCTATGTTCGTCAAAAGGGGGTATCTTGGGGATATAAGCCGCTTTAGCCTGTGCCTTAAGGCCCTTCTTAATAGGCCATTCATTTGGATCACGATCCTGGTTCGCAGGGTTCGACGAACTCTTGATCGTTCGTTCAAGAGTTCGTCATCCTCCTTGTGTCTTAATCAAAGTCGAACTAGGTTTGACAAACCTAGTTCGAGTGGGATGACAAACCCTTCGTTCAATGGTTTGGAGTTCGGACAACATGTTCTCCGAACCTGGCGATCCTTTTTTTCTGATTGGTTTCTGATTGGCTGAAATCAAGAGCGCTCTTCTTCGTGAAAGGAAGTGTTTGTATTAGCGTCTCTATTTTTAGCTACGAAGAACGACAGAGAGATTTGCGTTCAATGGACCAGTTTCGAGCATACACAAGTCTCGGCGCATACCGACTGTTCATTTCTGTCTGGGTTCGGGACATTTGGTTATGAAGAGCTGTTTTGCTTCTGCAGACAAACAGAATTTGGACGCATGTTTGCTTGTGACAATCCATTTTTGCATGCATTGGTCTGAAATCAAAGCCCAAGGGTGTAAAGGGTGTGCACCTCAACAAGACTCGCAGCACAAAAAACAAAAAGTCTGGTGTGTGTCTGTGTTTGTGTGTGTGCTTGAGACTGATAATCATGCTATTGCATAAAAATATTACTTAATCAGTATCATGTGCACATCTGTATGTGTGTTTGTGTCAAAAAGTAAAGTGTGTGCATTTACTTCTATAAAAAGAAGCTGGCCACCACCACAGAAGAAGAAGTACCCTGTTTATGGACTATAAAGTGATGCTTTTTGCCCAGACTGAGACCCCCGCCCCTTACAATGTGACTGATAATATAGTAAGAAAATAGTGTCACAAAATTTGAATTTTGTGTTAAGTTTCGGGGTGCACCATATAATCAGGTGCACCAGTATGCGTCACAAATTACTTGCTTGCTCCTTTTCTCAATTCTGACTGAAATGTTTATTTGTCAATTTCTACCTACCCACCCCTTTTACTTTAATATAGTTATGTCTAGGATGTGTGTGTGTATGGGGGATGGGGGGGGGGGGTTACTCATAGGTAAATGAACCCTTACACTACAGTTTCTATTTATGCATATTATGTGTTCATGCACATACAAGTGAGAGAGAAAGGAAGAATGAGAGAGAGTGTGTGACCATACATGAGTGTGTGTGTGTGTGTTTGAATGTGTTGCAATAGTATACAAATAATATATCAGTACCATGTGCACACCTCCACACATTGTGTGATCATGTCACAGAAGAATACACTGTACCATGTAATGAAATGTGTGTATAATGAGAACATTTAATTAGAGAAAGAAACATTAGTGTCACATCAGGATGTATGAATATGGTAGCAATAGCTTAGACAATTTATAAATAAATGATCCATGTACCAGCAGAATTTGTGTACATTTGTTTTGATTGTTCTCTTCAGAGGAGCAGCAGAGATATGACAGTAATGATACATTAAATCTCTAATTTTCTCAAAAGCAAGAAACATAAAAGGGAAGAGGAGTAGAGCAGGGATATGACAGTAATGATACATTAAATCTCTATTTTTCTCAAAAGCAAGAAACATGAAAGGGAAGAATAGAGCAGGGATATGACAGTAAGATACATTAAATCTCTAATTTTCTCAAAAGCAAGAAACATGAAAGGGAAGAGGAGTACAGCAGAGATATGACAGTAATGATACATTAAATCTCTATTTTTCTCAAAAGCAAGAAACATGAAAGGGAAGAGTAGAGCTGGGATATGACAGTAATGATACATTAAATCTCAATTTTTCTCAAAAGCAAGAAACATGAAAGGGAAGAGGAGTAGAGCAGGGATATGACAGTAATGATACATTAAATCTCTAATTTTTTTCAAAAGCAAGAAACATGAAAGGGAAGAGTAGAGCAGGGATATGACAGTAATGATACATTAAATCTCTATTTTTTCTCAAAAGCAAGAAACATGAAAGGGAAGAGGAGTACAGCAGGGATATGACAGTAATGATACATTAAATCTCTATTTTTCTCAAAAGCAAGAAACATGAAAGGGAAGAGTAGAGCTGGGATATGACAGTAATGATACATTAAATCTCTAATTTTCTCAAAAGCAAGAAACATGAAAGGGAAGAGTAGAGCTGGGATATGACAGTAATGATACATTAAATCTCTAATTTTTTCAAAAGCAAGAAACATAAAAGGGAAGAATAGAGCAGGGATATGACAGTAATTATACATTTATATTGTTGTGTATATATAGACTAATTATGTATTTCGAACAAGACTCATTTTTTATTGAGATGCACTTTGTTTGTTAACTAAAAAAACACTGCCAATCATGAACTCAATGTGTACATGTGTGCAAACCAAGGCTCATGTACAAATGTTTCAGCACACTACATAAGTATTTCTTTGTGGCTATACATACACACTTGTGAATGTTTTGTTACAGTTAGCAGTAATGAGATATTCATTGAGTAAAATTAACAACGAAATATTTCATTAAAAATTTGGAGAGATGCATATATATCCCAGTAATGGTGGAACAAAAATGAGTGCAAGGAAACATGGTGTGAGTCAAACAAACAATTTAAGCCTTTTACTTTTACTTTCTATGGTGAAGAGAGAGAAAAAGTAGGAGGTGGGAGGAAGGAACACAGAAGTACAGACTTGCTCGATACAACTACATGTATTCTAGTATACAAAAACAAGGCTAATTTAATTCATCAAAATGGTGAAGACCAAGCAAGAAACAGTATCAAAGTGTGAATAAATTTAGTACTTGTAACAATGTCATGAGAGAGAATATGAGTGGACAGAGAGACTTGGCACATTCTCTATGTTCTGTATGCCAGGCATGGTAATGGAGGGAAATAATTTTTCTCTGAAAATATAGGTTTTGAGGAGATGTGTCTTGGTGTAATCAGTGGATTAAAAGCCCTTTATGGTGATCAGAAAGCAGTTGCTCTTGAAAAGAACATGTAGAACTGTTCAAACTTGGGGAAGGAGCATTTTCTTCAAACTTAAAGCCCCTGCTGAGATTTGTTTTTTGCATTCACTTTTCTCCAAATTCAGAGAATTCTCTTAAAAGTACAATGTATAGTGTATAATTATGTTGTTGTTATGAGCTGGCAATCACTTTCTAATAGTAGCAGGGTTTTTTTTAATTTAAAAACGTTGTTTAGACTAGTGGATAATGGTGTGTGTGTGTGTGTGTGCGCGCGCGCATGTGTGTCTGCGTGCATGTGCGCGCGCGTGTGTGTGTTTAGTAATGTACTGAGGATCAAAAGGTGATATGACAAAATGCCCTGAGACAAGAGAAACCAATAGGACAATGCCATGCCCTTGCATAAATCAATAAGACAAAGTTCATAGATCTTTGTTATAAAATAAAAAAAGACATTTTGTCCTGACAGTGAAAAACACAACATGACATTTCAATTTGTCACGAGTTTGTGACATTTTCTCATCTGAACAGACAGAGAAAGGCACCGTCTACCACTCGATCACAAAGGACCCCAAGGTCTTTCCCTTTCTTCTCACCTAAGGGAGACAACCTACTCATGAAATGCGTGCAACCCGTTATCACCACTGACCTCTCGCGAGACTCCACATTCAACTTGCGACTTCATGAGCTTTCAACCGGTCGAACGTCACTCCATATTTTTCCTTCAGTTAATCAACATCGCTTCATCGCTTCATCCTTTCTCCTTTTCATCGTTTTGTCCACCTACGGCCGCCCAGTGCTGAGGTGTGGTGAGGGCCACGTCCCTGAAGGATCCTGTAATCAACTTTTTACCCTGCACGAGGCTTAGACGTGGGGGTAGCGAAGCTTCTGCGCTTCGGCTGACATCGTCTCTTCTCTTCATCCTCATCGCCATCTTCACCCCTTTTTATTTGGTTCCTCATCGCCCTCCCTTCCCCGTCATCGTCCCTGGCGTTCACTGGAGTCCTGGAAGAAAGTTGTGGCCGGTCCGGAACCCCTTCCACCTGCTCGCGCTTACCTCGAGCCCTTGGCGAGACCAGAGCTGCGACTGTCTTGTGGGGAGGTTTCTTCTTCTTCATTCTGCCACTTGGAAGTTTGGTCAGTAGCTGCATAAAATTAGTATTAATGATTAATCCCGTTAAAAGTCGTACAACAACGCGCGCGTAACAATGTAGAATAGCTAGTTATGGGTTTGCTAACATGTGTATTTGTGTGCGTTTTCTTTGGTTCATTTTCTTATTATTTTCTTGATTTTTGCATAAGGGGCTAAGGAACTGACTGGCTGGGTCGCGACTTGTTAGTTGGATAGGTTTTTGCCGGTTGTAGAATTTGGTACTTGAACTCGGCACTCATTTTTTAATCAATGTTTTTGCTCGCCATTGTGTGTTTAGGCCGTACAAGTCGGTTTTCGGTGCAAAGTGTATTTGAGTTCACAGACTCAGAATCCTAAATGCGTGCACGCGCGCGCATTATTCCTTGTTGCGGGATATAACTCAAGCTGCAAGTGTTCTGTTCCGAGAGCTCAGCTTGTGAGCTCCATTTTTGGGCGCGGTTCGGTTTTGGAGATAGTGGGCCTCGCGGCCTATGTTTAGCCTCGCGGCCTATGTTTAGCCTCGCGGTATATGTTTACCCTCGCGGCCTATGTTTAGCCTCGCGGCCATCGTCCTAGCTGAATTAGGTATTAAGAGACTGCGGAGAGCTGGATAACAGAGGGTTATTGCAGTTGCGCTTCTAGCTATGCTGATAGGGGCTTTGTAAAGCGTTCATCCCCGTTTCTGTTTTTATTTTTGAGTGTCATTAATGTTTTCAAGGCTTTTGACTTTTTGAAGTACATTGTGGATGTTATTTTGGGGAAATACATTCTTTTCCTGTAGTTCATCCGCCTTCTGGAAGAAGTGAGAATGGAAAAGACATATTTTTGGTGGTGAGATTTTATGTAATATTTTCAGAAAAATTTAAGTGTCCATTCTTGTACCTGAAAAGCTGTAAAATTTTCAGAAGAATTTAATTGTTAATTTTTGTATTTGAAAAGCTAGAATTTTCTAAATGTATGAAAGCCTTGTTGTTCCAGAAAAAGTGAAACCTTTTAGTTAATCCTTTTGATGAAATATTACCCCTAGACTGAGTCGTGTGAAAAGGATTGTAAAGAAAGTGTTGTTCAGCGTTTTGGGGTTCTTGGAGAGAACCAAGTTTAAAGAGGGTGGGTTTTTACATCCCTGAAGAGGACTGCTGGGGAATTTGTTTTTGGGGAAACACAAAACTGTTGTTACTCTGGGTGTTCAAAACCAGGTTTTTGTTTTGGTTTTTCCTACAGTCCTGAACCTAAATCCTGTACCTGTACCTGCGTTCCTGGTTTCCTGTGGTGCCCTTGGCCGGTCGTGCCTCCTGACCTGACCTGACCTGTTGCTTCCTGGTTGACCGCCCGGTCAACCGCTCTTTTCTCCGTTTCCGGCTGTGAGAGGCCGCTTGCCTTTCCGTCTGGCCCCGTGTTAGGCCCGACCCGTGGGCCTGTCTGTGGGTTTGGGCCAGGCTTCGACCGTTCCTGTTGAGGAGTCTGGGGGCGACCTCTGCCGTTTCTCCTCTTCTGTTTCAGCTGCTGTAGTCTGCCCCAGAAGGGGCAGCAGCTTTTCTTCTACTGACTTTAGTTTCCCCCCCTGTCTTCTTCTTCCTCTTCTTCGGACGCTCTGCTGTTTGTTTTGTTGGACATCTCTTCTTCGTCTGCCCTTTCGTCGTCTTCTCTTCAATTTGTGTTTTTGTATACAAACTTTCTTTTAGTTAATTAGTTAAGTTGCCGGCTTTAGTTTATTCTTTGGACAAACTTTTGAATGCCATGTATAATGGTGTAAATAATTTGTTAAACGTTGAATGTATTGAATTGTGTAAGTGTGTGTCTGCTTGATTATAATAAATAGTCTTGTTTTGTATTGTATTTCTGGTGTGCGCGTGTGCCTTCTCCTGTGAGCTTGTTTGTTTGGGCGTGCGAGACTCTCCTCGGGGTTCGCGATTTTCCTAAAAAAAAAGAAGACATTTTGTCCTGACAGGGGAGATCTCTGGTCAAGATCGAGCGGGAGATTTCGTGACACAATTTTAATCAGTCAATGTTCTATGACCAGGGCCTTGGA
Organism: Phymorhynchus buccinoides; assembly: GCA_017654935.2. Classification (NCBI taxonomy): domain Eukaryota; kingdom Metazoa; phylum Mollusca; class Gastropoda; order Neogastropoda; family Raphitomidae; genus Phymorhynchus; species Phymorhynchus buccinoides. The sequence goes on from CM065694.1 coordinate 13,758,445, forward strand.
ACATCACAGGTATGTGTGCGTGTGTATGTGTGTGTGTGTGTGTGTGTGTGTGTGTGTGTGTGTGTGTGTGTGTGTGTGTGTGTGTGTATGTGTGTGTGCCACTGTGTGTGTGTCATTGTGTGTGTGTGTGTGTGTGTGTGTGTGTATGTCAGTGTGTGTGTGTGTGTGTGTTGTTGTTGCACGTGCACGTGCAAACTGTCAACTGTTTTATTGTTGTTTTTGTGTGTGTGTGGTTGTAAATTCTTGACATTACAAAACAACCATAAGATTCTCAAGAACAAATCCGAATTCAAAAATACAAATTATTTATTGGTATCACATAACATTAGGGCACATGTTGATCAGTGCAATATAAACTGAGTGATTGATTGACATGGTCACAATTTTTACTTAAATGTCATTTCTTCCCCATTGTGGGTAAACACTACAGCTGTTCTGTAGGAATAATTCTGCTGAGAATTGTTAACTAGCTGCACACTATGTCAATCACTGGTTGTCAATATGTTAATGTGCAATCTTGCATTGTTTTGTGTCAATACAAGTCAATGTTAACACACTATCTTTCATTCCCCCCTGCATAATAAATATAGCCTTGGTGTAGGCATATTATAGTGTAGTAGTACAGCACTGTAGCTTTTATTTGTACCCTTCAAAATAAATGTAGGCCTATACCTTCTTTTGTGCAAGAACACACATTATGCCAATATTTACAGATCACATCCACAGTGGATGATCCACACCCAAACACCAGAGAGAGAGAGAGAGAGAGAGAGAGCACTGATATAGGCCTAGATTTGACAACTCCATGCACAGCCTACCATTCACAGAGAGAGAGCACTGATATAGGCCTAGATTTGACAACTCCATGCACAGCCTACCATTCACAAACTGACAAAGTTGTCAGAATACATTATCTGTAGGCATAGTTTGTGTTAGAATCAGAGGTTAGAATCAAAGGTAGACCTAATAAATATCTTTCAGCCGACGCTGTGTTCCTTTCTTTTCCACACGATCCTCTAGTATCTCCTGTCTCCTGTGTGTTTATCGGTTCATCCTCCTTGCACACACGTGTCTTTCACACCATCTTAAACTTATTTTGATTGCTGATCATTAATATTTTCCCCAGTCTGGTGTTTCATCTAGCGATAACGCGGTAGGCCTAGGCCTAAGCCGAAGAGAAAGTGATAAAGTCAAGAACGAACATTAACATAGATAGGCCTGCTGACGGTAAACCCGAAACTCATCATTTCGAGTGTTCTCACGGAAACAGTCGAGGATACCGAATTCAAGCAACGATAACTCCTCCCGGCACCTTGTGACGTCAAGTGATTCTTTTCCATAGCTGACGTCGAAGACAAGCTTGTATATCAATATATCAGTTTAAATGATCGTTGAAATCCATATCATCGCGCTGTTGTGTGCAGCCATCTTCATCTTGAATAATCTGACCTGACGACCAAGACAACTTCCGCTGAGTTCGTGGTGACGTATGCATCTCATTATAATTTGGTTAAGAAGTAGGACAAAAGTTTGTCAAATCATCCAAACCTCCGAACTTGACCGTAATGATCGTAATGGTTTGACCTTCCTATTCGTACACGATCACTTGTCCGGCGAACCAGGGTTGACGAACTAGAGTTCGCTCAGTTAAGAACGGGCTTTACCCGTATATTATAGCACGCCCTTCCCGATATCAAGGGTCAGTTGCGAAAAGGAAATCGCTACGAAACACTTTTTCGCGGCGGAATATTTGGTAAAGTTGCAGTCAGTTTGATAAACTCTTCACCCCCTTTCCTCCCTCTCCATCCCCTAAATTGTCTCCTTGAACATTATCACCAAGAAGAGCAGTACTCTGCCTTGCTCGGGAAAGGGATATGGTTAGTAACAGGCTAGGGTTAGTTTCTTCTTCTTCTTCTAGGTCCCCAGGCCATATGGCCATAATGTGTCCGTTTTCAGTTTTCACTGGTCTCCCCGCTGCATACAGCCGACACATTCCAATTTCGGGAGGAGCTCAAAGGAGAAAATTTATTTGGATTTTTTTTTAAAAAGGCAGGAGAATGGGACAATAAGTCAGAAAGATAGTAGATGATAGAAAGCAAAAGGAAAGGCAGAGTCACAGAGAGTGGTAGATTAGGGGAAGTTTCAAGCACAGAACTTCCAGAAGGTGGGGGAACTATTTTTACGAAAGACCCCCCCCCCCCCTCCCAACCAGGTATCCCCACGGGGAGAGACTCGTGGACGGGGAGGGGTCGTCCAGCAATGAGGCATCCACCCACTGCTCCATAGGGTTAGTTTAATAAAACCGAAAGAACCTCACTTTGAGATTAGAATTAGAGAGTCAATCTATCGCGCATATCGTGGGCTGTTTAGGTGGACTTATTGTCCTTAGCCCTCGGCACGTGGCACGGACCTACATTAGAATGTAGGTCCGTGGCACGTGGTGGTGTTTCATTTACCGTAGAGGCAAGTTCTCAGCAACGCGATGTCTGTCTCTTTCTTGCTCACGTGCAAAGGGGGTGAATTAGAATAATTATTATGCCTACTATTTTATGAAGTGGGTCCTATAGGGTTTCTATGCATAGTTTAGCTAAAACACCCTACCTCATGTTTACGACCCTTGGTCTCAAAGTTTGATTCTTTCAATTTAATGACAATAACCTTAGGCTAATTTGAACTACCCGTTTTCTCGAGAATGGCACAATGTTGTTTTTCGGTGACGATTTTTGAAGCAAACATTTTAAGGGGGATGTCCAAACCACAATGTTGCAGAGAGTGTGATACAGTTTTAAGTGCATCGATAGGGGCCTTCTTCTTGGTTTAAACTTCTTTATTTCTTACTTATAACGTAACAAAATAATAAATATGAGAATAAAGGGCAGCAACAAGCCTTCGGCTTATATCGTGCCCGTACACATTACACAATTTAAAATTGACGAGACGGAACATAAACAGCACATAAACATTTTCCAAACATTTGCAATCAACATTTAGATGCACCTTCTTCTTCTGCATTCCCAGGCCATATGGCCATAATGTGTCCAGTTTTCAGTTTTCACTGGTCTCCCCGCTGCATGCGCAGCCGACACATTCCGATTTCGGAGGATCTCAAAGTAGAATATTGGGAAGATTTAGAAAAGAAAAAGGCAGGAGAATGGGGCAATAAGGCAGAAAGATAGTAGATGACAGCAAGCAAAGGGAAAAGGCAGAGTCCAAAGAAAGTGACAGATTAGTGGAAGTTACAAGCACACAACTTCCAGAAGGTGGGGGAACTATTTGAGCGAAATACACCCCGGTATCCCCACGGGGATCTTGCTTTGGACACAAATTAATGTTAGCAGTACGCTGATCGTTGTCTACACCATTACGGTGAAGAGAGAAAACGCTTCGCGTGGGCGTTTTGTCTGCGCAATGTGACAGGCCTGCGGTGGTTGCTGCAAACATAGATGTAGTGGGAAAGAAAATGCAGCTAATACGGCAAGCGCTTAAAATTGTTCCCAGTTGTTAAATCTATCATAATACAAACTTGCTTTTGATTACACTAATAGATTGTTGTTGTTTTTTAAACAACAAAACACCCCACCCCACCCCACCCACACACACACAAAACAAATAGGCCTATTCATAA
>CM065694.1:13767069-13780767 GCA_017654935.2 Phymorhynchus buccinoides
ACATTTATTATCACTTTATGAGGTTAACCACTCGTCACCGTTGGCTGGGGGTCTCTTAGTTTGCCTCAACATTGATTCTGGAACAATGGGACAAAACCATAACATCATTTGTTTTAAAATAACGTTTTAAACTCATACATGTAACGAGTTTCTTTTACTACGATAGATAATAAGGATAACAATTGATCAAGAATGAACCTCAGTTCTGACAAATCAAACCTTGTCATATCAAAAAACAGAACGCAACACTACACAACATTGCACTTTTTGCGGGTTAACAAGAAGGAATCACAGGAATTGAATTATTTCCTTTAGTCATAAATGGAAAAAAAAACCACTCATAATCTATCATTTTACACAATAAAGGGAAGAATATCAGATTATTATTTCTGTAAATAGTGTAGAAATAAATATAAATAAATACTGTCTTATTTATAAAAAGGGCTGTCAAGCGGCTTTTATTAATAAAATACAATCGTTTTGTTTTAAAATGTAGTCCTAAAATTTTAGTGATTACGTTCGGGGGTTTGTAGAGCGGCCAGGCTGGTTGTAGAATACTCATTGTATAATCAAATAATAATGTGGCGGTACCATAGCCGATGAGGTTTAACCGAGGCGTGGTTACCACTATATTGTTAAAAACTCGGGACTCGGGACTGTACTGGTGTTGCACTGCCTTCGGTGGGAACAATACTGGCTGCAATAGCCAGTATTGTCCCCACCATCTTTGTATTTACAAATGTCCCATATGTGTCTATGTCCGAGAGGACGTAAACATCAATTTCATCGTTGTAGAATACTGCCACACCTAAAGGGGTCTGACACAAGACTCTTTGTTGAATGTCAGCGAAGGGGCCAAGCAAGAGAACAGGCCATTTTCACACGCCAGGTGGAGGAAACTATTGCGTGTGGAATCAGGGGGCACCTCAGGATGCAAAGCAATGCGTGAGAAAGCAGAGGACTCTTCAGGGCGCATCTTCTTCCTAACTCGCTTTTCACAGGTCTTTGTGACTACATTTGTTAGTTTTCCTGATTGCAAAAGACTTGCTTAAACTTGGGCAGCACAAAACAAAATGCAGTTCATCTTCACACTTACACAAAGGACAAATCAACATTCGATGGCTTTGTGAGTCAAAACGGACTATCTTTAGACTTCACGATTTGTTAGTCCATTGACGTGTTATGGGGGGAAAAAGAGAGATAGAGACGGAGGGAGGAGAGAGAGAGATGCTTCCTTTGTGTCCTTTCTTTTGTTCACAGCATTTGACTTGAGGAGATGTGTTGGGGCAAGACAACGAACCGAGTAAAACTACTGTGGTAAAACCTTAGCGTCAAAACCCGACAGTAAGTACTTCGACCAAGAGGGGAAACACCAATATTCTTAAAATTAAAGGTAATGTTTGAAATTACGATGAAAATTGAGTATGCGTGTAAATAAAGTATTTGGTATTTGGTATTTTATAGTCACAGACGCGTCTCTGTAAAACTCGGGCTGCTCCCAGAGTGTGTTAAGTGCATGGAACAAGCACACGTGGAACATTAATAGATATGAAGATGGTGGTACGATCCTGGGGGTACAGCAATACCAGGAAAGTCCCGAAGTTATAATCGATAAAGATAAGGCCCTAAAGATATAGCAAAACCATAGTGGTTAATATAGAAGTAAATAAATGAAACACATGTGTGTTTGACAAGATGACACGAGTCACCATTTGAACCAATTAGAAACGTCTGCTGGTCGTTGTGTATCCCAGCAGTTGTGTAATCTACGTTGACACGTGATCGTTCCTTGTTCTACACGACAGGACCGGTGTTGCATAAAATATTTTACCCATGAAATAAATACTCTTTTCCTCATTCAAATTGTTTGCTGTTTGGGAACGATTTGCCCCTGAATACATTCAGAGGCGTCTTGTGGCATGCAGGAAGAACAGAAGATTCATCATTAAATACTGAGAAGTCATGGATATTTTTTTAGATATTTATTATTTATTTTTGTTTGCACGGACGGTTGTTTTTAAACGACTGCCATTTTGAAAAAAATACGAAACTAAGTGACATGGCTTTGTATATCGATTTCTCGGCACAAAATGTAGATTTACACCTAACCGCTCTATTTCTGGGTTCTTTACGTGTCGATTGAGCACTTAAATATCAATATCTTAAATAATAGTTGACTTTTTTTATCACATGAAAGAAGAATGGCTCTAGTACGCTTTTGAAGAGTACTTATTTCACGGTATGTACTTAGTTCTCATGACACCGGTTGTGTGTCATTTGGGAAACTCTGCTGTTCGACCAATCAGAAACGTCCTTTGGTCGTTGGGTAAGCCAGCGATTGTGTAATCGGGGCCCATCATCGTTCATTGTTCAATACGACACGACCGGTTGTGCGTCACTTGGAGAAACTCTGCGTGTTTGCAAACGTTTCGAAAATTGAGTGCTTTCTGACTTCAGAGATTTTACTTTTCTGCATTTTATTAACGTTTAGTTGTGGAGTTTGATTATTGATTGAGTAAGCCCTATTTTACGCATTCCGTACCGATTTTGCTGTGTTTGGAAGTGTCAAACTACAAGACCTGCTGTTGTCTGACTCTTTGTATTGGACTCAAAGAAGAAAAGGTGAGTTGGCCTACTTTTCTAAACGAAATGTTGCTTCCGTGTATTCGATTTTTTTTTAATATACTTGTTCTCTTGTTTTTGTTGTTGTTGGTGGTGGTGGTGTTAGTGTTGTCACTATTTCAATGAATAACATTGAACGACAATGCACTTTGTGGGTATTTTTGGAACGGCAATGCACTTTTGAACGTCAGTGCATGTTTGGGTAAGGCTACACAGTATGTGAGAGAAGATCAGTTCATAAACTGAAACGCATCTCATAAGAGATGAAAACAAAGATGGCTTTGGGGAGTAGCTATGGAAAGAGCAGTAACAGGAATAGTTGAATAAGGACGCTCCCAGACTTATGCATGTATAACGCTGAATGCGACATAAAAAGAAAGATGAACATTCATACGATGTAGGAATGTATTCCATGGAAAACAATGACACCAATAATAGCATCATTTACCCATTTGAATCTTTGTTTTGATAGCCACCCTCCCGTGTCCCTTCGACTTGCAACGTGGTAGATTAGACACCCACTTATTTTTGTATTGAACATTTTTTCATCATTTTACACATTTTCATGAAGAAACACATACGCACACACACGCACATGCAATAAAAGTTACAGTGGTAGACACCCCCCTCTTGTCACAACTCCAAATTTCAAAGAGTGCTTCTTTCAGTTTAATGACAATAACCTGGCGAAGATGTAGCTTAGCACACCTCCATCCCCTCATGTTTACGACACTCAGTCTCAAAGTCTGCTTGGCGAAGATGTAGCTTAGCACACCTCCATCCCCTCATGCTTACGACACTCAGTCTCAAAGTCTGCTTGGCGAAGATGTAGCTTAGCACACCTCCATCCCCTCATGCTTACGACACTCAGTCTCAAAGTCTGCTTGGCGAAGATGTAGCTTAGCACACCTCCATCCCCTCATGTTTACGACACTCAATCTCAATGTCTGGTTCTTTCGGTTTTATGAATACAATCCTAGGCTGATCCTAACTCTATCTCTTTCCGGAGAATGGCAGAATGTTGCTTTCTCAGTGAAAATGTTCAATGCAAAAGTTTTGTACAGGTGGGTTTTGGGGGTGTGTTGAACTACAACTTTGCAGATACAAGGGGGTTTCAGCTTTCAGAGAAATTACACGACTACAAGGGGGTGTCTAAAATACAACTTTGCAGAGTGTTTTAGCTTTCAGAGAAACAACAAGACTACAAGGGGTTGTCTAAAATACAACTTTGCAGAGTGTCTTAGCTATCAGAGAAACAACACGACTACAAGGGGGTGTCTGAACTACAACTTTGCCGATTGCTCAGCTTTCAGAGAAATTACACGACTACAAGGGGGTGTCTAAAATACAACTTTGCAGAGTGTTTTAGCTTTCAGAGAAACAACAAGACTACAAGGGGGTGTCTGAACTACAACTTTGCAGAGTGTTTTAATTTTCAGAGAAACACACGACTACAAGGGGGTGTCTAACAATACAACTTTGCCGAGTTTTTCAGCTTTCAGCAGGGAACCACACAACGACTTCAAGGGAATGTCTAAGCTACAACGTTGCAGAGTTTTGCAGCTTTCTGATTAAAAAAAACCCTCACACTACTACAATTTATTTTGTCATTGTCTGTTTCAGATGGGCTCCTATAACCTCTACCAGTCATACGGCTACCTGTCAGGAAGGACTCTGAGGTCTTCCCAGGAACACCAGCCCAGCACCCAGAGACACCAACGCCAGGCCTTCGATGAACATCAGCCTTACGACAGCAGCCCCTCGTACGAAGTCTGCGAATCTCTAGACTACAGCCTGCACGAGAAAGACTTCACCGCTGACGATCGCCTGTCATACTACGAGCAATATCAAACCTCCAGTGACCCCCAATCGACGGATCCACTCCCTTCTACTTTCAGTCAGCGTGCAGCTGACCCTTCGCCTGTCCACGGGAACCGCTTGGAGGATCCAAACAACTCGTACGTGTATCAGTCCCACAAAATCTACATGTACAGTTACGATGACTACAGTAACTACCAGTCCTACCAGGATATTGCTGCTTCCGGTTCTCATCAATGTCAGAAGTCTTCATCGTCAGCCTCTGGCAGCCTACCTAGGATTCCGTGGTCACAGAAGAAAGCTGGGGAGCCTTCGAAATTCCTTCCTGGTCTTCGCATGCCCTGTCAGAAGGTACTGCCCCCTCCACCTCAACGTTTCAGGTGCCATCACCCCTACCCGTCCGTGCCCAGTGCCCATTTTCCCCACCGTTCTCAGCATCGTGGCTTCCGTCGTTAGGTGTGATTTCTGATCACGATGCACTCTTTCCCCTGCCCTGTTGTCGCCCTACCCATCTGTGCCCAGTGCCCATTTCCCCCACCGTTCTCAGCATCGTGGCTTCCGTCGTTAGGTGTGATTTCTGATCACGATGCACTCTTTCCCCTGCCCTGTAGTGTACCTCCCAAGACTGTGTGTACCTACCTCCCTCCCGCCACCCCTCCACACCCTAAAACACTGTCCCATTCCCTCTATCCGTGGCTACAAAGATGAAGACGGAGACTGGACGTGTGCCAGTTAATGAAGACATCTTGGAAGTATGGCTGTGGTACCTACCCAGACTTTGTGCGAACATAATATTATGTGGTGGAAGACTGAAGGACTAGCCCTACAGCAGTCAGACAGTGTGGTGGAGTGACTCACATAAACCAACAGTCTGCGCCCAAGACTTTCCGTTTACAAAGAATGAATCTCAAAAGGAAAATAATAAAATACAAAAAAGCCCCAAACATATTTTTAAAAAACACAAAAAGCAAAAACAAAATCCCTTAATGGGCTTGTCAGTCAACTTGCGGAGAAGGAGACGTAATTTGTTTTAACCTTTAAATTGATCCAAAACGATTCTTTTCAAATATTAGATTTTGTGACAAACGGCATACTCCCAGGGTATTTTTGTCATTGTTGTTAGAATGTGCACTGTACCAAAACACTTTCTAGTGTTATTTGGGTGTTTTTTTACTTGTATTTTTATTGAACCTTTTTTTTACATTTTCAAATATAGAGCATAAACATAACTAAGAAAAATAATAGAAACCATATGACAAAATTAACATAACACATACACATAAAAACACATACGCATGCACATATTCACCCACACTCACAGACACACATTCACACACGCACACGCGCGCACACAGACAGATATACACACATATACTACATTACTGAGGTTAAATAAATAAATAGGTACATTCAATAATCAAACTTTCAACACGAGTTGGACGTTGAAAAATGTTAGTCCACTAATTCTATGACAGGTTATCATTCTTTTTGTTAATGTTATTTTAAATAAAAACATCCGAAAAAGACAAGGTTCAATAAAAACCTCAATGTTACACACATTTTTTTCTTTCCAATTACAGCATTAGCGATAATAATAGTACTATCCAAAAAAGACACATGAAAATACTAAGAATACTGAGTTAGTTTTCTTAGACAGCAAAAGGAGTGGGCAAATAGATATGATCAATTGTCACAAAACAATGGAATATATGGCAACCACTTGGTAGAAAAGTCATTGTATTCTAAGTTCAAATACGCAATGTGTTTTTCGATTCTGTAACCATAATTCATTTTTTTTCAAAAATACTGTCACCTGCGGAAGGCATCCTTGTATTTGCATGTGCATATGTAATATTTTGCAAACAATCCACTGAAATGAAAAACGGAATCAAGTTTAATATTTGTGTCAAAACCCAGTAATATATAAGTGTTTCTGATAATTTTAGATTTTCTGCATTGAAGCATGTGTCTTTTACTATATTCAAAAATGTGTCCCAAAAGTGAACACTTCCAAAACATATGATCAATACTGTCCTTGTTTGTGCCACAAAACTACAATTTTCATTCTGAACAATCCCCATTTTTTTCAAATCACATTAGTACCTAGGCATGTGCAAAATGTTAAGTTGAAACCATTTTAGATTAATATATTTTATTTTGTGTGTATAATGAAGCATGATTTCCAGTCGTGATTAACTGATAATTTTAAAGCCCAAGTATTACGACATTTTGCTTTTGTATCAGTTTCACTTAGTATATATCATAGTAAGATTTGGAACCTTTGTGAACAAAACAAAATCTTAAAACACTGGCCACCCCTAATTTTTCACACACAACAATTTGCAAGTCGCTGACTCGCATCCTGCGGTTTCAAGCTTCGACGCCATTGTTGCTATGGTGTTTGACCAGGTAATGGAGGCTTGTAACTCTAATTTTCACGAAGTGCTCTCCCAAGGGTTTTTTCGAAAATTGTCTATTGCAGCGTGTGTGTTTGGAAATTAAGGGGGGAAATCGATGTATGCGTGCTGCTATTATGTAAATATTTGACATGTGAAATCGATGTTTGATTCCATTTGTATGTTATGTGTGCGCTGATGTGTATATGTAAATAAACAGGTTTTGTTTGTTCGTCCTTGTGTTTTGTTGTTGAGCGAGTGTGAGTCAGTATTTTTCTCATGTTTTTTGTGTGTGTTTTTTTTTAGTAGGATTTTGTGTATTTTGATGTCCGACCTTAGCGTGTCGTGACAGATTTGAGCAAACAGCCCATATTCTTCTATATGAAAACAAAAACCGTTAGCATTTATTCACAAAGTCAGGCGTTTTGCGTTTTAACAAAATGACCAATAAGTAAGTAGTACTAAGTAGTAACTGTTCAGCTGTCATTTTTATTTTGTCTTTAAACAAAATAAGATATAAAAAAGCAGACAAAGAAAAATTGTCATTCAAACAATTTTGGTGAAGTTTTCATGGAATTCTCAGTTTCAGTGCTGAAAAAAAGCTCAGGTCCTCAATATTTAGGTCCAATCGATGTCAAACCCTGGTTAACAAAACAGTGAAACGAGAACAAAAGATAAATGAAAAACAGACCTGTTTACTCTGCTCTTTTCGAGTAGTATTCTACTCAATTTGGACCTCTACTACTCTTCAAAATTAAAAATAATGCTCTAATTACTCATTTTCAGTGAACATTATTTGATGGTTTAATGAATAAAACTACGCATTGTGCATCAAAACTACTCATTTCAGCTATCCAGACTACTCAAAACGTGTGAAGGGGGTAAACAGGTCGGGAAATAAATGTAAATTAAAGAGTGACTACATTTTATTTGGCAGCGATTTAATGCTAAAGAACCCCAGATGATTTTGACAAAAAAACAGATGCTTGTGGCAAAAGAAAAGACCATCTAACACTAACCCTATCCCTAACCATGGACAGAACCAAGAAATAGAGCAGGAGGGTGTAAATCTACATATTTGCTGATAAATCGATGTACAAAGCCATTCATTCAAACAATTTTGAGTGAAGGTTTCGTGGAATGGTCAGTTTCAGTGCTGAAAAAAAGCTCAGGTCCTCAATATTTAGGCCCAATCGATGTCAAACCCTGGTTAAAAAAAAGTGAAACGAGAAAAAAGTTAAATGAAAAACAGACCTGTTTACTCTGTTCTTTTCTAGTAGTATTCTACTCAATTTGGGCCTCTACTACTCTTCAAAATTGAAAATAATGCTCTAATTACTCATTTTCGGTGAACATTATTTGATGGTTTCATTACTAAAACTACGCATTGTGCATCAAAACTACTCATTTCAGCTATCCAGACTACTCAACACTTGTGTAGGGGGTAAACGGTCCGCAGCCCGTTTTCAACTCGGAAGGGGAGGAATCAAGAGTTGTATGCGAGAAGATTGTATTATAGTGTGTGTGTGTGTGTGTGTGTGTGTGCGTGTGCGCGTGTGCGCGTGCGCGTGTGAGCGCGTGTGCGCGTGCGTGTGCGCTTGTGTGTGTGCGCGTGCGTGTGCGCACACACGCACGCAAGTCAACTATGTCTAACCTAGGCAAACAGCTGGCAGAACAGGCAACTGTTACTCTCAAAGCTGGGTAGGAGTTAGTTTGTAAAGAGAATGCCTTTACCCAAGGTACCTCCCCACTCTCTCAGCTCTGACGACTTACACAGGTGACATTGTGGATGTTCCAAACGACCAACAAATCCATGAAGCTGTAGCAACACGAGCCAGTGTTAGGCCTCCTATTTTTAAAGTGTGGGCTCCCAATCGTCCCGCAAAACAAGGGGTCCCAGGAACTCCTTCACTTGCAGAGATAGAGGGTCCTAGAGGCGGGATAGAGGGTCCCAGAAGAGACATTGAGAATGCTAAAAGATATTTTTTTCTAGTGCATCCCTGAGGACAGAAGTAGCGACATTCTCTTTAGAAGAGTCCTCTAGAATTCTAGTACATTTAGAAGAGTAGAGAAAGAGGGAGAACCTGCACAGACACACACACAGACTCACGCTCATGAACACATAGGCCCACGCAAAGCGTCAGTGCTAGCATACACACGCACAATCAAACAAACAAACAGAAAGGGAAAGAGACCTGATAGCAGAGAGAGAGAGAGAGAGAGAGAGAGAGAGGAGAGAGAGAGAGAGAGAGAGAGAGAGAGAGAGAGAGAGAGACGGAGAGTTGATAGAGAGTAGAGAGAGAGAGAGAGAGAGTGAGAGAGAGAGGAGAGAAAAAAGACACAGACAGTAAGCCGAAAGAAAGATAGTCAGATACTCTGAAAACAGACAGATACTGGTGGAACCAGTTTGTTCTGTTTCACATTTGTTGTTTTATTACTTTACTTCATTATTTACAGGAAGTCAGTATGTTAACAAAGCTTGCAATTTTGCATGCAATTACATGAATCAACTCTCCACGAGAAACAATTACATTTTATTAAAACAAATTCCAGCATTGGTTTCCAGTTTTAAACAGATGAGGTATCGAAAATCCCAGCAAACACGAAATTCACACAAAAAAACATTCAATAAAAGTTTTGATTAACATGCTTTTACTGTATTAAAAAAAAAGATTGTATACAAATTCAACGCATGAGAGATTGAAACAATGTTGTTGTTTTTAAATGCAAAGCCTTGCAACGTTCCATTGTAATTGCAGAAACGATTTTGCTGAAATTGTCGGTTCTCTGAAAATTCCCAATTCCCGAATTTGTTTTGCATTTTTCTGTCCTTATGATTTGGATTTAAAGCTCTTCCATAGTATCTGACGTTGGTGATCCATTTATGGATTACAATTGACTTTCGTCCAGACGACCAAGGTGTTGAACTTGAACTCTTTGTTTGTTTGTTTTTTAGCCTCAGAACAAAGGTTTTCTCAAGGTGGTTTGCTACTGCTGAAACTGCATTTTTCTGAAATTGTCCATAGTGTCTTCCAAAAACGCATGTATTTTTCCATACAGGTTTCCATCACAATCTTAAACAAGATGGTAACATACTTCCAGTACCAGCAATACCCCTCACCCAGCCCCCACAAATATACACCAAAACAGACCTCACCATACACGTGCATTGGGGTATAATTACTTAGACAGACATTGAGAGGGTGAGGAGGAGGAAAGGGAGCAGAAACTGACAGTGAATTACGGTAGTCAACATTCACGATTATTTTATTATCTGTTGTGCACAAAATAAAATCAATGGGAAAAAACAATTGTGTGCCACTTGTTGTACATTTAGAATCATCTCCCTTGAATTTCATCAAATGGGGGAGGGACAGTGCCTTATGCAAAGAGAGCTGTTTCGATCTGTGAAGATCTCATCAGTTTGCATGATTGGCCTGCAGTTTGACTGATGATGAAAATCCGTGTAACGTCCTCCTGTCTGGAGCAGACACATATGGGACATTAGTAGATGTACAGATGGTGGGAACGATACTGGAGGCAATGCCCGGAGGCAGTGCAACTCCAGGAAAGTCCCGAATTTTTAACGATACAGATGTAGATTTTTAGCCTGCAATTTGACTATTCAGTGGATGTCAACTTGAGCAAGAAGACATTCTACAAGAGAATGGTGTCTTCTTTGCACCAAATCGAAAATCAACAATAAAAGCAAACCAGCACAAAGTTAAACCAGAAATAGTAAAAATCTTATGAAAATCTTATGTAAAATGAAGAAAATAATAATGTTCTGAATTTCTGTATGACTTAGTTTGGTGTGTGTGTGTGTGTGTGTGCGTGTTGTGTGCGTGTGTGCGTGCGCGCGCGTGTGTGCGTGTGCGCGTGCGTACGTGTGTGTGTGCGTGCGTGCGTGCGTGTGTGTTCGTGCGTGCTTGTGTGTATGTGCGTGTGTGTGTATGGTGCGTGTGTACGCGCGCGCACTTTGTGTGTATGTGCAACATAAAACAATTATGCACTTAATGTAACCCAGACACTTATGTATTAGACTAAAACACTAAACTATGCCGAAGAAAAATGTCCATCTTAGCTCATCACACAGACTAATGTATGAGAGAAGTGAGGGGGGGAAAAAAGAAAAAAGAAAAAAAAAAAAAAGAAAAAAACCAAAAAAAAGTAAAAAAAGAAAAAAAAAAAAAAAAAAAGAAAAAAAAAAGAAAAAGAAAAAAAAAAAAGAGACCAAAAAAAGAAAAAAAAAAAAGGCGGGGACAGTGGAGGTAAAAAAAAAAAAAAATGTTCTGAAATATTAATTTGAAAAACTAATAGACATGACTAGAGAGGGCCAACTACTGAGATGATATCCAAATTAAGGATAAAAATAGTAGTATGTCATGGTGGAGGCCTAGACGTTGGAAGCCATCCTAGGGATCTGCCAGTCAGGATGTCCTCTAGAGGAAGGATATAGTTCAAAAATAAATCCAATAGACCGGCGATCACCATCAGATGGTGAGCTGTGCAGGACAGTTGAGTCAAATAATTCAGAAAAAGATAACAGCCGCACAGCCAGACTTCCACTCCACACAACTCTGAAGGACTGAAAAGTTGGTGCAGTTTGAAATGCCATAAATTGATAAAACTTTTCTGTGTCCAATGTCTGTATTTGTGAACCTCAGAAACAAAACCAGTTAACGTTAACTTTTATGAAATGTTCTGTGTTCTCAAAAAAACATTATATATATATTATACACACACAGAGACCTGGGAGTACAAACATGAACTTGATTGCGTAATTAATTCAATCATATCGGCATACATTGTGGTTAGCTTGCAACTCGAGAAACATTATCCCAAACTACAAAGAGTTTTGTTCACCCTTGAACGCTTCATTCACTCTATCGTCTTTGGAGGTCAACAATTCTTTCAGAGCTCCAGCAATTTCCAGCTGCTCCACTCTGCTGTTTCTCTCCTCTCCCCAGCCGATATGCTTGGACACCTCCCGGAGACAGAGGTCTTCCAGAGACCTTGGCTGTGACGCCTTGCTGGAGAGAAACTCTCTGATCTCTATGGCGGCATCTACGTCTCCAATCTGTGGAAACCCTTTCTCTTCTTTCCCATGCACCTCCTCATTCACTACGTTTCTCTCTGCTTCACATCTTGTCTGCAGCTTTGGATGTTGACTCAGCCAGAGGACCTCATCGTTGCTGACTGCTGCTCCAGCCTGGTACAGCAATCGCACGAGGTCAGGCTGGTTGTAGAACACTGCCACACCCAAAGGAGTCTGACACATGTCGTCGGAATCCTTATCAAATGTCAGTGAAGGGCCCACGCAAGACAAGACGCCAGCTTCACAGGCCAGGTTAAGAGACTCGATGAAACCAGTGCATTTGGGAGCATGGAAAACGTCCAAAATGATTCCAACCCTTCGTGCACATGGCCGTCTCACAAGTTCAATTAGAATGCCTGGTTTCAGAAGACTTTCCCTAACGGCTTGTCTCACGTGCTCATTACAAGAGCTCAAAAGCAGTTCGAACATTTCGATATTGCCTGTATATATAACATATTCAAACCATCTTTGAAACAAGGCGACACCTCGGGCTCCTTCTTTCAACAGGGCATCATACACCATTAATTCGGAGTTTCTGTACCACTCATAATCACAGACGGTAACAGTTCCTTTTTGGTTTTCTATAGGCCATCCGTTCTTTGTGCCACTATGGTACAGGCAGTTCAACAGTCTGAAAGCCTCTCCCCACCGTTGACCAGCAATCAGGGAGGCGACGGTCTCGTCATGTAGACGCTCCATGGTAGATCCTGGAGCTGTGGACAGACATATGGAAATCAGTTAACCGGAGTTTTCCCAGATACGTTAAGCGCATACAATAAGTGCATTTGAATAATCTTGCAGCAACAAATGGCAAGCATAGTCCTCGCTTAATAATAATAATAATAATAATAAAATAATAATAATAAATAATAATACTGAACATTTATATATAGCGCTTTACTCCCTTTGCAGGGAGCTCAAAGTACTTTACATAGACAATAAAGCACAAATAAATCATTATACAAATATGCATAAAATAACATTATTTAAACAAAGCCCTGTTCATAACTACAAAATTTGAAACAATGTTACAATATTATGTGACCGAGTGAACTAAAGTAGTCTACTCAGTCACAAATAATTCTGAGCATAGTCATAGGCTGGTCACTAATTTTTCAGAGCAGACAACTCAATTGCAAGTGCGCTATTTTTAGACGTGTCAGCAGACGACATAATTGCGTTGTCTCCTTTGGAAATCAAACAGGTCACACACATTCAGACGAAGGCAGGCTATCGATTCAAATCCTAAGCCGGTTGATAAACTTATTTTTAACCTCTCCCCCTCTTTTATTTTCATATTAATAAAATTCCCGATCATAGCTATTTAAATTAATTGACTAGTCTGTCAATTACGGCCTCAAACTGCCGATATCTCTCATATATAGCTAACGATTTATTCTGTTAAATTACATCACTCTTCCTTGCTTAGAAACATTTTTTTTTTTTTTTTTTTTTTTTTTTTTTTTTTTTTTTTGTTTTTTTTTTTTTTTTTTTTTTTTTTTTTTTTTTTTTTTTTTTTTTTTTTTTTATCAAGGTTTCCCTTTCACCTTTCAATAGCAAGAAAGCGCTTTGATGTAATACATTAGTATTAACAATATCTATTTTACGTCAAACTTAACTTTTGACGAAACGTCGTACCGACATCAGACACTTGTCGCCTGCTGCTATGCTTTTGCCAGCAATCACCCCTCTCCAGACCCGCAACTACACACAAGCAAACTGCCGACACCGAGCAATACTAGTTCGCCTCTTAATAGTCAGAGT
>CM065694.1:13781267-13793767 GCA_017654935.2 Phymorhynchus buccinoides
TGGAGCGTCTACATGACGAGACCGTCGCCTCCCTGATTGCTGGTCAACGGTGGGGAGAGGCTTTCAGACTGTTGAACTGCCTGTACCATAGTGGCACAAAGAACGGATGGCCTATAGAAAACCAAAAAGGAACTGTTACCGTCTGTGATTATGAGTGGTACAGAAACTCCGAATTAATGGTGTATGATGCCCTGTTGAAAGAAGGAGCCCGAGGTGTCGCCTTGTTTCAAAGATGGTTTGAATATGTTATATATACAGGCAATATCGAAATGTTCGAACTGCTTTTGAGCTCTTGTAATGAGCACGTGAGACAAGCCGTTAGGGAAAGTCTTCTGAAACCAGGCATTCTAATTGAACTTGTGAGACGGCCATGTGCACGAAGGGTTGGAATCATTTTGGACGTTTTCCATGCTCCCAAATGCACTGGTTTCATCGAGTCTCTTAACCTGGCCTGTGAAGCTGGCGTCTTGTCTTGCGTGGGCCCTTCACTGACATTTGATAAGGATTCCGACGACATGTGTCAGACTCCTTTGGGTGTGGCAGTGTTCTACAACCAGCCTGACCTCGTGCGATTGCTGTACCAGGCTGGAGCAGCAGTCGGCAACGCTGAGGTCCTCTGGCTGAGTCAACATCCAAAGCTGCAGACAAGATGTGAAGCAGAGAGAAACGTAGTGAATGAGGAGGTGCATGGGAAAGAAGAGAAAGGGTTTCCACAGATTGGAGACGTAGATGCCGCCATAGAGATCAGAGAGTTTCTCTCCAGCAAGGCGTCACAGCCAAGGTCTCTGGAAGACCTCTGTCTCCGGGAGGTGTCCAAGCATATCGGCTGGGGAGAGGAGAGAAACAGCAGAGTGGAGCAGCTGGAAATTGCTGGAGCTCTGAAAGAATTGTTGACCTTCAAAGACGATAGAGTGAATGAAGCGTTCAAGGGTGAACAAAACTCTTTGTAGTTTGGGATAATGTTTCTCGAGTTGCAAGCTAACCACAATGTATGCCGATATGATTGAATTAATTACGCAATCAAGTTCATGTTTGTACTCCCAGGTCTCTGTGTGTGTATAATATATATATAATGTTTTTTTGAGAACACAGAACATTTCATAAAGTTAACGTTAACTGGTTTTGTTTCTGAGGTTCACAAATACAGACATTAGACACAGAAAAGGTTTTATCAATTTGGCATTTTAACTGCACCAACTTTTCAGTCCTTCAGAGTTGTGTGGAGTGGGAAGTCTGGCTGTGCGGCTGTTATCTTTTTCTGAATTATTTGACTCAACTGTCCTGCACAGCTCACCATCTGATGGTGATCGCCGGTCTATTGGATTTATTTTTGAACTATATCCTTCCTCTAGAGGAACATCCTGACTGGCAGATCCCTAGGATGGCTTCCAACGTCTAGGCCTCCACCATGACATACTACTATTTTTATCCTTAATTTGGATATCATCTGAGTAGTTGGCCCTCTCTAGTCATGTCTATTAGTTTTTCAAATTAATATTTCAGAACATTTTTTTTTTTTTTTTACCTCCACTGTCCCCGCCTTTGTTTTTTGTCTCTTTCTTTTTTTTTTTCTTTTCTTTTTCTTTCCTTTTTTCTTTTCTTTTTTTTTTTTTTTTTTCTTTTTTCTTTTTTTCTTTTCTTTTTTCTTTTTTCCCCCCTCACTTCTCTCATACATTAGTCTGTGTGATGAGCTAAGATGGAAATTTTTCTTCGGCATAGTTTAGTGTTTTAGTCTAATACATAAGTGTCTGGGTTACATTAAGTGCATCATTGTTTTATGTTGCACATACACACAAGTGCGCGCGCGTACACACGCACATACACACAAGCACGCACGAACACACACGCACGCACGCACACACACACACACACATACGCGCGCGCACACGCACACACGCGCGCGCACACGCACACGCACACGCACACACACACACACACCAAACTAAGTCATACAGAAATTCAGAACATTATTATTTTCTTCATTTTACATAAGATTTTCATAAGATTTTTACTATTTCTGGTTTAACTTTGTGCTGGTTTGCTTTTATTGTTGATTTTCGATTTGGTGCAAAGAAGACACCATTCTCTTGTAGAATGTCTTCTTGCTCAAGTTGACATCCACTGAATAGTCAAATTGCAGGCTAAAAATCTACATCTGTATCGTTAAAAATTCGGGACTTTCCTGGAGTTGCACTGCCTCCGGGCATTGCCTCCAGTATCGTTCCCACCATCTGTACATCTACTAATGTCCCATATGTGTCTGCTCCAGACAGGAGGACGTTACACGGATTTTCATCATCAGTCAAACTGCAGGCCAATCAAACTGATGAGATCTTCACAGATCGAAACAACTCTCTTTGCATAAGGCACTGTCCCTCCCCCATTTGATGAAATTCAAGGGAGATGATTCTAAATGTACAACAAGTGGCACACAATTGTTTTTTCCCATTGATTTTATTTTGTGCACAACAGATAATAAAGTAATCGTGAATGTTGACTACCGTAATTCACTGTCAGTTTCTGCTCCCTTTCCTCCTCCTCACCCTCTCAATGTCTGTCTAAGTAATTATACCCCAATGCACGTGTATGGTGAGGTCTGTTTTAGGTGTATATTTGTGGAGGCTGGGTGAGGGGTATTGCTGGTACTGGAAGTATGTTACCATCTTGTTTAAGATTGTGATGAAAACCTGTATGGAAAAATACATGCGTTTTTGGAAGACACTATGGACAATTTCAGAAAAATGCAGTTTCAGCAGTAGCAAACCACCTTGAGAAAACCTTTGTTCTGAGGCTAAAAAACAAACAAACAAAGAGTTCAAGTTCAACACCTTGGTCGTCTGGACGAAAGTCAATTGTAATCCATAAATGGATCACCAACGTCAGATACTATGGAAGAGCTTTAAATCCAAATCATAAGGACAGAAAAATGCAAAACAAATTCGGGAATTGGGAATTTTCAGAGAACCGACAATTTCAGCAAAATCGTTTCTGCAATTACAATGGAACGTTGCAAGGCTTTGCATTTAAAAACAACAACATTGTTTCAATCTCTCATGCGTTGAATTTGTATACAATTTTTTTTTTTAATACAGTAAAAGCATGTTAATCAAAACTTTTATTGAATGTTTTTTTGTGTGAATTTCGTGTTTGCTGGGATTTTCGATACCTCATGTCAGTTCTGTTTAAAACTGGAAACCAATGCTGGAATTTGTTTTAATAAAATGTAATTGTTTCTCGTGGAGAGTTGATTCATGTAATTGCATGCAAAATTGCAAGCTTTGTTAACATACTGACTTCCTGTAAATAATGAAGTAAAGTAATAAAACAACAAATGTGAAACAGAACAAACTGGTTCCACCAGTATCTGTCTGTTTTCAGAGTATCGGACTATCTTTCTTTCGGCTTACTGTCTGTGTCTTTTTTCTCTCTCTCTCTCTCTCTCTCTCTCTCTCTCTCTCTCTCTCTCTCTCTCTCTCTCTCTCTCTCTCTCTCTCTCTCTCTCTCTCTCTCTCTCTCTCTCTCTCTCTCTCTCTCTCTCTCTCTCTCTGGATTTTCCTTCTGTGAGTATGTTTGGTTGTGCGTGTGTCCCATGCTTAGACACGGACGCGCGGTGCCTATGTGTTCTTGAGCGTGAGTCTGTGTGTGTGTCTGTCTCAGGGCTCCCCATTTGGGGGTCTATGAAGTACTAGAATTCTAGAGGACCCTTTAAAAGAATGTGCAGGGGGTCCCAGGGATGCACTAGAAAAAATATCTTTCTAGCATTCGCAATCTCACTCTCTCTCCTCTATCTCCGCCTCTAGGACCCTGTGTGTATGTATGTGTGCGTGTGCGTATGTATACTAGTTTTACGGACGCTCGTGCATGTGTGTGTAAAAATGTGAGGTAACACTGGCTGTGTCTGTGCAGCTTCCAGGGGGCCCCCATTTGGGGGTCTATGAAGTACTAGTATTCTATGGGACCTGTTGATGTCCAAATGGACGCCAGCCCGAATGGTCGCCGGCGACTATTCGGGCAGCAATATAGATGTCCAAATGGACGCCAGCCCGAATGGTCCCGGCGACCATTTGGGACTACCTTTGAAGCCCGAATGGTCGCCAGCTCGCTGCCTACTTTAGACATGGGCTTCCCTATCGTGCGTGTGTCTCGCTCACTCACTCTCACACTCTCACACGCTCTCTCTCTCTCTCTCTCTCACGCACACTCTCACGCTCACACGCGCACACTCACACACACACTCACACTCACTCTCACACTCTCTAATACAATCTCTCGCATCTCAACTCTTGATCTCCTCTCTCTCTCCGAGTCTCTCTCTCTCTCTCTCTCTTCTCTCTTTCTCTCTCTCTCTCTTCCTAGTCTGGATAGCTCTGTGTGTGTATGTATGTGTGCGTGTGCGTATGTATACTAGTACGGACGCGCATGCAAATGTGTGTATGAAAATGAGTGTGTGTGTGTGTATGTGCAATGGCTTTGAGGGATCCCCATTTAGGGGTCCAAGTACTAGTATTCTAGAGGACCCTTTAAAAGAATGAGCAGGGTAAACAGGGATGCATTAGAAAGAAAATTTTTAGCATTTGCAATGTCACTGGGACCCTCTATCCCGCCTCTAGGACCCTCTATGCTGTAAGTAAGGAGTCCCTGGGACCCCTTGTTTTGCGGGACGATTGGGAGCCCACGCTTTAAAAATAGGAGGCCTAACACTGGCTCGTGTTGCTACAGCTTCATGGATTTGTTGGTCGTTTGGAACATCCACAATGTCACCTGTGTAAGTCGTCATAGCTGAGAGAGTGGGAAGGTACCTTGGGCAAGGCATTCCCATTGCAAACTAACTCCTACCCAGCTTTGAGAGTAACAGTTGCCTGTTCTGCCAGCTGTTTGCCTAGGTTAGACATAGTTGACTTACGTGCGTGTGTGCGCACACACACACACACACACACAGTATAATACAATCTTCTCGCATACAACTTTGATTCCCCCCCAAATAAAATGTAGTCCGAGTTGAAAACGGGCTGCCCGTTTACCCCCTACACAAGTCTTGAGTAGTCTGGATAGCTGAAATGAGTAGTTTTGGTGCAAAATGTGTAGTTTTATTCATTAAACCATCAAATAATGTTCACTGAAAATGAGTAATTAGAGCATTATTTTCAATTTTGAAGAGTAGTAGAGGTCCAAATTGAGTAGAATACTACTCGAAAAGAGCAGAGTAAACAGGTCTGTTTTTCATTTATCTTTTTTTTCTCGTTTCAGTTTTTTTTGTTAACCAGGGTTTGACATCGATTGGGCCTAAATATTGAGGACCTGAGCTTTTTTTCAGCACTGAAACTGAGAATTCCATGAAAACTTCACCAAAATTGTTTGAATGACAATTTTTCTTTGTCTGCTTTTTTATATCTTATTTTGTTTAAAGACAAAATAAAAATGACAGCTGAACAGTTACTACTTAGTACTACTTACTTATTGGCCATTTTGTTAAAACGCAAAACGCATAGACTTTGTGAATAAATTGTTTGCATACTGAAATGCTAACGGTTTTTGTTTTCATACAGAAGAATATGGGCTGTTTTCTCAAATCTGTCACGACACGCTAAGGTCGGACATAAAAATACACAAAATCCTACTAAAAAAAAACACCACAAAAAACATGAGAAAAATACTGACTCACACTCGCTCAACAACAAAACACAAGTACGAACAAACAAAACCTGTTTATTTACATAATTATACACATTGGCGCACACATAACATACAAATGGAATCAAACATCGATTTCACATGTCAAATATTTACATAATAGCAGCACGCATACATCGATTTCCCCCCTTAATTTCCAAACACACACGCTGCAATAGACAATTTTCGAAAAAACCCTTGGGAGAGCACTTCGTGAAAATTAGAGTTACAAGCCTCCATTACTCGGTCAAACACCATAGCAACAATGGCGTCGAAGCTTGAAACCGCAGGATGCGAGTCAGCGACTTGCAAATAGTTGTGTGTGAAAAATTAGGGGTGGCCAGTGTTTTAAGATTTTGTTTTGTTCACAAAGGTTCCAAATCTTACTATGATATATACTAAGTGAAACTAATACAAAAGCAAAATGTTGTAATACTTGGGCTTTAAAATTATCAGTTAATCACGACTGGAAATCATGCTTCTTTTTTACACACAAAATAAAAGATATTAAACTAAAATGGTTTCAACTTAACATTTTGCACAGATGCCTAGGTACTAATGTGGAAAAAAGGGGATTGTTCAGAATGAAAATTGTAGTTTTTGTGGCACAAACAAGGACAGTATTGATCATATGTTTTGGAAGTGTTCACTTTTGGGACACATTTTTGAATATAGTAAAAGACACATGCTTCAATGCAGAAAATCTAAAATTATCAGAAACACTTATATTACTGGGTTTTGACACAAATATTAAACTTGATTCCGTTTTTTATTTCATTTTATTGTTTGCAAAATATTACATATACACATGCAAAATACAAGGATGCCTTCTGCAGGTGACAGTATTTTTGGAAAAAAATGAATTATCGTTACAGAATCGAAAAACACATTGCGTATTTGAACTTAGAATACAATGACTTTTCTACCAAGTGGTTGCCATATATTCCATTGTTTTGTGACAATTTATCATATCTATTTGCCCACTCCTTTTGCTGTCTAAGAAAACTAACTCAGTATTCTTAGTATTTTCATGTGTCTTTTTTGGATAGTACTATTATTATCGCTAATGCTGTAATTGGAAAAAAAAAATGTGTGTAACATTGAGGTTTTTATTGAACCTTGTCTTTTTCGGATGTTTTTCTTTAAAATAACATTAACAAAAAGAATGATAACCTGTCATAGAATTAGTGGACTAACATTTTTCAACGTCCAACTCGTGTTGAAAGTTTGATTATTGAATGTACCTATTTATTTATTTAACCTCAGTAATGTAGTATATGTGTGTATATCTGTCTGTGTGCGTGCGTGTGCGTGTGTGAATGTGTGTCTGTGAGTGTGGGTGAATATGTGCATGCGTATGTGTTTGTATGTGTATGTGTTATGTTAATTTTGTCATATGGTTTCTATTATTTTTCTTAGTTATGTTTATGTTCTATATTTGAAAATGTAAAAAAAAGGTTCAATAAAAAAACAAGTAAAAAAACCCCAAATAACACTAGAAAGTTTTTTGGTACAGTGCACATTCTAACAACAATGACAAAAATACCCTGGGAGTATGCCGTTTGTCACAAAATCTAATATTTAAAAAGAATCGTTTTGGATCAATTTAAAGGTTAAAACAAATTACGTCTCCTTCTCCGCAAGTTGACTGACAAGCCCATTAAGGGATTTTGTTTTTGCTTTTTGTGTTTTTTAAAAATATGTTTGGGGCTTTTTTGTATTTTATTATTTTCCTTTTGAGATTCATTCTTTGTAAACGGAAAGTCTTGGGCGCAGACTGTTGGTTTATGTGAGTCACTCCACCACACTGTCTGACTGCTGTAGGGCTAGTCCTCCAGTCTTCCACCACATAATATTATGTTCGCACAAAGTCTGGGTAGGTACCACAGCCATACTTCCAAGATGTCTTCATTAACTGGCACGCGTCCAGTCTCCGTCTTCATCTTTGTAGCCACGGATAGAGGGAATGGGACAGTGTTTTAGGGTGTGGAGGGGTGGCGGGAGGGAGGTAGGTACACACAGTCTTGGGAGGTACACTACAGGGCAGGGGAAAGAGTGCATCGTGATCAGAAATCACACCTAACGACGGAAGCCACGATGCTGAGAACGGTGGGGGAAATGGGCACTGGGCACAGAAGAGTAGGGTGACAACAGGGCAGGGGAAAGAGTGCATCGTGATCAGAAATCACACCTAACGACGGAAGCCACGATGCTGAGAACGGTGGGGAAAATGGGCACTGGGCACGGAAGGGTAGGGGTGATGGCGCCTGAAACGTTGAGGTGGAGGGGGCAGTACCTTCTGACAGGGCATGCGAAGACCAGGAAGGAATTTCGAAGGCTCCCCAGCTTTCTTCTGTGACCACGGAATCCTAGGCAGGCTGCCAGAGGCTGACGATGAAGACTTCTGACATTGATGAGAACCGGAAGCAGCAATATCCTGGTAGGACTGGTAGTTACTGTAGTCATCGTAACTGTACATGTAGATTTTGTGGGACTGATACACGTACGAGTTGTTTGGATCCTCCAAGCGGTTCCCGTGGACAGGCGAAGGGTCAGCTGCACGCTGACTGAAAGTAGAAGGGAGTGGATCCGTCGATTGGGGGTCACTGGAGGTTTGATATTGCTCGTAGTATGACAGGCGATCGTCAGCGGTGAAGTCTTTCTCGTGCAGGCTGTAGTCTAGAGATTCGCAGACTTCGTACGAGGGGCTGCTGTCGTAAGGCTGATGTTCATCGAAGGCCTGGCGTTGGTGTCTCTGGGTGCTGGGCTGGTGTTCCTGGGAAGACCTCAGAGTCCTTCCTGACAGGTAGCCGTATGACTGGTAGAGGTTATAGGAGCCCATCTGAAACAGACAATGACAAAATAAATTGTAGTAGTGTGAGGGTTTTTTTTAATCAGAAAGCTGCAAAACTCTGCAACGTTGTAGCTTAGACATTCCCTTGAAGTCGTTGTGTGGTTCCCTGCTGAAAGCTGAAAAACTCGGCAAAGTTGTATGTTAGACACCCCCTTGTAGTCGTGTGTTTCTCTGAAAATTAAAACACTCTGCAAAGTTGTAGTTCAGACACCCCCTTGTAGTCTTGTTGTTTCTCTGAAAGCTGGAAAAACGGCAAAGTTGTATTTTAGACACCCCCTTGTAGTCGTGTAATTTCTCTGAAAGCTGAGCAATCGGCAAAGTTGTAGTTCAGACACCCCCTTGTAGTCGTGTTGTTTCTCTGATAGCTAAGACACTCTGCAAAGTTGTATTTTAGACAACCCCTTGTAGTCTTGTTGTTTCTCTGAAAGCTAAAACACTCTGCAAAGTTGTATTTTAGACACCCCCTTGTAGTCGTGTAATTTCTCTGAAAGCTGAAAAATCGGCAAAGTTGTAGTTCAAACACCCCCAAAACCCACCTGTACAAAACTTTTGCATTGAACATTTTCACTGAGAAAGCAACATTCTGCCATTCTCCGGAAAGGGATAGAGTTAGGATCAGCCTAGGATTGTATTCATAAAACCGAAAGAACCAGACATTGAGATTGAGTGTCGTAAACATGAGGGGATGGAGGTGTGCTAAGCTACATCTTCGCCAAGCAGACTTTGAGACTGAGTGTCGTAAGCATGAGGGGATGGAGGTGTGCTAAGCTACATCTTCGCCAAGCAGACTTTTGAGACTGGAGCTGTCGTGAGAAGTGTCGCATGAGGGGATGGAGGTGTGCTAAGCTACATCTTCGCCAAGCAGACTTTGAGACTGAGTGTCGTAAACATGAGGGGATGGAGGTGTGCTAAGCTACATCTTCGCCAAGCAGACTTTGAGACTGAGTGTCGTAAACATGAGGGGATGGAGGTGTGCTAAGCTACATCTTCGCCAGGTTATTGACTTTGAGACTGAGTGTCGTAAACATGAGGGGATGGAGGTGTGCTAAGCTACATCTTCGCCAGGTTATTGTCATTAAACTGAAAGAAGCAGTCTTTAAAATTTGGAGTTGTGACAAGAAGGGGGTGTCTACCACTGTAACTTTTATTGCATGTGCGTGTGTGTGCGTATGTGTTTCTTCATGAAAATGTGTAAAATGATGAAAAAATGTTCAATACAAAAATAAGTGGGTGTCTAATCTACCACGTTGCAAGTCGAAGGGACACGGGAGGGTGGCTATCAAAACAAAGATTCAAATGGGTAAATGATGCTATTATTGGTGTCATTGTTTTCCATGGAATACATTCCTACATCGTATGAATGTTCATCTTTCTTTTTATGTCGCATTCAGCGTTATACATGCATAAGTCTGGGAGCGTCCTTATTCAACTATTCCTGTTACTGCTCTTTCCATAGCTACTCCCCAAAGCCATCTTTGTTTTCATCTCTTATGAGATGCGTTTCAGTTTATGAACTGATCTTCTCTCACATACTGTGTAGCCTTACCCAAACATGCACTGACGTTCAAAAGTGCATTGCCGTTCCAAAAATACCCACAAAGTGCATTGTCGTTCAATGTTATTCATTGAAATAGTGACAACACTAACACCACCACCACCAACAACAACAAAAACAAGAGAACAAGTATTAAAAAAAAAAAATCGAATACACGGAAGCAACATTTCGTTTAGAAAAGTAGGCCAACTCACCTTTTCTTCTTTGAGTCCAATACAAAGAGTCAGACAACAGCAGGTCTTGTAGTTTGACACTTCCAAACACAGCAAAATCGGTACGGAATGCGTAAAATAGGGCTTACTCAATCAATAATCAAACTCCACAACTAAACGTTAATAAAATGCAGAAAAGTAAAATCTCTGAAGTCAGAAAGCACTCAATTTTCGAAACGTTTGCAAACACGCAGAGTTTCTCCAAGTGACGCACAACCGGTCGTGTCGTATTGAACAATGAACGATGATGGGCCCCGATTACACAATCGCTGGCTTACCCAACGACCAAAGGACGTTTCTGATTGGTCGAACAGCAGAGTTTCCCAAATGACACACAACCGGTGTCATGAGAACTAAGTACATACCGTGAAATAAGTACTCTTCAAAAGCGTACTAGAGCCATTCTTCTTTCATGTGATAAAAAAAAGTCAACTATTATTTAAGATATTAATATTTATGTGCTCAATCGACACGGAAAGAACCAAGAAATGGAGCGTTAGGGTGTAAATCTACATTTTGTGCCGAGAAATCGATATACAAAGCCATGTCACTTAGTTTCGTATTTTTTTCAAAATGGCAGTCGTTTAAAAACAACCGTCCGTGCAAACAAAAATAAATAATAAATATCTAAAAAAATATCCATGACTTCTCAGTATTTAATGATGAATCTTCTGTTCTTCCTGCATGCCACAAGACGCCTCTGAATGTATTCAGGGGCAAATCGTTCCCAAACAGCAAACAATTTGAATGAGGAAAAGAGTATTTATTTCATGGGTAAAATATTTTATGCAACACCGGTCCTGTCGTGTAGAACAAGGAACGATCACGTGTCAACGTAGATTACACAACTGCTGGGATACACAACGACCAGCAGACGTTTCTAATTGGTTCAAATGGTGACTCGTGTCATCTTGTCAAACACACATGTGTTTCATTTATTTACTTCTATATTAACCACTATGGTTTTGCTATATCTTTAGGGCCTTATCTTTATCGATTATAACTTCGGGACTTTCCTGGCATTGCTGTACCCCCAGGATCGTACCACCATCTTTATATCTATTAATGTTTCACGTGTGCTTGTTCCATGCACTTAACACACTCTGGGAGCAGCCCGAGTTTTACAGAGACGCGTCTGTGACTATAAAATACCAAATACCAAATACTTTATTTACACGCATACTCAATTTTCATCGTAATTTCAAACATTACCTTTAATTTTAAGAATATTGGTGTTTCCCCTCTTGGTCGAAGTACTTACTGTCGGGTTTTGACGCTAAGGTTTTACCACAGTAGTTTTACTCGGTTCGTTGTCTTGCCCCAACACATCTCCTCAAGTCAAATGCTGTGAACAAAAGAAAGGACACAAAGGAAGCATCTCTCTCTCTCCTCCCTCCGTCTCTATCTCTCTTTTTCCCCCCATAACACGTCAATGGACTATCTAAAGATAGTCCGTTTTGACTCTAAGCCATCGAATGTTGATTTGTCCTTTGTGTAAGTGTGAAGATGAACTGCATTTTGTTTTGTGCTGCCCAAGTTTAAGCAAGTCTTTTGCAATCAGGAAAACTAACAAATGTAGTCACAAAGACCTGTGAAAAGCGAGTTAGGAAGAAGATGCGCCCTGAAGAGTCCTCTGCTTTCTCACGCATTGCTTTGCATCCTGAGGTGCCCCCTGATTCCACACGCAATAGTTTCCTCCACCTGGCGTGTGAAAATGGCCTGTTCTCTTGCTTGGCCCCTTCGCTGACATTCAACAAAGAGTCTTGTGTCAGACCCCTTTAGGTGTGGCAGTATTCTACAACGATGAAATTGATGTTTACGTCCTCTCGGACATAGACACATATGACACATTTGTAAATACAAAGATGGTGGGGACAATACTGGCTATTGCAGCCAGTATTGTTCCCACCGAAGGCAGTGCAACACCAGTACAGTCCCGAGTCCCGAGTTTTTAACAATATAGTAGTGGTAACCACGCCTCGGTTAAACCTCATCGGCTATGGTACCGCCACATTATTATTTGATTATACAATGAGTATTCTACAACCAGCCTGGCCGCTCTACAAACCCCCGAACGTAATCACTAAAATTTTAGGACTACATTTTAAAACAAAACGATTGTATTTTATTAATAAAAGCCGCTTGACAGCCCTTTTTATAAATAAGACAGTATTTATTTATATTTATTTCTACACTATTTACAGAAATA
>CM065694.1:13798767-13836267 GCA_017654935.2 Phymorhynchus buccinoides
TTAAAATGGCATGCTAAAGTGCCGGTCACAGCTATTAAAAATTAGCTTGGAACCTATAGGCTTATAACCAAAGACAACACACAAAAACATGATTAGTGTTTACCAAATATCATTATCCATAACTTTGCGACGGTGAGTGTTGAATATGTATTCCAACCAAAAAAGTGTTATTTAATTTAAAAAAACAAAACCTTTAGATACATTACGTAATAATTCATCTCATAAAATACTTTTGCTAATAATCGTTTCGTATTGGGCAATAAAGTATCAAAACAACTTGTGAAATTATCAAAGAAAACTCGGAAAATCCATGTTAACATTATGAATAGGCCTATTTGTTTTGTGTGTGTGTGGGTGGGGTGGGGTGGGGTGTTTTGTTGTTTAAAAAACAACAACAATCTATTAGTGTAATCAAAAGCAAGTTTGTATTATGATAGATTTAACAACTGGGAACAATTTTAAGCGCTTGCCGTATTAGCTGCATTTTCTTTCCCACTACATCTATGTTTGCAGCAACCACCGCAGGCCTGTCACATTGCGCAGACAAAACGCCCACGCGAAGCGTTTTCTCTCTTCACCGTAATGGTGTAGACAACGATCAGCGTACTGCTAACATTAATTTGTGTCCAAAGCAAGATCCCCGTGGGGATACCGGGGTGTATTTCGCTCAAATAGTTCCCCCACCTTCTGGAAGTTGTGTATCTGTCAATTCCACCAATCTTTCACTTTCTTTGACTCTGCCTTTTCCCTTTGCTTGCTGTCATCTACTATCTTTCTGCCTTATTGCCCCATTCTCCTGCCTTTTTCTTTTCTAAATCTTCCCAATATTCTACTTTGAGATCCTCCGAAATCGGAATGTGTCGGCTGCATGCAGCGGGGAGACCAGTGAAAACTGAAAACTGGACACATTATGGCCATATGGCCTGGGAATGCAGAAGAAGAAGGTGCATCTAAATGTTGATTGCAAATGTTTGGAAAATGTTTATGTGCTGTTTATGTTCCGTCTCGTCAATTTTAAATTGTGTAATGTGTACGGGCACGATATAAGCCGAAGGCTTGTTGCTGCCCTTTATTCTCATATTTATTATTTTGTTACGTTATAAGTAAGAAATAAAGAAGTTTAAACCAAGAAGAAGGCCCCTATCGATGCACTTAAAACTGTATCACACTCTCTGCAACATTGTGGTTTGGACATCCCCCTTAAAATGTTTGCTTCAAAAATCGTCACCGAAAAACAACATTGTGCCATTCTCGAGAAAACGGGTAGTTCAAATTAGCCTAAGGTTATTGTCATTAAATTGAAAGAATCAAACTTTGAGACCAAGGGTCGTAAACATGAGGTAGGGTGTTTTAGCTAAACTATGCATAGAAACCCTATAGGACCCACTTCATAAAATAGTAGGCATAATAATTATTCTAATTCACCCCCTTTGCACGTGAGCAAGAAAGAGACAGACATCGCGTTGCTGAGAACTTGCCTCTACGGTAAATGAAACACCACCACGTGCCACGGACCTACATTCTAATGTAGGTCCGTGCCACGTGCCGAGGGCTAAGGACAATAAGTCCACCTAAACAGCCCACGATATGCGCGATAGATTGACTCTCTAATTCTAATCTCAAAGTGAGGTTCTTTCGGTTTTATTAAACTAACCCTATGGAGCAGTGGGTGGATGCCTCATGCTGGACGACCCCTCCCCTCCACGAGTCTCTCCCCGTGGGGATACCTGGTTGGGGGGGGGGGGGGGTCTTTCGTAAAAATAGTTCCCCCACCTTCTGGAAGTTCTGCGCTTGAAACTTCCCCTAATTTACCACTCTCTGTGACTGCCTTTCCTTTTGCTTTCTATCATCTACCAGTACTATCTTTCTGATTGATTGTCCCATTCTCCTGCCTTTAAAAAAAATCCAAATAAATTTTCTCCTTTGAGCTCCTCCGAAAATCGGAATGTGTCGGCTGCACGCTGCGGGGAGACCAGTGAAAACTGAAAACGGACACATTATGGCCATATGGCCTGGGGACCTAGAAGAAGAAGAAGAAACTAACCCTAGCCTGTTACTAACCATATCCCTTTCCCGAGCAAGGCAGAGTACTGCTCTTCTTGGTGATAATGTTCAAGGAGACAATTTAGGGGATGGAGAGGGAGGAAAGGGGGTGAAGAGTTTATCAAACTGACTGCAACTTTACCAAATATTCCGCCGCGAAAAAGTGTTTCGTAGCGATTTCCTTTTCGCAACTGACCCTTGATATCGGGAAGGGCGTGCTATAATATACGGGTAAAGCCCGTTCTTAACTGAGCGAACTCTAGTTCGTCAATCCTGGTTCGCCGGACATGTGATCGTGTACGAATAGGAATATCAAACCATTACGATCATTACGGACAAGTTCGGAGGTTTGGATGATTTGACAAACTTTTGTCCTACTTCTTAACCAAATTATAATGAGATGCATACGTCACCACGAACTCAGCGGAAGTTGTCTTGGTCGTCAGGTCAGATTATTCAAGATGGCTGCACACAACAGCGCGATGATATGGATTTCAACGATCATTTAAACTGATATATTGATATACAAGCTTGTCTTCGACGTCAGCTATGGAAAAGAATCACTTGACGTCACAAGGTGCCGGGAGGAGTTATCGTTGCTTGAATTCGGTATCCTCGACTGTTTCCGTGAGAACACTCAACATGATGAGTTTCGGGTTTACCGTCAGCAGGCCTATCTATGTTAATGTTCGTTCTTGACTTTCTCACTTTCTCTTCGGCTTAGGCCTAAGCCTACCGCGTTATCGCTAGATCAAACACCAGACTGGGGAAAATATTAATGATCAGCAATCAAAATAAGTTTAAGATGGTGTGAAAGACACGTGTGTGCAAGGATGAACCGAGAAACACACAGGAGATACTAGAGGATCGTGTGGAAAAGAAAGGAACACAGCTTCGGCTGAAAGATATTTATTAGGTCTACCTTTGATTCTAACCTCTGATTCTAACACAAACTAGGCCTACAGATAATGTATTCTGACAACTTTGTCAGTTAGTGAATGGTAGGCTGTGCATGGAGTTGTCAAATCTAGGCCTATATCAGTGCTCTCTCGCCCTCTCTCTGTGAATGGTAGGCTGTGCATGGAGTTGTCAAATCTAGGCCTATATCAGTGCTCTCTCTCTCTCTCTGGTGTTTGGGTGTGGATCATCCACTGTGGATGTGATCTGTAAATATTGGCATAATGTGTGTTCTTGCACAAAAGAAGGTATAGGCCTACATTTATTTTGAAGGGTACAAATAAAAGCTACAGTGCTGTACTACTACACTATAATATGCCTACATCAAGGCTATATTTATTATGCAGGGGGGAATGAAAGATAGTGTGTTAACATTGACTTGTATTGACACAAAACAATGCAAGATTGCACATTAACATATTGACAACCAGTGATTGACATAGTGTGCAGCTAGTTAACAATTCTCAGCAGAATTATTCCTGCAGAACAGCTGTAGTGTTTACCCACAATGGGGAAGAAATGACCTTTAAGTAAAAATTGTGACCATGTCAATCAATCACTCAGTTTATATTGCACTGATCAACATGTGCCCTAATGTTATGTGATACCAATAAATAATTTGTATTTTTGAATTCGGATTTGTTCTTGAGAATCTTATGGTTGTTTTGTAATGTCAAGAATTTACAACCACACACACACAAAAACAACAATAAAACAGTTGACAGTTTGCACGTGCAACAACAACACACACACACACACACAGACATACACACACACACACACACACACACTGACACACACACACACACACACACACATACACACACACACACACACACACACACACACACACACACACACACACACACACACACACACACACATACACGCACACATACCTGTGATGTTCCAAGGCCCTGGTCATAGAACATTGACTGATTAAAATTGTGTCACGAAATCTCCCGCTCGATCTTGACCAGAGATCGGGAGAGGAAAAACGCGAACCCCGAGGAGAGTCTCGCACGCCCAAACAAACAAGCTCACAGGAGAAGGCACACGCGCACACCAGAAATACAATACAAAGCAAGACTATTTATTATAATCAAGCAGACACACACTTACACAATTCAATACATTCAGCGTTTAACAAATTATTTACATATTATACATGGCATTCAAAAGTTTGTCCAAGGAATAAACTAAAGCCGGCAACTTAACTAATTAACTAAAAGAAAGTTTGTATACAAAAACACAAATTGAAGAGAAGACGACGAAAGGGCAGACGAAGAAGAGATGTCCAACAAAACAAACAGCAGAGCGTCCGAAGAAGAGGAAGAAGAAGACAGGGGGGGAAACTAAAGTCAGTAGAAGAAAAAGCTGCTGCCCCTTCTGGGGCAGACTACAGCAGCTGAAACAGAAGAGGAGAAACGGTAGAGGTCGCCCCCAGACTCCTCAACAGGAACGGTCGAAGCCTGGCCCAAACCCACAGACAGGCCCACGGGTCGGGCCTAACACGGGGCCAGACGGAAAGGCAAGCGGCCTCTCACAGCCGGAAACGGAGAAAAGAGCGGTTGACCGGGCGGTCAACCAGGAAGCAACAGGTCAGGTCAGGTCAGGAGGCACGACCGGCCAAGGGCACCACAGGAAACCAGGAACGCAGGTACAGGTACAGGATTTAGGTTCAGGACTGTAGGAAAAACCAAAACAAAAACCTGGTTTTGAACACCCAGAGTAACAACAGTTTTGTGTTTCCCCAAAAACAAATTCCCCAGCAGTCCTCTTCAGGGATGTAAAAACCCACCCTCTTTAAACTTGGTTCTCTCCAAGAACCCCAAAACGCTGAACAACATTCTCTTTACAATCCTTTTCACACGACTCAGTCTAGGGGTAATATTTCATCAAAAGGATTAACTAAAAGGTTTCACTTTTTCTGGAACAACAAGGCTTTCATACATTTAGAAAATTCTAGCTTTTCAAATACAAAAATTAACAATTAAATTCTGAAAATTTTACAGCTTTTCAGGTACAAGAATGGACACGTAAATTTTTCTGAAAATATTACATAAAATCTCACCACCAAAAATATGTCTTTTCCATTCTCACTTCTTCCAGAAGGCGGATGAACTACAGGAAAAGAATGTATTTCCCCAAAATAACATCCACAATGTACTTCAAAAAGTCAAAAAGCCTTGAAAACATTAATGACACCTCTCAAAAATAAAAACAGAAACGGGGATGAACGCTTTACAAAGCCCCTATCAGCATAGCTAGAAGCGCAACTGCAATAACCCTCTGTTATCCAGCTCTCCGCAGTCTCTTAATACCTAATTCAGCTAGGACGATGGCCGCGAGGCTAAACATAGGCCGCGAGGGTAAACATATACCGCGAGGCTAAACATAGGCCGCGAGGCTAAACATAGGCCGCGAGGCCCACTATCTCCAAAACCGAACCGCGCCCAAAAATGGAGCTCACAAGCTGAGCTCTCGGAACAGAACACTTGCAGCTTGAGTTATATCCCGCAACAAGGAATAATGCGCGCGCGTGCACGCATTTAGGATTCTGAATCTCTGTGAACTCAAATACACTTTGCACCGAAAAACGATTTGCACGGCCTAAACACACAATGGCGAGCAAAAACATTGATTCAAAAATATGTGCCGAGTTCAAGTACCAAATTCTACAACCGGCAAAAACCTATCCAACTAACAAGTCGCGACCCAGCCAGTCAGTTCCTTAGCCCCTTATGCAAAAATCAAGAAAATAATAAGAAAATGAACCAAAGAAAACGCACACAAATACACATGTTAGCAAACCCATAACTAGCTATTCTACATTGTTACGCGCGCGTTGTTGTACGACTTTTAACGGGATTAATCATTAATACTAATTTTATGCAGCTACTGACCAAACTTCCAAGTGGCAGAATGAAGAAGAAGAAACCTCCCCACAAGACAGTCGCAGCTCTGGTCTCGCCAAAGGCTCGAGGTAAGCGCGAGCAGGTGGAAGGGGTTCCGGACCGGCCACAACTTTCTTCCAGGACTCCAGTGAACGCCAGGGACGATGACGGGGAAGGGAGGGCGATGAGGAACCAAATAAAAAGGGGTGAAGATGGCGATGAGGATGAAGAGAAGAGACGATGTCAGCCGAAGCGCAGAAGCTTCGCTACCCCCACGTCTAAGCCTCGTGCAGGGTAAAAAGTTGATTACAGGATCCTTCAGGGACGTGGCCCTCACCACACCTCAGCACTGGGCGGCCGTGGGTGGACAAAACGATGAAAAGGAGAAAGGATGAAGCGATGAAGCGATGTTGATTAACTGAAGGAAAAATATGGAGTGACGTTCGACCGGTTGAAAGCTCATGAAGTCGCAAGTTGAATGTGGAGTCTCGCGAGAGGTCAGTGGTGATAACGGGTTGCACGCATTTCATGAGTAGGTTGTCTCCCTTAGGTGAGAAGAAAGGGAAAGACCTTGGGGTCCTTTGTGATCGAGTGGTAGACGGTGCCTTTCTCTGTCTGTTCAGATGAGAAAATGTCACAAACTCGTGACAAATTGAAATGTCATGTTGTGTTTTTCACTGTCAGGACAAAATGTCTTTTTTTATTTTATAACAAAGATCTATGAACTTTGTCTTATTGATTTATGCAAGGGCATGGCATTGTCCTATTGGTTTCTCTTGTCTCAGGGCATTTTGTCATATCACCTTTTGATCCTCAGTACATTACTAAAACACACACACACGCGCGCGCGCACATGCACGCAGACACACATGCGCGCGCGCACACACACACACACACACCATTATCCACTAGTCTAAACAACGTTTTTAAATTAAAAAAAACCCTGCTACTATTAGAAAGTGATTGCCAGCTCATAACAACAACATAATTATACACTATACATTGTACTTTTAAGAGAATTCTCTGAATTTGGAGAAAAGTGAATGCAAAAAACAAATCTCAGCAGGGGCTTTAAGTTTGAAGAAAATGCTCCTTCCCCAAGTTTGAACAGTTCTACATGTTCTTTTCAAGAGCAACTGCTTTCTGATCACCATAAAGGGCTTTTAATCCACTGATTACACCAAGACACATCTCCTCAAAACCTATATTTTCAGAGAAAAATTATTTCCCTCCATTACCATGCCTGGCATACAGAACATAGAGAATGTGCCAAGTCTCTCTGTCCACTCATATTCTCTCTCATGACATTGTTACAAGTACTAAATTTATTCACACTTTGATACTGTTTCTTGCTTGGTCTTCACCATTTTGATGAATTAAATTAGCTTTGTTTTTGTATACTAGAATACATGTAGTTGTATCGAGCAAGTCTGTACTTCTGTGTTCCTTCCTCCCACCTCCTACTTTTTCTCTCTCTTCACCATAGAAAGTAAAAGTAAAAGGCTTAAATTGTTTGTTTGACTCACACCATGTTTCCTTGCACTCATTTTTGTTCCACCATTACTGGGATATATATGCATCTCTCCAAATTTTTAATGAAATATTTCGTCGTTAATTTTACTCAATGAATATCTCATTACTGCTAACTATAACAAAACATTCACAAGTGTGTATGTATAGCCACAAAGCAATACTTATGTAGTGTGCTGAAACATTTGTACATGAGCCTTGGTTTGCACACATGTACACATTGAGTTCATGATTGGCAGTGTTTTTTTAGTTAACAAACAAAGTGCATCTCAATAAAAAATGAGTCTTGTTCGAAATACATAATTAGTCTATATATACACAACAATATAAATGTATAATTACTGTCATATCCCTGCTCTATTCTTCCCTTTTATGTTTCTTGCTTTTGAAAAAAATTAGAGATTTAATGTATCATTACTGTCATATCCCAGCTCTACTCTTCCCTTTCATGTTTCTTGCTTTTGAGAAAAATAGAGATTTAATGTATCATTACTGTCATATCCCAGCTCTACTCTTCCCTTTCATGTTTCTTGCTTTTGAGAAAAATAGAGATTTAATGTATCATTACTGTCATATCTCTGCTGTACTCCTCTTCCCTTTCATGTTTCTTGCTTTTGAAAAAAAATAGAGATTTAATGTATCATTACTGTCATATCCCTGCTCTACTCTTCCCTTTCATGTTTCTTGCTTTTGAAAAAAATTAGAGATTTAATGTATCATTACTGTCATATCCCTGCTCTACTCCTCTTCCCTTTCATGTTTCTTGCTTTTGAGAAAAATAGAGATTTAATGTATCATTACTGTCATATCCCAGCTCTACTCTTCCCTTTCATGTTTCTTGCTTTTGAGAAAAATAGAGATTTAATGTATCATTACTGTCATATCTCTGCTGTACTCCTCTTCCCTTTCATGTTTCTTGCTTTTGAGAAAAATTAGAGATTTAATGTATCATTACTGTCATATCCCTGCTCTATTCTTCCCTTTCATGTTTCTTGCTTTTGAGAAAAATAGAGATTTAATGTATCATTACTGTCATATCCCTGCTCTACTCCTCTTCCCTTTTATGTTTCTTGCTTTTGAGAAAAATAGAGATTTAATGTATCATTACTGTCATATCTCTGCTGTACTCCTCTGAAGAGAACAATCAAAACAAATGTACACAAATTCTGCTGGTACATGGATCATTTATTTATAAATTGTCTAAGATATTGCTACCATATTCATACATCCTGATGTGACACTAATGTTTCTTTCTCTAATTAAATGTTCTCATTATACACACATTTCATTACATGGTACAGTGTATTCTTCTGTGACATGATCACACAATGTGTGGAGGTGTGCACATGGTACTGATATATTATTTGTATACTATTGCAACACATTCAAACACACACACACACACACACATGTATGGTCACACACTCTCTCTCATTCTTCCTCTCTCTCTCACTTGTATGTGCATGAACACATATATGCATAAATAGAAACTGTAGTGTAAGGGTTCATTTACCTATGAGTAACCCCCCCCCCCCATCCCCCATACACACACACATCCTAGACATAAATATATTAAAGTAAAAGGGGTGGGTAGGTAGCAACTGACATCTAAACATTTCAGTCAGAATTGAGAAAAGGAGCAAGCAAGTAATTTGTGACGCATACTGGTGCACCTGATTATATGGTGCACCCCGAAACTTAACACAAAATTCAAATTTTGTGACACTATTTTCTTACTATATTATCAGTCACATTGTAAGGGGCGGGGGTCTCAGTCTGGGCAAAAAGCATCACTTTATAGTCCATAAACAGGGTACTTCTTCTTCTGTCGTGGTGGCAAGCTTCTTTTTATAGAAGTTAATGCACACACTTTACTTTTTGACACAAACACACATACAGATGTGCACATGATACTGATTAAGTAATATTTTTATACATGATTATCAGTCTCAAGCACACACACACAGAGACACACACCAGACTTTTTGTTTTTTGTGCTGCG
The DNA here is from genome assembly GCA_017654935.2 of Phymorhynchus buccinoides. Taxonomy (NCBI): domain Eukaryota; kingdom Metazoa; phylum Mollusca; class Gastropoda; order Neogastropoda; family Raphitomidae; genus Phymorhynchus; species Phymorhynchus buccinoides. The sequence continues at coordinate 13,808,197 of CM065694.1, forward strand.
AGTCTTGTTGAGGTGCACACCCTTGGGCTTTGATTTCAGACCAATGCATGCAAAAATGGATTGTCACAAGCAAACATGCGTCCAAATTCTGTTTGTCTGCAGAAGCAAAACAGCTCTTCATAACCAAATGTCCCGAACCCAGACAGAAATGAACAGTCGGTATGCGCCGAGACTTGTGTATGCTCGAAACTGGTCCATTGAACGCAAATCTCTCTGTCGTTCTTCGTAGCTAAAAATAGATATATAGACGCTAATACAAACACTTCCTTTCACGAAGAAGAGCGCTCTTGATTTCAGCCAATCAGAAAAAAAGGATCGCCAGGTTCGGAGAACATGTTGTCCGAAATCCAAACCATTGAACGAAGGGTTTGTCATCCCCCTCGAACTAGGTTTGTCAAACCTAGTTCGACTTTGATTAAGATACAAGGAGGAGGATGAACTCTTAAACGAACGATCAAGAGTTCGTCGAACCCTGTGAACCAGGATCGTGATCCAAATGAATGGCCTATTAAGAAGGGCCTTAAGGCACAGGCTAAAGCGGCTTATATCCCCAAGATACCCCCTTTTGACGAACATAGGGACGACATTGACTCGTTTTTGTTTCGTTTTGAGAATCATGCTGTTTCATGTTCTTGGCCTAAGGATAAGTGGACGTTGTACATTGCATCATTGTTCAAGGGCAGTGCGTTAGTGTTGTACCACACGTTGGCGGCTAAGTCCGATTTGTCGTAGGATCAGCTCAAGGAGGAACTATTAAAGAAGTTTCAGTGTTCTGCGGATGGATTTCGCTAGAAACTTCGTTCGGTCAGACCGGACAAGGGCGAGTCGTTTCCATCCTATCTCATCCGTATGAACCATTATTTAGATCGGTGGATTGAGCTGACAGGGACGGAAAAAGACTTCGCGAGTCTTTATGATTTATTGCTTCGTGAGCAGTTGCTCCAAAGTGTGAGTAGGGACCTTGCTGTTTTTCTTCGGGAGCGTGATTTTTCGTCGGCCGATAAAATGTGTCAGGCAGCTGATCGGTACCGTATTGCTCACCCGGAAAAACTGACAGCACGGAAGGGCACGAACACAGTATTTGAAGCAAATGTATCTTACTCTGCTCCGCAGCAGAGTTTCCGTGGCTCAGGATGTGGAGGGTCGCAAAGAGGTGTAGGCTGCCGTCCTGAACAGACCACTCAACCCGCTCGTGGTGGGTATCCTTCGTCTCGTCCGTACGTTCGTGGTCAAGGTCAGTCACGTGGTCAGTCAGGATATTCTCGTGGATTTGCGAAAACATATCCACCTCGCGGACCACCTCAGAATTTCGGATCAGTTTCAAAACCGCTGGGGCGATGTTTTCACTGTGATGGGATGTTTCATGTGAAAAAGAATTGTCCTTTTTTGTTGCTTACTACACCTGTTTCTACAGCTAATGTTGCCATTAGTGTTTCGGAACCAGAAGTTACTTGTGTACTTACCACACAACCACCTTGTGATGGGTTGGTATTGGAAGATTGTACTGTGAATGGTCTCCGGGCTTCAGTTCTCAGGGACACTGGTTGTACGACGGCTGGAGTACACCAGAAGTTTGTGTTGCCGCAACAGTACACAGGTGCAATACAGAAGTGTCGATCATTTGGAGGTCAAGTCGAGGAATTTTCCCTCGCGACCATTTCGGTTGACACACCATATTACACAGGATCTTTGACGGCCTGTGTAATAAAGAATCCTGTCTGTGACCTTATCTTAGGTAACTTGCCTGGTGTTGCATCTGTACATGGTGGTGCAGGTGGGTCTTTCGTGCCTTGTTTAGTTAGTACGAGGGCACAGGTACAGAAAGAAAAGAAAGCACAAACCCCACTGAAGGTGCCCAGCATTGCTGTCCTTGATGTACAGCCTGATGAACTCGTAAGGTTGCAGCAAGCTGATCAGTCACTGGCCCAAATAAACCATTCTGTTTTGGGTACTGATCCAGTTGACACAGGCAAACCTTACTATCAGGTCAAGGATAGTGTGTTGTGGCGGTTTGTGAGTTGCAAAGGGAAGTGTATTCAACAGGTTGTAGTACCTCAGGAACTCCGAGAAACAGTGTTACACACTGCACATGATGCGATTTTGACAGGGCATTGCGGGATTAAGCGTACGCTACAACGCGTACTACAGTCTTTCCACTGGCCAGGAGTGGCCAATCATGTCGCGAAGTACTGTTGTACTGTCATATTCCGTGTGCTCCGCTGCACAAGATGCCTGTCATTTCGGTCACATTTTACAGAGTGGCCATCGATCTTGTCGGTCCGTTTCAACCATCCACGGCAGGAAATCGCTATGTGTTGACAATTGTTGACACTACCACACGGTTTCCGGAAGCTGTACCACACCAAACGGATAGACACCGTTACGGTCGCGGAAGCATTGTTCACTGTATTTTCCAGGGTCGGATTACCTGAGGAAATTCTGTCGGATTGTGGTACGCAGTTTGTTTCTGACGTCATGAAGGAAGTTTATCGATTGTTGTCGATTTCGTCGGTTACCACCACACCGTACCACCCACAATCGAATGGAATGGTGGAGCGATTCAATGGCACGCTCAAGTCAATGCTGAGAAAAGTTTCGATGAGTCAACCACGCGAATGGGATCGTTACATCCCAGCTCTGCTTTTCGCGTTCAGGGAACTCCCTAACGAAACCTTGGGTTTTTCACCCTTTGAATTAGTCTACGGTCACTCTCCCAGAGGACCTCTTGCCCTCTTGGCTGAGAAGTGGACTTCCACTTCAGTGACAGAGGATTCTAGGAACGTTTTTGAGTACGTGCAGGAGCTTCATAATCGGATTCCTGATGCTTGTGAGCTTGCTCAAAATTCCGCGATTCAGAACATCGAAGTTCACAAGCACTACGCCGACAGAAAGGCAAAGATTCGGTCATTGGCAGTGGGAGATCAAGTACTTGTCTTGCTTACAGAGGAACATAGCAAATTACGTGTGATGTGGAAAGGCCCATTTGATGTGATTGAAGTTATGTCCCCTGTGAATTACAAGATTCAGATGCAAGATAAGGATTGTGTGTTTCATGTTAACATGTTGAAGAAGTATGTGCCTCGTTGTAACGTTGCAGTTAACATGTCCGTTGATTCTCATGTACTTGGTTGTCAGCCTGGATGTGATGTTGACATGTCGGACATACTATCTACCGACTTTGTGCCTGACACGGTCCATCGTCATCGACGGTCAGGTTCATCCATCGCTCACGGTCATGACGAGACTGACGTGTGTGTTGCGAATGTGGGACTGTTGACTGAGACAGATCAGGATGATTCTATTCCTTTGCCCACTTTGTCTGCTCAGGGAGAGTCATGGACAGATGTTGTGTTGTCTCCAGACTTGACTGACCGGCAGGTTACTGAGATCAAGACATTACTAGAGGAGTACAAGGATGTGTTGACTGACAAACCGGGCAAAGCTACAGGTGTGGAGCCCCATACCATTCAGACAACGACTAACATTCCGGTTCGTGTTCGACCGTATCCATTACCTTTTGCTAAAAAGGCAGTTGTTGAAAAGGAACTTAAAGTTATGCTTGACTTAGGAGTGGTTGAACCTTCTACTTCGCCATACAGTTCACCTGTTGTTCTTGTAGGTAAACCTGATGGTTCGGTTCGGTTTTGCATTGACTATCGGCAGCTCAACAAAGTTACAGTGTTTGACGCTGAACCAATTCCGGACGTTGAAGAGCTACTTTGTCAGATTTCGAAAGGCATTTATTTTGTGAAGGTTGACCTTACGAAAGGTTATTGGCAGATTCCTATGGCTGAGTCGGATAAAGCTAAAACAGCCTTTCAGACACCTTTCGGGTTGTATCAATGGACGCGCATGCCTTTCGGATTGCAAAATGCTCCATCTACATTTGCTCGCATGATGAGGATGCTTCGATTGCACGAGTGCAATTCTGTCAGTTTCTTTGATGATGTTCTCCAAGCATGCACATACACACACTTAAGTGGTTTAATTTAATAACTCCGTACATTCAGAAAGCATGAAATTGACTATGGCAGCGAAAGGAATATCAAATGTATGAAACGGTTTTATTGGATGCTGACAAAAAAAGTCTACCAATGAGCAAAGAGCTTTCAACGATTTGGGCTTTCTGCGCGATCCAGTAGAATTTTAGATCTAGCCTAGACAGCTTGTGGCAGAAAGGCCTAGCAGACGATTGAAATACCAAGAACGTCATTAACTTACTGATAAGTAATGGCTATGTTCACGCACGAGTCATCATTTTAAAGTGTCATCTCACCCCCTAAATGGTAGATTTTAAAGGTAAATCACACGCGCAGTTTCAGATTCTAGGGGGTGATTGGAGAGCTCTAATACGTAAATATGCACAATCCGTACTTTTTCAGAAGCCTCGATGATAACATCTTTTATTTTGTCAGACCATTGTTCCAGATGGCAATTCCTGAAGGCTATCAGCTTTTTCAATCCTGATTTCAGGAGCAATCTACTTTCCTTCATGCTACTACTACTATGGCGACTTCTGCAGCAGCTAATGGTGCCGTCGCTGCTATTGCAACTGCTACTACTTCTGCTGCCATTACCACAACTACTCCTGCTACTAACACTAGAGTTGAGAACCGGTTCAAAATTACGAACCGGTTATAAACCGGTTTTCCCTCTTCGAACCGGTTTTATCGAACCGGTTTTTTAAACCAGTACTCGCATCACTAGTTTCACCTATGCAAACACATATTTATATGTCAGAATATTCATACACACGCACGCACGCGCACACATACGCACATACACACACAATAAAGAAAATTATGACTTATGACACACACACACACTCAGTCAAAGTCAAACACCACCACAAACTAGAAACAGCTACTCTTGGTTTACAAACACCCAATCTGCGCTGAGAATCAGTGTTGTTCTTCGAAAAGAATGCGTTATTCTAAGAAAAACTTACTTTCAGTTTGCAGTTAAAAAAACCGGTTCACAGCAGCTCGAAACGTTTTTTCGAACCGCAAAAATTTAGCACCGGTTTTTCGGTTCGAACCGTTTTTTCCCCCACCTCTAATTAACACTAATGCTGCTATTATACTATTAAGGCTACTCTTGTTGCTGCTGCCACTTCTTTTGGTGTTTTCGGTTGTTGTTGAGAGGTGTGCACGCACATACAGGTTCACAGCCAGCACTAAAGCGCAATCAGAAAATTGCCTAGAAACAGAGCACATGTTCGAAGACAGACAGACAGAAAGAGAGAGACAAAGAAAAAGAGAGAGAGAGAGAGAGAGAGAATGAAACCGTTTTTTGTCCTGACCTGCTGCAATGTATGGTTGCTGTTACCTGAGGTACTTCTGCTGTGGCTAAGCTGTAGTCTGTGGACACCCTGACTGGCGGTAGCTCTTTACACACAAGCACACACAAACAGACACACACACACACACACAAACATGCACACTCACACCATATTTTCCGGTCTACAAAGCGCACCCTTGCCTAAGCCGCACTCCCTGAATTTTATTAAAATTCTGGAGAAAACAACAACGATAAAGCCGCATTCAGTGTCTAAGCCGCAAGAGACTGAAAAAACCCCTGAGCCGACGAGTGGACGAACGCTCAAAAGCCACGGCAACTAGTATGGTAGTTGACGGTCTGTGTAGCACTCACGCACAAACTACACAGTACAGACCTAATCTTCACCATAACAGACCCCCTGGATTATGCACAACGACACAACACAAACACAAGACAAAGTAACACACTGGCAGTTAATTTTCAGTCAAAGTTTGCACACACGAAACTTTCCGTTGGCATCAAACTCAGCCGTCAGTAAAGAAAATGGCGCAGCGCACTCCGCTCGCTTTTGTGAGTTGTTTGCATTCAGCAAGTGTTTCAGTGCAGATGCTAATGCTGATTTAAAGGTTTAATAAAGCAAAGGAGCTGCTTCTCAACTTATTTTTTTAAAACTGAGACCAATCACTTAGTTCCAACTTGTGGAGTGAGACCGTTCACTTAGTTTCCACTTGGAAGTTGACTTCACATTTTCGTTTGCACAGAGTTCATAAAGATCGACACGATCGTGACTGTTTCAGTTCAAACTTTGATCATAAACTGCTCAGTGAAGAAAAGTGTCCATAAAAGTGGTGAACTTTAGTGGTCAGCAGGGCTCCCAGGGACCCCCATTTGGGGGTCTATGAAGTACTAAAATTCTAAACAACCCTCTAAAAGAATGTGCAGGGGGTCCCAGGGATGCACTAGAAAAAATCTTTTCAGCATTTGCAATGCCACTGGGACCCTCTATCCCGCCTCTAGGACCCTCTATACTGTAAGTGAAGGAGTCCCTGGGACCCCTTGTTTCGCGGGACGATTGGGAGCCCTGGGTCAGAACGTGTTATCGCTGATTAAATTCCTCAGTATCGGCCTGAGAACGGTTCCTTTTTACCGAGATTGGCGATGTCAACACGCACAGGCTGGAGTTGACGACCAGCCTAAAATACGGAAGGGGAAATATTCACAAATTAGCTGCAATCGTTGTTTTAGCCGCAGGGGTCAAAGTTGAAGAGAAAAGTAGCCCGGAAAATAGGGTAGTCAATCTCTCTCTCTCCAGCATAGCACAGATCAGAATAATTTTGCTTTTACCTGCTGCATGTACGGTGTCTGTTGCCCGGGGTACATCTGCTGGGGCTGGGGCGTGGTCTGAGGCCCCCCTGGCTGGCTGTAGGCAGCCCCGGGCTGGGGTTGGGGCTGGGGTGCACCAGGCTGAGGTTGGCCTGGAAGGTACTGGCCCTGTCCGTAGCCACCTGAAGGAGCAGGCACAATTTGTCGTCAGCATCCACCAAAGAGTTTATTGTCATTTACTTTTTTTTCTTAAAGATAAAGATGCAGCTCCAAGTGGAAAAATCGCTACCAGCCGCCAGCAACTGCTTAGGCTAGAAAACGTTAACCCTTCACTGCTAGAGAAAATTGTATTTTTTGTTTGTTTTAATTACGAAATAGATAAGAGACCTGTCAGAGTCAATCCAGCAGAACGGTCTAGAGATATTTTAGGTATTAGGTACTTTATAGTCATAGAGGCGTCTCTGTGAAATTTGGGTTGCTCCCACCTGGAGAGCGCGTCGCAGCCAGAGGCGCGCCACCCAATTTTTGTTTTTTTGTTTTTTGAATGCGATTTTTGTCACTGATGAGGGGGGGGTAAATTTTGACCAAATGACAACTTTTTCGTTGCCACTGGGTTTAACGTATGCTAAGTGCATGGGCACACGGGACCTCGGTTTATCGTCTCATCCGAAAGACTCCACGTTCAGACCGTTAAGGCCTAGTGCAGAATGAGAGGAAAAACTCCCCTGTACCCAGGTTCGAACTGGGGTTTACTTGACACGAAGCGAACGCACTACCACTGTGCCACTCTACACCACTAATATATAACCCTCTTCAAGGAAATACTGCATTCCACAATTATCTGAAATCAATTGTGTTACCTTTTCATCTGTATAACAACGCGGGTCTTTACTGGTATCGCAGTACCTCCAGGATCGACCCACCATCTGTATATGTAAACTATGTACATGTTAAACTTTGTTTAAAAAAAGAATTAACTGAAACCAAGAGCTATGACACCACGAACGACACCATTCTGCATCGTTACGAGACAGGACCTGCGAGGCAAGAAGGTAACAGCCATGAAACCTCAGAAACGTCAAGACAGAAGACACCATTCTGCATCGTTACGAGACAGGGCCTGCGAGGCAAGAAGGTAACAGCCATGAAACCTCAGACAGAAGACACCATTCTGCATCGTTACGAGACAGGGCCTGCGAGGCAAGAAGGTAACAGCCATGAAACCTCAGACAGAAGACACCATTCTGCATCGCTACGAGACAGGGCCTGCAAGGCAAGAAGGTAACAGCCATGAAACCTCAGACAGAAGACACCATTTTGCATCGTTACGAGACAGGGCCTGCAAGGCAAGAAGGTAACAGCCATGAAACCTCAGACACGTCAAGACAGAAGACACTATTTTGCATCGCTACAAGACAGGGCCTGCAAAGGAAGAAGGTAACAGCCATGAAACCTCAGACAGAAGACACCATTTTGCATCGTTACGAGACAGGGCCTGCAAGGCAAGAAGGTAACAGCCATGAAACCTCAAGACAGAAAAAAAAATTAGAAGTAGACTGAATGTGGGGAAGTGAAATACAGTGGAACCTCCCTTATAAGACCTCCCGTTATAAGACTCCCTCCCATATAAGACCTACTTCTCTGAGACATTGCCCTTCTTTGTAAGTATGAAAACTACCTCCCTTATAAGATGATTTTGGATGATTTTTGAAAGTACCACTGTAGTAAATAAGAAGGCTTAATAACGGCTGACCCTGTGCCGCCATGCTGTATCCTGGGAACTGCTGTTGTGGCTGGGTGGAGGAGGGGACCCCGGGTGCTCCTGGCTGGGCATACACCCCGGGGGTCATCTGGCTAGGGGGGAACCCTGGCTGACCAGCAGCCGTGCTGTAAGCTACTGCAACACGCAACGCACACAGGTCAAAGTAAAGCATACTCTCAATCCCCCAAAAGACACATTTTAACCCTTTCGCCACCAGACATTTTTTTTAGCCAAAAAATACCATTAACCCATTTACCACCCGAGCGACCGCTAGCACCCGGTCAAAAATCGTAATCCGTTACCGCGGAGCGCCCGCTAGCGCCTAATTTGCACTTGCCGACTATGACCACAGACTGTACTGTTGAACATACGCAAGAATATCGCAGCGCAAGACTTGCCTGTCTGCCACTTCCTATGCTGCCATTTGCAGTTTACTGTGTCAAAATTGATTGAGTTTTCACAAAGTTATGATTTTTTTGAATTCAACAATAAAAATTTAGCTGTCTGATGAAGAATTATGGCGTCTGCTGAACGATATCGTCGCCCATTACAGCGATTTTGACGGCTTTTTAGCGAGGTAACTTGTAGAAATTGAATGAGTAGGGGGCGAATGTGACCTAGAAGCTCTCGAAGCCAAAATCGATGATCTGACATCAAAAATTATCGCGAAAGTGGATGCCGTCAGCCGAATGGCTACAGTATAGAAATCATAGAGAAACTGTTGTAGGCTGCACTGTTTGCAAAGCCCATCTTTTCAATGGACATTAGTTTGGCACAGTTTTATTGTACATAGCTGTAGTAGATTGAATATTCTGTTCTCCAATTCCAAATTGGGAGCCTTCTTGATTGATTTTTGACATTTAAAAAAAATATTTTAGCACATTTTGCTGTCACATGTGACTTTAATTTTTTTTTAAAATGTAATCATTACCATGAATTTGAAATTAGTGTTTCTTTGTTACTTTTTCAGAGTATCAAGAACATAATATAAATAATTCAATGCATTTTCAGACTGAAATTATATTTTTAATTATTTTTTTAAAGTACCTACTGATGTGAATTGCGCAAGTTATTTCCCTTGACATGGGATTTCATAGTAAGGTTAGCGTCAGGCGGCTGGGGGTAAGAGGGTTAAACCTAACTGGGAGGAGAAAAAAAATTTATCTGCAATATTGGGAATTCCTCTGTGACATGTGTAACATTAGGCCTATCCTTACCTCCCAAAATTAAAAAATAGGGTCTTCGGATAACAGGCCCTGATTTGATGCCTTTTAGTGACCATTGTGGCGCATAAATGCGACATTGGCGGTGAAAGGGTTAACCCCTTCACTGCCAGAGGAAAACGGAGATAAATTATCGATTGTCTTCTCATAAAACTTTCAAAAGAGACCTGTTGGACTCAATCTGAGAAAATGGTCTCGAGATAAATGTCCTTCCTGACTTGTCTAAACCAAACACCATCATTCCAGGACTATGACATCAAAAGTTATGACATCACCAATGACATCACACACACACCACATAGTAGACACGGGACTGGGCAGGGAAGGGGTTAATGGTATCTGAATCCTCCCAACCCTGAAGTGGTGACCACACTGAAAGTCATTTCCAATGTTTTATATTTTCTTACTATTTTAGTAGTCACATTATAAGGCGCAGGGGTCTCAGTTTGGGGAAAAAAAGTATCGCCGTATAGTCCGAAAAATATGGTAGTCGACCCCCTCTTTTAAGACCTTCAAAAAATCTTGAAAAATCGGTCGTAAAAGAGGGGGGTCTTAAATCAGGGGTGACCAAAACAATGCTTTCACTACACCGTATATGACGCACAGCACAAGCATATGTCTCCTCACTACTTTCACCCTTTGCTCAAGAGTGAGCGTCACACGTTTCCTTTTTTTTTACCCACATCGCTACACTGTGCTTTCTCCGCCATTCTTGAATGAAACATCCGGAGTAGCGCGGCTTGAATTAGCGCAGAGAAATCTTGCGAGATCGGACCCTCGCGAGATCGGACCCTCGCGAGATCGGACCCTCGCGAGATCGAACCCTCGCGAGATTGACATTGGCTAACAACAGAGGTACCCCAGCTGTGCGTCGGCTCGAACTGAGGCCGAGAAGGATAGATATCATACGTTTTTGCGACTGATAATTGTCAGAATGTGTTGCATCGGTTGTAAAATCAACAAGATTTACGGTCGTAAAACGCGTTAGAGGGGGAGTCGTAAATGAGGAGGCAAGTTTTGAAGAAAAACGATCCGTCATTCATATTATGGTCTTAAAAGAGGGGAGGTCGTAACTCAGAGGGCCGTTCGTGAGGGGGTCGACTGTACTACAATCTTAGCCATATTCTAATTACCGGACTGCTGTGGGTGGCCGACCGCCGCGGGTCCTGCCCCACCCATGGACTGATTGGAACCCACAGGGGTGGCTGGCTGGGCGAAGGCGCCAGATGCCGCCATCTGATGCTGCTGCTGTTGTTGTTGTAGCTGTTGTTGTTGTTGTTGTAGCTGTTGTTGTTGCTGTCTCTGCTGGGCACTGGAGGCGGAGCCAACGCTGGAGATGCTGTCCGGAGTGGCTGCTCCGGCTCTCTCCGCCATGGCAGGAGCTGGATAAATGTTCCAACGTGTAATCAGATGAGCTTTTCTCCTTTCTTCTTCGACTCTTCTAGCGCCATGTATTCTTTTGACGTCTTAAGTTGTCCGTAGTTGCATCTCAACTGACAAGAGGGGAGTAACGATGGCCACTGCAACTATAGGGTTATTAACGCCCTTGACAGCGAGAGTGAAGCCCTTGTTGGTCAGTACTGAAAAGGGCATTCACTCTTGCGAAAGGCAGAGTCAGCAATGTTCCACATGATTCTGCAAGAATCGGGAGGACGTTAAACATAATTAAGAAGCGAAAGGCAGCCATTTAGTGGCCTCAAATAGGGTTATTGGTGAGAGTTACTCCCTTGTTTGGTCAGTACTCAAGCATCTACCAAGGGCATTCACTCTAGCAAAACATGGTTGTAGCAGTGGCCAATAACAGAAGAAACATTGACATAAGCTCCAAAGATAGACAAACACATGGCAGGGTGCTTGGCAGTGAGCGTCTTTGCATTTGATGGGAGTGCAGAGTGATGTCTTGGGAGAATATGTTCGCCCATGGTGCTAGAAGAGTTAATCTTCTGTACCCTGGATTTTGATCTGCGGATTGCAAACCTAGCCAGCAAAATTCTGAGAGAGAGAGAGAGAGAGAGAGAGAGAGAGAGAGAGAGAGAGAGAGAGAGAGAGAGAGAGAGAGAGAGAGAGAGAGAGAGAGAGAGAGAGAGAGAGAGAGAGAGAGAGAGAGAGAGAGAGAGAGGGGGGGGGAGAGAGAGAGAGAGAGAGAGAGAGAGAGAGAGAGAGAGAGAGAGAGAGAGAGAGAGAGAGAGAGAGAGCTTATTAGAAAAATAAAAAACTTTTACCAAAAAACAAAAAACACCCCAAAACGCCACACAGATCCAGGGCTCCCAGGGACCCCCATTTGGGGGTCTATGAAGCACTAAAATTCTAAAGGACCCTCTAAAAGAATGTGCAGGGGGTCCCAGGGATGCACTAGAAAAATTCTTTTGAGCATTTGCAATGCCACTGGGACCCTCTATCCCACCTCTAGGACCCTCTATACTGTAAGTGAAGGAGTCCCTGGGACCCCTTGTTTTTAGGGGACGATTGGGAGCCTTGCGGATCACACCACTTAGCACAGGCCTTCGCTGGGAATACCGAAGGAAGATGTCACTTTGTTCAGCACTGAATCGACATCGGAGACAGCACAGCACACACATGTGCACACACACACAGCACACACACACACACATAAACTGACCTTCGCTGGGAATACCGAAGGAAGACGCCACTTTGTTCAGCACTGAATCGACATCGGAGAGACAGCACACACATGCACACACACACAGACACACACACATAAACTGACCTTCGCTGGGAATACCGAAGGAAGACGCCACTTTGTTCAGCACTGAATCGACATCGGAGACAGCACACACACACAGACAGACACACACATAAACTGACCTTCGCTGGGAATACCGAAGGAAGATGTCACTTTGTTCAGCACTGAATCGACATGGGAGACAGCACACACACACAGACAGACACACACATAAACTGACCTTTGCTGGGAAAACCGAAGGAAGACGCGCACTTTGTTCAGCACTGAATCGACATGGGAGACAGCACACACATGCACACATAGACAGACAGACACAGACACATAAACTGACCTTTGCTGGGAAAACCGAAGGAAGACGCCACTTTGTTCAGCACTGAATCGACATGGGAGATAGCACACACACACAGACAGACACACACATAAACTGACCTTCGCTGGGAATACCGAAGGAAGACGCCACTTTGTTCAGCACTGAATCGACATGGGAGACAGCACACACATGGACACACACACAGACACATAAACTGACCTTCGCTGGGAATACCGAAGGAAGACGCCACTTTGTTCAGCACTGAATCGACATGGGAGACAGCACACACACACAGACAGACACACACAAACTGACCCTCGCTGGGAATACCGAATTGGGGAAGACGCCACTTTGTTCAGCACTGAATCGACATGGGAGACAGCACACACATGAGACACACACACACACACAGACACACACACACATAAACTGGCCATAGCTGGGAATACCGAAGGAAGACGCCACTTTGTTCAGCACTGAATCGACACTAGGCCTTAACGGTCTGAACGTGGAGTCTTTCGGATGAGACGATAAACCGAGGTCCCGTGTGCCCATGCACTTAGCATACGTTAAACCCAGAGTGGCAACGAAAAAGTTGTCATTTGGTCAAAAAAAAGTTTAGTTACCCCCCCCACCCCCCCCCCCCCCACCCCCCCCCCCCCCCCACCAGTGACAAAATTCTCATGCAAAAAACAACAAAAAACAGCGACGCGCTCTCCAGGTGGGAGCAACTCGAATTTCACAGAGACGCCTTTGTGACTATAAAGTACCTAATACATGGGAGACAGCACACACATGCACACACACACATAAACTGACCCTCGCTGGGAATACCGAAGGAAGATGCCACTTTGTTCTGTACGGCATCGTCATGGGAGATCGATCGCTGCGTAGACAAGGGATCAAACTCTTTGCCCTCAACAGGTCGAGGTACGCTAAAATCCCCGATTCTCCCCCTTTCTTTCACTGCCGACACCATTGCTGTCTGACCTGTCGAGGAAAAGAAATGGGCAGCGATTTAATGCTCCCAAAAAATAGATGATTTTCACCCAAAAAACATGCTTGTGGCAAAAGAAAAGACCATCTAACCCTAACCCTAACCCCGGAAAGAACCAAGAAATAGAGCAGGAGGGTGTAAATCTACATATTTGCCGAGAAATCGATAGAGAAGAAAAGTTTTGTTTTACGTCCTCCCGGTATTAACCATGTGGGACATAGAGAAATCGATGTACAAAGCTATGCACTTATACTATTTTTTTCATGGAACCATTCCTTTTTTTGGTTGATAAATTTTAAGTCAAAGAAATGCAACAAAAAATGACAAGACATGAAAAATTACAGTCAATGAAACTGAATCACGAAATATAATTAAAATAGAATCAAATCAAATATAATCATTGGTAGCATTTATTATTAACCCTTTCATCGCCACTGTCGCCTCTTGGCACCACAATCATTTAACACCCATGTCACTAAAAGGCATCAAATGAGGGTCTGTTAACCAATGACCTTATGTTGTTAACTTTGGGAGGTAAGGAGAGGCCTTATTCTAAGCATGTCAGAGAGAAATCCCCAATATTGCAGACCAAATCTTTTTTTCTACCCAGGTAAGGCTAATGGAAAGTTTTGGCTGAAAAATGGCTGGCATTGAAAGGGTTAATATACAAACTGTGGTTATCTTTCTCATTATCATCACAACCATGAGCATCGTCTTCCACGTCATTGTCATTGACTGTCAGGAAATAAAGCATCTCCAGATGATAAAGAAGAAGTAATGGGCAGCATGTGATCCAGCTAATCTGTTCCCAAAAAATGGAAATGGCGGAGCTGTTTTCATGCCTGATATTTCTTCTTTTTCACCCATTCTTCGTGCACGGCTTGCTCTTCAGACGCCCTTTTGGAAGTGATGACGTCGGGAGGAGGAGAAGGCGCGAAATGATGATCGTGCCATTTAAAGTCCCAGCATGCCGAGATTTTATTCGATTTTCGATTTTTTTTTTTTTTTAGGCGGAGATTTTTTTTTTTAGGTGGAGATTGGTCGATTTTGGAAAAAAAATTAGGCGGAGAAGGCGGAGAAAACGGAGATGTTTTCATGCCTGAGAAAAAGGCACATTGACCCTGTTTCTTACAATCTCTAATTCCTTCCCATTGCATGGGTGCTACTCTTTCAGTTTTACACTGATTTCAGTATTTTTAATTTTACCAGAAACTGAACTTCAGGTTTTTTTGTAATTCATCCTAAAAAAAGAAGAAAATTTGACCACAAGTGATTTGGGACGTTTTGAACTTTGTTGTTCTATCTTGGAAGTTTACAAAGGCAATGTAATAATTTTACAAGGCTTATCAGACTCAAACTGTCTCTGTCTATCATTTGAACTGTCTGTCTGTCTCGTTATCTCTCTCTCTTAAGTTGCCCTCCTGAATCGTCTGACAGGGCTCTGCCCCTGTACCCTGCAGGGGCCCTGGATCCTTTCAGCTTTTTTCATTTGGGGGAGTTTGGAGGAGTTGCACTCATGCCATTGTCATCATCATCATCATAATGGTCATCGTGATCTGTACTCACTACTCACTATCACGCATCACCCGATGATGAAGGGGACGGGACTGACTCAATACAATCCAGAATGGCGTTGACCCAATCACTTTACTTGAAGCTCTTTGTGTTTTTTTATCATTTAAGTCATTCTTCTTCGATCTCTCAGTTTCCTGTCAATTATGAGCGGATATGCGTCATGCTGCCGTTATGAGCCTAACTAAGAAATAGGTAGGCCCAGCTTGTCCGACTTCGGCTGGAGGAAATGTTTTTGAAAGAGGTGTCTTGAAAAAAGGCAGGAGAATGGACCGGTAAGGCAGAAAGATAGTAGACAGTAAGCAAAAGGGAAAAGGCAGAGTCAAAGAGAGTGACAGATTAGAGGAAGTTACAAGCACAGAACTTCCAAAAGGTAGGGGAACTATTTACACTAAAGTCCCCCCCCCTGGTATCCCCACGGGGGGATTTAAGTAATCACAGTCATCATCATGGTCATCTTTGCTCACTGTCAGGCATCGCAGCGTCTCCGGATGACGAAGGGGAGGGGACAGGCTCGATACGATCCAGAATGGCGTTGACTCTGTCCCTGATCATCTGTAGTTCTCTTCTGAGGGACTGCACATCCCCTGCAATGGCTGGCTGCACCCCGTTGACTGAAACCACAGAAACAGCACACCCCCCACACACACATGAGGGCAGGAAGAAAAAAAAGCTTGTCAGCTTATTCTTTAACCATCAATAAAGATCATTTTGACTTGACACACACACACATTAACCTCTTCGCTGCCCACGACGTATATATACGTCCTCTTGCCACCAACGTATATATACGTCGCTGCTAAGTAGCGATATTGCTGCGTTCAAACATCGCGCGGCAAGCCGGCGTCGCATGTGCAAGTGGTAGGCGGCAGCGAAGGGCTTAAAAAAACAGAAAAAAGGTGGCACTGTGCTTGCGGTGACGCGCTCTTCAGGTGGGAGCAACCTGGATTCTAGAGATAATTCTCTGTGACTAGAATATCATCGGTGAAATTTAAAAAAATGTGTCTCGATTTTTTTGGATTTTTTTTTTAGTTAGATACATAGTCAGCTCTCTAATTTTTCCCGCCACCTTCCACCAAAAGCTCGTATCTCTAACGACTTTCTATCTGGGGTAAATGAGGTTGTGAAAATAGAAGAAAAACTCGTAAGTCCCAAATTCAGATCTAGTTGAGGACAAAAACCTCGTATCTTCGTTCTTTTTAAGTATTAAAAAAAAAAAAGAAGAAGTAAGTTTAACAAAATGCAGGACTAAACTCGCAATGTCTTGAACAACATATTCATCATAGTTAATCAATTGTGGTCAACGCGGTTAATTTTTTAACTTTTTTTTCATTTTTCTCAAAACTATCAAAATTGAGATACAAGGCTTTTGAATTTCACCGACGATATACTAAATATCAAACACATACACACACAAACTCACTAAATGAATAAGAATGAAATTTTAAGAACAAAAAAAAAGAAGTACAAAACAACATTTATTTGGATTAGAAATCCCATACCTAGAAAACCATACATAAGTGAGAGCGAGAATAATCTAACACACAGATTGCCCCACATGGCCGAAAGGCCAAAGAGGGCGTAAAACATTATTTCTTCCTAACACACAGACACACACAATTCGCAGCATGCATACATGCGCACATGTACACATACATACACACACCACACACAAAAATAAGAATGACAATAGAATGATGATACAGTGGAACCTCTCTTACCCTAAGATCTTCAAAAATCATCCAAAATGAGGTGTCTTATAAGGGAGGGGTCTTGTAAGGGAGATAATATTAATACTTACAAAGAAGGGCAATGCATCGGACAAGTAAGTCTTATATGGGAGGGAGTCTTATAATGGGAAGTCTTATAAGGGAGGTTCTACTGTATACGTCACTCTCTGGTCATCATTCCCACCCTCACTTATTCCCACCCATCAGTGTTCCGTCTTCAGAATCAACGTGCAAAACATAATATGTTTAGATTTATTAGGGAGGAACCTGGGTATTTTAGGGGGTGAATCTTCATAACATTTTAACACTTGCTTCATTTAGTCATTAGTGACACGCTGGCCGGACATCCAGTGAGTCATATGGCAGTTTTGAGTGTCAAAGACACACACACACACACGCACACGTGTGCATGAAAATGAGCACTGCGAATGCGCAAGCTTATCTATAGACTATATTGATCAGGGAAAAAAAAAAGTCTGTTTGGGGTTTCATCAGTTTGTAAAATAGGGTAGGTAGATACTAGGCTTTTTTTTTCTTTTCGAAAACTTGTGTTCGGTCCATGTGTGTGAATATATTTATATATTTAATAAAACAAAACAGTGTATACTTTTGCACTTATGTAGTTATGATGTTTCATGTTTCTGTGTGCTCGCTTACGTTCGTTTTTTTGTGGGTTTTTTTCTCATTCCCCAAAAAAAAGTTTAGGGTCGGCGGCCAAAAACTAGACTCGGTCGGGAAACAGGAAACCAACGTACAGTGGAACCTCCCATATAAGACCTCCCATTATAAGACTCCCACATAAGACCTACTTCTCTGAGACATTGCCCTTCTTTGTAAGTATTAAAATTACCTCCCATTAAGACCTCTTTTTGGATACTTTTTGAAGGTCTTATAAGGGAGGTTCCACTGTATTTAGTTGTTGTTGGCCTCAGCTGCTCACCAAAGAGAGTGATCTTGAGGATCCGGCTGCACTGGATGGCAAAGGTGAGGTCTGAGCTGTCGAAGATGGTGATCAGGTCCCCATCTGTTGAATTCAACAGGAAAGAAAAGAAAATCAACAAACGTTCATGACCTTCAATCTGTCAATTTTTAATTTTTTTTTAAAGCATCGCAATTTCTATGCAAATGAGAAAAGTTCACATCTATCAACAAAATACTTAACAAAATGGTGATGTCCTATTAAAATTGAAAATGTCCTATTGTGTTCTCCCCTGTCAGGACAAAATGATAGAAGGTTAGGAACGAACCCACCAGATAAAACAGAAGACAAAATGAAGAAAAGGCAAATGGCTTCCAAAAGATAGATGTTACCACATCAGTGGAAAAAGAAAAAGTGAATTGGGCAAGTCAAAGGAACCGCGTGACCGGAGGTTAAGGGGAGTAATTGGGCTTCCGGGTAAGCGGAGTAGCGGTCCTTTGCTACTTTCGTTTTTTGTGTGCTGTGGCATAATATTTGGTTTCCAACTGATGATGGTTTATGCTAATTGCTTTGAGCGTTGGTCAGTATGGTTAGAATAGATTGTCTGATTACATTTTTAACACTGGCACGCTTTGTCTTATTGATTTCTGCAAGAGCCAGGACATTGTCCTATTGATTTCTCTCATCAGGACAGTTTGTCCTATCACTTTTTGATCCTCAGTACATCACTGATATAGATTAATGTGTCCGCATAAAAATGATTATAGATATGACCACAAAAAATCCCGAAAAGTTACCATGGGTCCGGGGTCAAGTGTAGCTGTCCAGTGGAACAACAGGCTGAAGACCTTGATCTTCAACCTACATCAGCTCATGACAATGTTGTGATTGATTTTGACTACGGTACAACAACAGGCTGAAGACCTTGATCCTCAACCTACATCAGCTCATGACAATGTTGTGAGTTATTTTGATTACGGTACAACAGGCTGAAGACCTTGATCCTCAACCGACATCAGTTCATGACAATGTTGAGATTGATTTTGATTACTGTACAACAGGCTGAAGACCTTGATCCTCAACCTACATCAGTTAATGACAATGTTGGGAGTGATTTTGACTACGGTACAACAACAGGCTGAAGACCTTGATCCTCAACCGACATCAGTTCATGACAATGTTGTGATTGATTTTGATTATGGTACAACAACAGGCTGAAGACCTTGATCCTCAACCTACATCAGCTCATGACAATGTTGTGAGTGATTTTGATTATGGTACAACAACAGGCTGAAGACCTTGATCCTCAACCTACATCAGTTCATGACAATGTTGTGATTGAGTTTGATTATGGTACAACAACAGGCTGAAGACCTTGATCCTCAACCTACATCAGCTCATGACAATGTTGTGAGTGATTTTGATTACTGTACAACAGGCTGAAGACCTTGATCCTCAACCGACATCAGTTCATGACAATGTTGAGATTGATTTTGATTACTGTACAACAGGCTGAAGACCTTGATCCTCAACCTACATCAGCTCATGACAATGTTGTGATTGAGTTTGATTACTGTACAACAACAGGCTGAAGACCTTGATCCTCAACCTACATCAGTTAATGACAATGTTGGGAGTGATTTTGACTACGGTACAACAACAGGCTGAAGACCTTGATCCTCAACCGACATCAGTTCATGACAATGTTGTGAGTGATTTTGATTACTGTACAACAGGCTGAAGACCTTGATCCTCAACCTACATCAGTTAATGACAATGTTGGGAGTGATTTTGACTACGGTACAACAACAGGCTGAAGACCTTGATCCTCAACCGACATCAGTTCATGACAATGTTGTGATTGATTTTGATTATGGTACAACAACAGGCTGAAGACCTTGATCCTCAACCTACATCAGTTCATGACAATGTTGTGATTGAGTTTGATTATGGTACAACAACAGGCTGAAGACCTTGATCCTCAACCTACATCAGCTCATGACAATGTTGTGAGTGATTTTGATTACGGTACAACAGGCTGAAGACCTTGATCCTCAACCTACATCAGTTCATGACAATGTTGTGATTGAGTTTGATTATGGTACTACAACAGGCTGAAGACCTTGATCCTCAACCTACATCAGTTCATGACAATGTTGTGATTGATTTTGATTACTGTACAACAGGCTGAAGACCTTGATCCTCAACCGACATCAGTTCATGACAATGTTGAGATTGATTTTGATTACTGTACAACAGGCTGAAGACCTTGATCCTCAACCTACATCAGCTCATGACAATGTTGTGATTGAGTTTGATTACTGTACAACAACAGGCTGAAGACCTTGATCCTCAACCGACATCAGTTCATGACAATGTTGTGATTGAGTTTGATTACTGTACAACAACAGGCTGAAGACCTTGATCCTCAACCGACATCAGTTCATGACAATGTTGTGATTGAGTTTGATTACGGTACAACAGGCTGAAGACCTTGATGACAATGTCGTCATTGGTGGACAGTTTTCCGCGGTACACCCTCTGCATCATCAATACACACACACAGACACACAGAGAGACACACACACACCTTCATCCCTGTACTTGATGACAATGTCGTCATTGGTGGACAGCTTTCCGCGGTACACCCTCTGCATCATCAATACACACACACACACACACACACCTTCATCCCTGTACTTGATGACAATGTCGTCATTGGTGGACAGCTTTCCGCGGTACACCCTCTGCATCATCAATACACACACACAGACACACCTTCATCCCTGTACTTGATGACAATGTCGTCATTGGTGGACAGTTTTCCGCGGTACACCCTCTGCATCATCAATACACACACACAGAGAGACACACACACACCTTCATCCCTGTACTTGATGACAATGTCGTCATTGGTGGACAGCTTTCCGCGGTACACCCTCTGCATCATGAGGACCAGCTCATCATACGTGATGTCCTCGTTGTGGATGGGGATGCGGCGGATGTCGTCCCCCAGCTGCACCTTGATGATCAGCTTCCCGCTCAGGTCCAACGATGGCGCCAGGTTGTTCTGCATCTTGAGCGCTGCTCATCTGATCACAGAGTAGAATAGCAAAGCCTGTACAAACGTCGGGGCAGTGGGTGAATGCCTTGTGCCTCCATACAGGGAGCTGGACGCCCCCGCCACGAGTCTCTCCCCATGGGGATACCGGGGGGTCTTTCATAAAAATGGCTCCCCCACCTTCTGGAAGTTCTGTGTTTGTAGCTTCCTCTAGTCTCTGACTCTTTAACTCTGCCTTTTCCCTTTGCCTTCTGTCATCTGCTATCTTTCTGACTTATTCAGTTATTGTTCCATTCTCTGGCCTTTTTTCCCCAAAAAAAATCTTCGAAATGTTTCTCCTTTGAGCTTCTCTGAAATCAGAATGTGTCAGCTGTACGTAGCGGGGAGACCAGTGAAAACTGAAAAATGGACACATATGTACCATACCCCTTATGACCATATGGCCTGGGAACGCAGAAGAAGAAGAATACAAACATATTCCCAGTTCCTGAATAAAAACGAAACCGCAAATACTGTTGCTAGATTCATCAACACACACACAAACACACACACCTCTATCCCTCAAATTTCCGCATAGAACATTTTGGCAGAGAAGCAATTCTGTAATTTTTTGGAAAGGGATAGAGTAAGTATCAGCTTAAGATTATGTTCATAAAACTGAAAGAAGCAGACTTTGAGATTAAGGAGGGTAAACATGAAGGGGGTGACGATTTTGCATCTATTCTTATTAATCTTTGCCAAAGAAACACCGGAGGTACTGACAGGAACCAGAGACGCATTAGCCCCACCTGCCCTACCAACACAAGAGCAGTCCTTAACCAACCCTGGAACTTGGAAGCCCATGCTGTGTTGTAAAGGTGTAGGCACACGCAGGACACTCCATCAGGCACGCACCTGTGTACATGTAGCTGCTATCAAACCTGTGACCATTTAAACATGGTCTGCGAAGGACTAAGGAGTGAAACTGAAAGTGTCCCATGGGTGTACCAGCCCAATTTTCATGACTACAGATAACAGCCCACTGGCAAAAACACCACCACTCAGAAACCCAGCAAGCACCCAATGCTATTGCGATAGCCCCCACCAAGAACAGGTGGGGCCAATACATCTCTAGACTGGACAAAGCCACAGGCCAGGGCTGGCCAAACTTAAAAAATGTAACTTGCCCTCTTGGGCGAGCAACTGAAATTTTTTATTTGCCTGAACACATTTTCACTAGCCCGAAGAAAAGAACAAAAATCCCTGAACACACATACAGGAAAGGGAAGGAGGATGTGTGACTCTGAAAGTTTTTGTGTGCAAATTATATATATACCCAATATCATGGCAGAGGCTAGTATGTTGACCATTCTGGCTCCTTTGGGGGGAAAAAAAGACTGAAAAATGGGGGGCCGGTCTGTTCTTTACAGAGGACATGCCTGCTAATAATATTGAAGGGGCAAAGGGTGGAGGGAAAGCTGAAGGGGAAGGGGGGAGGGAGGGGGAGGAGGGGAGGGGGGGGGGGGGGGGGGGAAGGGGTGCTTGATGGATTATTGTTGGTCCTGCACCACTGACGCACAGGGGGCGTCAGCAGTGAAGGTGTCGAGGGTGTCCTGCCGCAGGTCGTTCCACTCCCTGATGGTCCTTGGGAGAAAAGAGTTTGACCGATATTTGGTGCGGCACTGGGTACGTTGGAACTGGAGATGATGTCCATGTCGTTGCCGATGTGGAAGTGGTACCAGTTTTGCATATACGCCGGGACAGTGGACAGCGCCGGTGCTGATTTTGTACAGATGGAGAACCTGGTCCTCTGCCGTCTGCTCTCCAGCGTTTTCCAGCCTAGCTTGTCCAGCATGGTGGTCACTCTAGACGTCGGCCTATACTGATTCAGCACAAAGCGAGCTGCCCTGCGCTGGACCGCTTCCAGCTTGCCAATGCTCTCCTCTGTGTACGGATCCCAGACAGCACACGCATATTCAAGCAAGGCAAGGGACGTACGATTCTCCAGGCTACGGGGTTCAATTACGGGACGCAAACATTGTGCGCAAATGTCTTAAAAAAAACTACTAACATTAACTCTGACATGTTCCTATTAGGAATCCTAACCCTATCCCTAACCCTATTAAAGGGAAAACAGTCCGAGGCTGATGAAATTGCCTCAGGTGGAAGACTGTTCCATTCGCACACGGCTCTTGGAAAGAAAGATAACTCCCTGTAGTTTGTCTTGGTAGCAGGAAGCAGGTACGCTGCCGAGTGCGACTGTCTCATCTGTCTGGTTGGTGGGTGAGGGACAGGCCTATGCTGAGTATTGATGGCCACCTCTCCATGGTGGTATTTGAAGAAGGTGGCCAGCCATTCTTCCTGTCCTTCGCCAGACAAGCTCTGCTTCGCCTTCGCGCAACAGCACAACAGGGAACAAAGAAGGGCAAACCGTCTCTCTTCGCAGCTGTGAGTCAAATGCAGCGCACGCTCAGCGTTTCCCCTCTTTTATACTCCGCCTGTGCCTTTAAATTCATTATGAGAGTGAGTGAATCGCTAGAAAGTAAACATTAATTTTAATTATTAAACAACGCCCAGATTGATCCAAACGTACGCCATGCCTTTACACTGTAAATTACAGCCAGGCCTTCTAGGTTTTTTTCATTTCAAAATAACGCTCCCTATGTAAGTCACTTAATGTTAGGCAAACGCATCGCCTTCTAATTCAGTTTAAATAGGAATTAACGAACTTACAAACGGCCTAATCGGCACAGCAGAAGTCGTAATGGCAGAAGTGGGCCTAGCAGAATGATGTCCCTTGTTTTCACTGTAAACTTTCAGTGCAAAGGGACATGACCCTAACAAACTGAAACACAGACTGCAACGTCACTGGAACACGCACGGCTACTCGCAGACCGTCAACGTCATGAACATGATTGGCTGTGTGTAGGCTAAACAGGCATACACCAGTGGGGTTTAAACTAAGGATTAATCCTCTTTTTATTTTTGCATACGTTTTGGCAGTGTGACTGTTTTTATTCTGTCAAACTGATATCTGGGCATCAATTTCTGGATTATGGTTTACAACATTAGTTGATTTACTTCCCTTGATTTTGACTGTGGCTATCGGCTGTTTTATACAATTTTTAGCTATTGCCTCATGTTCTCGCCTTCCAATGTCAACGTATCGTTCTTTCCGTTTTATGAAAATAACCACAACCTAATCCAAACCCTATCCCTTTCCTGAGCAAAGCAGAATGTTGCTTCATGAATGAGCAGATTGCGTTCATGTTGACGGTCTGCGAGTAGCCAGGCGTCACTGGAACATACAATAAACAAACTAGGCTACACAAGTGCAAAGTGACGTTATTTATATTCACAAGAAACAAACAAACAAAACTACTAGATATTTGATAATTTCGGCGTATGCGCCTTTATCAACATAGACAAACAATAAAACGGCAATTATTGCAAAAGGAGTGGAACGACCTGCCAGCACCGGCAGTGGAGGCCAGAACTCCAGAGAGCTTCGCAGCCGGAGTCTGGAACTTCCTCAAAGGACACCCGCATGCTGCACCTCTGCTGCGGCTGGTGGCCCCACTCAGGGGTCATCAATCTAACAACCAAACAAAAAGCCCCCCCCCCCCTCTCCCCCACGTCCCCCTCTCCCCCCACTCCTCCCTCTCTTACCCCCTCCCGCCCTGCAGATTCCCATCAAGCTAGGTGTTTTCCTTTTGTCTGTCCTCTCTTCTCTTTCTTTAATCTTTGGCCTCCTGGCCCTCTCTTCTGGCATATGTGGATGAACCTCCCCGGTTCCGTGGCATACTAATCAGTGTGTTGATTGTGGCCACGTACTGCGAAGAAGAAGATAAAGAGCAAAAAGCAGGCAACAAAAGGAACAAAAAATCAACAACTTGAGATAAAAAACCCACACACAACAAACAATAGGGGAAGACGGGGTAAAAAGCGCATGGGCGGGTAAGAAGCCCACCCCAATGATCTCATGAAATAAAAGAAAATTTCAGTCACATTTGCCCATGAGACGAATGCTAGACATTATCGCTCGTCTCATGGGCAAAATGAGACTGAAATTTGCTTTCATTTCATGAGATAATTGGGGTGGGCTTCTTACCCGCCCATGCGCTTTTTACCCCGTCTTTCCCCTACTTCCCCTCTCAGATTCAACAGTTCATAAATGAATAACAACTAAGTTGAAAACCAAAGAGCAAGGCATGCATTTGTGAACACAAATCGGGGGAGTGGGGGGAGTGCTCTGTAGTGTGTGGAGAGTAAAAAAAAAAAGGTTTAGATTGTTGAGTGAAGAGAAAAAATATCGTGTTAAAGTGGACACATAAGTCATAAGTTTCTTTATTGTCCATTGGCATTGTACAACGCACATGGAAACTTGTCTTCCACCGTGTAAAATAAAAATATTAAATAAAAGTATGAAATATAAATTTACATTAACAAATATGTAACTCTCACACCACACCCAATCATTCATCCGCTCTCCGCTATCTTGCTCACTCATCATGCAACCCACCACCACTTCCTTAGTTTTAGGTAGGCTTTTCCCCACTGTCTTTCATCCTATTGTCTGTGTGGCTGACTAAGATGGACATTTCCAAGAGCCTTAACTGTTATTTGATAACAAAAATGTCTGGGTTTCTGTGTGACCTAGTGTTTGGTGTACTGACACATTCATACTGTGTGAAGCTGGTGTATGTGTGTGTGGGAGAGAGAGAGTGTGTGTGCGTGCATGTTGTGTGTGTGTGTGTGTGTGTGTGTGTGTGTGTGTGTGTGTGTGTGTGTGTGTGTGTGTGTGTGTGTGTGTGTGTGTGTGTGTGTGTGTGTGTGTGTGTGTACGTGTGCGTGTGCGTGCGTGTGTGTGTACGTACGTGTGGTATGTATATATGCGTGTGCGCGCATGCGCATGCATATATGTGTGTGTGGTGTGTGTGTGTGTGTGTGTGTGTGTGTGTGTGTGTGTGTGTGTGTGTGTGTTGTGTGTGTGTGTGTGTGTGTGTGTGTGTGTGTGTGTGTGTGTGTGTGTGCAAGTAAATAATAACGTATGCATTCAGTTAAAAGAGTTAAGTGGACAATCATGATACAACAACAACAACATGATGATAATGATGATGATAAATAATGAATAAGTAAAATGAATGGAACCACCACCACTACCAATACTAAAAATTAGTAATAAATAAGAAAAACAGAAATGATGATGATGATATGATGATGACAATGATGATGATATTATGGATGATGATGATGATGATGATGATGATGATATAACAACACATCAGTAGAACCATCAATGAGGACAATAGGCCTACTTCTGATACTGATAATGACATCAATAATAGCATCAATCATAACAGCAAAAATGATAATAATGACTTATAATGTTGAACAAAATAACACAGAAACACACCCACGTCCAATACACTCAACACACACACACACACACACACACACACACACACACACACACACACACACACACACACACACACACACACACACACACACACACACACACACACACACACACACACACACAACACCACACAACACACACCACACACAGACACACACACACGCGCGCGCGCGAGCACATTAAAGAATTACACCCCTAACTAACAGTTGAAATGAAGTCTCACAGAGAAATATTAACTGCCCCCTCACCCTGATTACCTTCCCCCCTCCCCCTCCTTACCCCTAACCCTCTCCCCTCACACCTCCCTTTCGCCCTCTCTTCTTGTCCATATCCCCTCCCTCCTCCCTTTTCCCCCTCCAATTCCTATCCTGTCTCCCCCACCACACCCTTTCCCCCTCCATTCCCTGTCTGCCCCCCCCCCATTCCCCCCCTCCTTCTTCTCGCTATCTCTATCTCTGTCTCTGCCTCTCTCTCCTGTATGTATCCTATCACCCCTTGAGTGGGGTTTTGTCCGTTTTCCCAGATAACGAGGTGGGCTTTTGTCCGATGCTCTTTTATCCGGTGGGCTTATGTACTCTTATTTCTTATTTCTGCCTTTATTCTTTCCCGCATTGACTATTGCAACTCTCTTCTCTGTGGCTGTCCTCAGTATCTCATGCAACGTGTTCAAAAACTGCAAAACAGTGCAGCACGCCTCACTCTCAAGATTCCACGCTCTGATCATATAACACCTCATCTTCGTAACGCAAGTATAAAATAGCTTGCCTTTGTTTCGGTGCTGTTCACTCCTCTGGTCCCGTCTATCTCTCCGAACTAGTAACTGTCTACACACCTGCTCGCTCCCTACGTTCTTCCTCTGACTGCTGCACACTCAAGGTTCCTCGGGTCCACACGAAATCTTTTGGTGAACGATCCTTCTACTATTTAGCACCTCACTTCTGGAATTCCCTCCCACATGTCCGCTCATCTGACTCTATCTCCGCCTTTCGCTCTGCCCTTAAAACTCACTTGTTTCGGACATAATTATTATGATTGATTAGTGTTTGCGTGTGAGGTGGGGCCGGGTGGTGGGTTTGTTTCATTGCAGAAAATCTTGTACAACCAGCCGCCGTGGTGTAGTGGTTTTAGCGTCGCGGACTACTGGCTGGGAGGTCTTTGGTTCGAATCCCATCAGAGGCGAGGGTTTTTTTTTCGGTCCTGGACCGACTCCTACCCAGAGTGAGTGGCTATGGGCTCAAAACTGGGAAGACTGAAACCACACAGTCGAGCTTCATCCGCTTAACGGATGCGATTCTGAGAGTGTTGCTCTAATTTCAAGACCAACACTGCAGGTGTCTGTAGTTCTCGGGCCTGGTTAACGCCGGGATATCATTATGAAAGGAAGCGTAGAATACAGACCTGCCATGCAGTCTCAGACCGAATACGGAACTCCATAGCATCATCATCATCGTTATCATCGGCCTCATTTTCCATCAATCATAAAATTAAAAAATGTCTCAAATTATGTGGCTTTGCATGCCCTGCTCTCATGGTGACCTCAGTTTCGGTTTCCAAATCCAGTCTATGCCTTGGTGCGTTCGGGTCAAAGTCATGGGGATCAGTGTGTTCTGGGGAGCTGTCGGTGGACGGTCGTGGTGGCGCCCTCGGAGGAGGACCTCACTCACGCTGGCCTCCGCGACGAAGACAATAGTGTCGTCAGTAGGGGGCTTAGTAGGTGGTGTCCTGAACAGGCTCCACTGAACTCCACCGAAGTGACTCAGCAGAAGTGCAGTGTCTCCTCGGTTGGTTG
>CM065694.1:13841267-13846602 GCA_017654935.2 Phymorhynchus buccinoides
CATTGTTTTTTTCTGGGTTGCCGTGACCCACATACAAATTTCCCCAACTTTAAATTGAGGTTGCTCTTTAAACTGATGTTTTTGGTTTGAATTTGGGGCGCATTTATATGGGAGTCAGACCTGGTCAAAACAAGATTTCTTACCAGCTATAAGAGGGGAAAACCCGTGAAACCCGTGATTTGTGAGGACGCGTGATCTGAAGGAGACACGCGGAAACTTCATGCGCTTATCCACAAATAAGTCAAAGAAAGTAAGAAAACAAAATAGCGCATGCGTGTCCACATGCGCATATCCCATCCACTTATTTTCCCTACTTTCTTTCACTTATTCGCTGAGAAACACATGAAGTTTCCGCGTGTAATGAGCACATTTCTTACATCTTTGGAAAATGTATCGTGTCTCTAATTATTGATACAGGCCTTAACTTTGACTTTTGATGTAGGCCTACGTAGCTTATTTCCAATTGGCTTAGTAGGCCTACATTGGTTACATCGCAAATAGAGAGGCTAAGACCTTGTAGGCCCCTATTTGTTGAATTATGTGTGTCTGCCCGTAAACAAATTGATTGTCTTCTGCCGAAGACATTAGGTTAGCATTTCAGCCGTTGTTTTGGTCATTGTGATGATCTCTCTCTCTGTCGTCCTTCCTTCCTTCCTGTAAGTGACCACAGTCACACTTGACTATTCTGTCGCTAGAAATTGATGAGCTGCGGATGCAGGGGGGAGGGGGTAGAGGTGGAGGGAATTGGGGGAAGAGCGGGGTGAGGGTGGAGGGTTGATGGATCATTATTTGGAGACCATCGACACAAAAGTGCCCGGATGGTCTTGGCCTGCACAGCTTCCTGGGGAAACTCGTTCCAGTCCCGGATGGTGCGTGGGAGGAAGCTGGCTTGTCGGTACTGAGTTCGACAGAAGATCTGAGAGAGCTGCCGTTGGTGAGTGCGTCGCTGACGTGCTGGCGGTGGTGGCGGTGGGTGAGTTTTTGTTGCAGAGTGTCCATGCAAACCTCTTCTTCTTGCAGCTTTTTAGAGCATCGCAAACCTTACGGAAAGAAGCCTTGTCTCTCTCCCTGTCTGTCTGTCTCTCTCCGATTGAAGTTCACGTTTTTAACGTCGCGTATCGGCTTTGGCCATGTACGACGGGTTGAACAACAACAACAACAACAACATACAGTATTTATACGGCGCTGAATCTTGATAGAAATCAAATCAAAGCGCACACACACGTTAGCATTCAAAGCG
This sequence comes from Phymorhynchus buccinoides, assembly GCA_017654935.2. NCBI lineage: Eukaryota > Metazoa > Mollusca > Gastropoda > Neogastropoda > Raphitomidae > Phymorhynchus > Phymorhynchus buccinoides. The sequence continues at coordinate 13,842,508 of CM065694.1, forward strand.
CATTCAAACACAAACGCAATACAACGCGAACACACACAGATAACATAAATGGAACCTATAGCAGAAAAAAAGACCTAATGGCAAGAAATGCAGAGAGAAGAAGATAAAAAAGAGAGGAACAAAACAACCCACGGTTACATGTATAAACACAAAATTTATGTTCCTGAATCACTGTCTTAGCCAAAAGGCCCAAGAAGCGATCAGTTCATGACTGTCTCTCCATTTAGTGCTCCACTGTCTCGTTTTATTTGCTGTTGCATGTGTGCATTACATTTTGTAACTCTGCCTATGTTGCTCTGAGCCTAACGTTCTACTACTACGTCAGAAACTGTGACATTATATATTTCCGCGTTTATTTTTAGCGCCACGATGTCAATCACTGAGCTATAAATATTAACCCTTTCAAACTTTTCACCGCCAGTCGCATTTTTGGCAACCCACATGATTTTAACACACCCATGGTGCACTAAAAATGCATCAAATATCAGGGTCTTGTTTTATCCATAGAAACCTTATTCTTTTACTTTTGGGGAGTAAGGAATAGGCCTTGCTTTTAATATGTCACAGAGGAATCCACACAATATTACAGACAGTGTTTTTTCTCTATACTCTACCCACGTAAGATCAATGGGAATTTATTACTGAAAAATGGCTGTCCCCCCGGCGGCGAAAGGGTTAAAACATGTAATGCGTTATAGGTAGACTAGACTCAGTGGAATGTAGTGCGTAGCACTAGTCTTATGACCGAACTTAGCCGTAAAATTGTATACAGAACAGCAATAGTATAATGAAAATAGGCCTACGCAGCCTTGAGAGTCTCACACCGCAGGTAAGTCTGTACGTTTTATGTGTATAATAATTATGAGTGCCTTATAATAATCTTTTGATATTTATGAAATTCTATGTAGGCCTGTTAGGCCTGAACCTGTAGTAATTTTACTTGAAACGAAGTGCATGTTGTTTGATATTCACATGCCATGGAAGACAAACAACGGCCGCTTTGTACCATGATTTTTAATGATGGACTAGAAAGAATGAGTGATTGAAATATTTATGATAGCTGCACATACGTCCGCCGCATGCAGGGGGGGGGGTGGGGGAGGGGAGGGGGGCGGGAACTTGTAAAAACATATTAGGCTTATACACAACAGATTAACACAATGTAGGCTTACACACTAGCACGCACGCACATATACATAGTATAAAACCATTAGGCATACAAAGACCACATACCACACTAAACACATACGCATACACAGACCACTGTATGCGCACACATGCCACACCGTACGGTCTGTCGCATGAAAAAAAGGTATGCCTGTAAAAATAAAAAGCTCGTAATATGAGAGTCGTATGCGAAAACCACAATTTTCATTTTCTGGTACTTTAACCATTTAACTAACTCAACACTAACACACTATCCCTAACCTAAGAACAAAACAGTGAAATTGTTAAAGCTCCCGGATTATCCATCCGTGCAAAATGTCGCAAAATATACACTGTCAATAGGTAGCGAGCTTTTTATTTTACGATGTACTATTTTCATGCGACAAGCGGGGACCTGGCTGGTTGGGCCAAACGCTTACTGTTTCTTCTTTTTTACATTTGAAACTCGGCATTTCCGTAGGTCCTCCCAAAGTTCTAGCCGCGAACAGAATAGTCAGCGGCACTGTGGTCGCTAACGGAAGGAGACGGAGGAAGGAAGTGCGCGCAAACACCAATAGATTATACTTCTTTAACGCAAATATTACTTGTGAAACTTTGTTGAAACCAACAACCACACCCGCACGCAGCACGCACGCAACGCACGCACGAACACACACACACAACCAGCACGTACACAAACACACACACACACACACCTACACACACACCACAACAACACCACACAAACATACACACACCACACACACACCACCCACACACACACACAAACGATACACACACACACACACACACAAACATACACACTACACACCACACACAAACACCACACACACCCCCCCCGCCCCAAAAACACACACACATACACCAACATACACACACACACACACACACACACACGACACACACACACACACACACACAAACATAACACAAATACACACAACACACACACACACACACAAACATACACACACACACACACAAACATACACCCACACACACAAACACACACACACACACACACACACATCAAACACAAACCACACACACTGGACACGCACAGATCTCGTCCCAACCCCAAGGTACTCCCGTTACTGTAAGAACGGGAGTGCACAGAACGGGTTTCTTTTGTGTCCAACAACCAACAGATAGCCTGAGTCTTTATAGTATGATAACAGATTTCTAAGAAATATATGGGAAGACATTGGTGCATTTTGTCTCTTCATTGGTCTATCAGTGGTATTATCGTCCAATCGGCAACCATTCATAAGGTTGAAGATTGTGCCGATATTGAAAATAAGAAAAGAAAACGAAGGTCACGCGCAGCGCCATAGTCACCAAAGAAGTGAGAAGAAAATAAAGAACTGAATTTGAATAAATGCAATACATACATAACGGGGGGGGGGGGGGTGCTAGAATACAAAGATGTTTGCAGACTCCTTAGTATGCTATGCCCAGCATTAGTGGAGCTGTCCGGACAGGCACTGCTCTTTTTTTTTTCTTCTTATCACTCCAAGTCATATCAGGAAACCCAGACACTTATGTATCAGATAAAACGCATAAACTATACGAGAAAATGGTCCACACAGCTCTTCATCCTCCAGCAAGCTGGGGACCTAGTCCGACAACAACCACAGCCTAAGCGCTGGCCTGCAGGCCGTTGTTGTGGTCGTTGTCTGTTATTCTATATCTCGATCGTATCGTCTCTCTAGGTCTCTGCTTTTGTCTGTAGGTCTGCCTGCCTGCCTGCCGGAAAATCCTTTCACGGCTACCTTGCCTTCTACACACTCAAACACACTACTTGCGGGGCGCCACCTTGGGCATGTTATTGTTATTAAAAAATCGAGGTCATTTCATACTTTGACCCTTCTATAAACGATAAAATTTGGGCTACGGAGGGGGGGGGGGGGGGGTGTCCTCTGTCATTTTTTTGGTCGGGGTTAGTTTCCGGAAAACCCTGCAACCCCCCTTCCCCCCCCCTTCCCGATCGCCCCTGCATATCATGCAAATAGGTCCCCACAAAATGCTTAGGATTTTAAATGCCGGAAACGATTTATTGCGCACTTTGATGGGCAACCGTAAGATGTTTGGCTCTGTCGGGTTCAAATTCCCAGCGTGGCAAATCCTAGCTCGCTTATACTATAAGACTGACTATTTGCGGCATTTGCGACATTGAGCATGAACGACAAAATTTCACTTTTTTCAGGGGTAGGGTGAGGGTAGGGTAGGGTTTAGGTTAATTAAATGGTTCAAGTAACGAAAAAAGTGAATGTCTGGTTGTCGCAAATAGTCACTCTTCATTAAGGGCGGAGCTAGGAATTTGACCACGCTGGGAATTTGAACCCGACAGGCTCTATTGAGTAGATCAGCCATGTGTAACTTGTGATTGTAAAAACTAATCACGTGATGCAGCACTCGAACCAGTGCAAATTGCTCCCTAGTTTGAGAGTTCACAGTCTTCCACAATATAGATAGCGGGGCCTAGCCACACTGCATAGGATTGGACTGAATACGATACGATTGTCGAAGAGGATGGCGGTGAGTCATGATCCCCGGGAAATAAATTTCCGTCTAAGAAATAACTCTAGGGGAAGACGGGTGTAAAAAGTGGCGCGTGGGCGAGTAAGAAAGCCCACCCCAATTATCTCATGAAATGAAGCAAATTTCAGTCTCATTTTGCCCATGAGACGAGCGTTAATGTCTAGCATTCGTTCATGGCACAAATTTGACACTGAAATCTGTCTTTATTTCATGAGATCATTGGGCGGGTGCTTTTCCCGCCCCGATGCGGCTTTCTACGTCTCCCTCCTGTTCCCGCCCCTTTCCTCCCCCGGGTCGCCGCACACAAGACTGACAAACTAACCTGTCCGACTCCCCAAGTTGGTTTGTTGTTGTCTCCCTGGCCTTAACGGACTAGGGATCATCCCC
>CM065694.1:13847102-13877102 GCA_017654935.2 Phymorhynchus buccinoides
TAATGATCATACTGCATATCCCAGCTCTACTCCTCCCTTTCATGTTTCTTGCTTTGAGAAAAATAGAGATTTAATGTATCATTCATGTCATATCTCTGCTGTACTCCTCTTCCCTTTCATGTTTCTTGCTTTGGAAAAATTAGAGATTTAATGTATCATTACTTCAATCCCTGCTCTATTCTCCCTTCATGTTTTCTTGCTTTGAGAAAAATAGAGATTTAATGTATCTTACGTCTATATCCCTGCTCTTACTCCTCTTCCCTTTTAGTTTCTTGCTTTTTGAGAAAAAAGAGATTTAATGTATCATTAAGGTCATATCTCTGCCTGTTACTCTCTTTGAAGAGAACAATCAAAACAAATGTACACAAAAATTCGCTGGTACATGGAAGCATTATTTATAAATTGTCTAAGATATTGCTTCCCATATTCATACATCCTGATGTGACACTAAATGTCTTTCTCTAATTTAAATGTTCTCATATTACACAACATTTCATTACAGGTACAGTGTATTCTTCTGTGACATATCACACAATGTGTGGATGTGTGCACATGGTACTGATATATGATTTGTTATACTATTGCAACACATTCAAAACACACACAACACACCACACCGTATGGTCACTACACTCTCTCTCATTCTTCTCCTCTCTCATTGTATGTGCATGAACTACCATATATGCATAAATAGACACTGTGTGTAAGGGTTATTTACTTATGAGTAAACCCCACCCCCCACCCCCACTACACACACACATCCTAGACATAAATATATTAAAGAAAAGGGGTGGTAGGGATCAACTGACATCTAAACATTTCATTCAGAATTGAGAAAAGAGCAAGCAAGTAATTTGTGGACGCATACTGGGCACATGATTATATGGTGCACCCGAAATAACACAAAATTCAAATTTTGTGACACTATTTCGTATCTTATCAGTCCACATTGTAAGGGCGGGGGTCTCAGTCGGGGCAAAAAGCATCACTTATAGTCCATAAACAGGGTACTTCTTCTTCTGTCGTGTGGCAAGCGTCTTTTTATAGAAGTTAATGCACACACTTTACTTTTGACACAAAAAACAGACAGATGTGCACATGATATTTGATTAACTTAATATTTTATAACATGGATTATCAGTCTCAGGCACACACACCAGAGACACACACCAGACTTTGGTTTGTGTGCTGCGAGTCTGTTGACGGTGCACACCCTTGGGCTTTGATGTTCAGACCAAGCATGCAAAAAGGCTTGTCACAGCAAAACATGCGTCAAATTCTGTTGGTCTGCAGAAGCAAAAACAGCTCTTCATAAACCAAATGATCCCGAACCAGACAGAAATGAACAGTCGGTATGCGCCGAGACTTGTGTATGCTCGAAATGAGTCCATGAACGCAATCTCTCTGTCGTTCTTCTTAGCTAAAAATAGATATATAGACGCTAATACAAACAATCCTTTCCGAAGAAGAGCGCTCTTGACTTAAGCCAATCAGAACAAAAGTATCGCCAGGTTCGGAGAACATGTGTCCGAAATCAAACATCGAACGACGGTTGTCATCCCCTCGAACTAGGTTTGTCAAACCAGTTCGACTTTTGATTAAGATACAAGGAGGAGGATGAACTCTAAAAGAAACGATCAAGAGTTCGTCGAACCATGTGAACCAGGATCGTGATCACAAATGATGGCCTATTAAGGAAGGGCCTTAAGGCACAGGCTAAAGCGGCTTATATCCCAAGATACCCCATTTTGACGAACATAGGCGACATGACTCGTTTTGTTTCGTTTTGAGAATCATGCGTTTCATGTCTTGGCATAAGGATAAGTAGACGTTGACATGCATCATGTTCAAGGGCAGTGAGTTAGTGTTGTACCACACGTTTGGCGGCTAGTCCGATTGTCGTAGGATCAGCTCAAGGAGGAACTTATTAAAGAAAGTTCAGTTTCTGCGGAGGATTCGCTAGAAACTTCGTCGGCAGACCGGACAAGGCGAGTGTTCCATCCTATCTCATCCGTATGAACCATTATTTAGATCGGGTGGATTGAGTCTGACAGGGACGAAAAAGACTTCGCGAGTCTTTATGATTATTGCTTCGTGAGCAGTGGCTCCAAAAGTGTGAGTAGGACCTTGCTGTTTTCTTCGGGAGCGTGATTTTCGTAGCCGATAAAATGTGTCAGGAGCGGAGCGGTACCGTATTGCTCACCCGGAAAAACGACAGAACGGAAGGGCACGAACACAGTAATTTGAAGCAAATGTATTTACCTCTGACTCCGCAGCAGAGTTTCCGTGGCTCAGGTGTGAGGGTCGCAAAGAGGTTAGGCTGCCGGCCTGAACAGACCAATCAACCCGCTCGTGTGGGTATCCTTCGGTCTCGTCCGTACGTTCGTAGGTCAGCGTCAGTCACGTGGTCAGTCGGATATTCTCGTGGCTGTGCGGAAAAACATATCCACCTCGCGGACACCTCAGAATTTCGGATCAGCTTTCAAAACCGGCTGGTGCGATGTTTCACGTGATGGGATGTTTCATCGTGATAAAGAATTGTCCTTTTTTGTGCTTGCTACACCTGTTACGCTAATGTTGCATTAGTGTTCGGAACCAGAAGTTACTTGGTGTACTTACACACACACATGTATGGGTTGTATTGGAAGATTTACTGTGAATGGTCTCCGGGCTTCAGTTCCTCAGGTGACATGGTTGTACGCACGGGGAGTACACCAGAGTTTGTGTTGCCGCAACAGTACACAGGTGCCAATTACAGAAGTGTCGATCATTTGAGGTCAAGTCGAGGAATTTCCTCGCGACCATTTTCGGTTGACACACTATTACCCACAGGATCTTTGACTGCCTGTGTAATAAAGAATCCTGTCTGTGGACATTATATAGGTAACTTGCCTGTGTTGCATCTGTACATGGTGGTGCAGGTGGGTCTTTCGTCGCCTGTTTAGTTAGTACGAGGCACCGGTACAGAAAGAAAAGAAAAGCACAAAACCCCACTGAAGGTGCCCAGCATTGCTGTCCTTGATGTACAGCCTGATGAACTTCGTAAGGTTGCAGCAAGCTGATCAGTCACTGGCCCAATAACCCTTCTGTTTTGGGTATGACCAGTTGACACAGGCAAACCTTACTATCAGGTCAAGGATAGTGGTGTGGCGGTGTTGAGTTGCAAAGGAAGTGTATTCAACAGGTTGTCAGTACCTCCAGGAAACTCCGAGAAACAGTGGTACACACTGCACATGATGCGATTTTGACAGGCATTGCGGGATTAGCGTTACGCTACACAACGACGTACTACAGTCTTTCCACTGGCCAGGGTGGCCAATCATGTCGCGAAGTACTGTTGTTACTGTCATATCCGTGTGCTCCGCTGCACAAGATGCCTGTCATTTTCGGTCACAATTTACAGAGTGGCCATCGATCTTGTCGGTCCGTTTCAACATCCACGGCAGGAAATCGCTATGTGTTGACAATTGTTGCACACTACCAACGTTCGAGAAGCGTACCACACCAAACGGATAGGACACGTACGGCGGCGGAAGCATTGTCACTGTATTTTCCAGTGGTCGGATTACGAGGAAATTCTGTCGGATGTGTACGCAGTTTGTTCTGATCAGAAGGAAGTTTCGGATTGTTGTCGAATTCGCGGTTACCACCACCACCGTACCACCACAATCGATGGAATGCGTGGAGCGATTCAATGGACGCTCAAAGTCAAATGCGGAGAAAAGTTTCGATGAGTCAACCACGCGAATGGGATCGTTACATCCCAGCTCTGCTTTTCGCGTTCAGGGAACTCCCTAACGAAACCTTGGGTTTTTCACCCTTGAAATTAGTCTACGCGTCACTCTCCTCAGGGGGGGCAGGGGGGGGGGGGGGTGGGGGGGGGGGGGTGGGGGGGGGGTGGGGGGACCCTTCTTTCCCTTTGGACCCTCTTGGCTGAGAAGTGGACTTCCACTTCAGTGACAGAGGATTCTAGGAACGTTTTTGAGTACGTGCAGGAGCTTCATAATCGGATTCCTGATGCTTGTGAGCTTGCTCAAAATTCCGCGATTCAGAACATCGAAGTTCACAAGCACTACGCCGACAGAAAGGCAAAGATTCGGTCATTGGCAGTGGGAGATCAAGTACTTGTCTTGCTTACAGAGGAACATAGCAAATTACGTGTGATGTGGAAAGGCCCATTTGATGTGATTGAAGTTATGTCCCCTGTGAATTACAAGATTCAGATGCAAGATAAGGATTGTGTGTTTCATGTTAACATGTTGAAGAAGTATGTGCCTCGTTGTAACGTTGCAGTTAACATGTCCGTTGATTCTCATGTACTTGGTTGTCAGCCTGGATGTGATGTTGACATGTCGGACATACTATCTACCGACTTTGTGCCTGACACGGTCCATCGTCATCGACGGTCAGGTTCATCCATCGCTCACGGTCATGACGAGACTGACGTGTGTGTTGCGAATGTGGGACTGTTGACTGAGACAGATCAGGATGATTCTATTCCTTTGCCCACTTTGTCTGCTCAGGGAGAGTCATGGACAGATGTTGTGTTGTCTCCAGACTTGACTGACCGGCAGGTTACTGAGATCAAGACATTACTAGAGGAGTACAAGGATGTGTTGACTGACAAACCGGGCAAAGCTACAGGTGTGGAGCCCCATACCATTCAGACAACGACTAACATTCCGGTTCGTGTTCGACCGTATCCATTACCTTTTGCTAAAAAGGCAGTTGTTGAAAAGGAACTTAAAGTTATGCTTGACTTAGGAGTGGTTGAACCTTCTACTTCGCCATACAGTTCACCTGTTGTTCTTGTAGGTAAACCTGATGGTTCGGTTCGGTTTTGCATTGACTATCGGCAGCTCAACAAAGTTACAGTGTTTGACGCTGAACCAATTCCGGACGTTGAAGAGCTACTTTGTCAGATTTCGAAAGGCATTTATTTTGTGAAGGTTGACCTTACGAAAGGTTATTGGCAGATTCCTATGGCTGAGTCGGATAAAGCTAAAACAGCCTTTCAGACACCTTTCGGGTTGTATCAATGGACGCGCATGCCTTTCGGATTGCAAAATGCTCCATCTACATTTGCTCGCATGATGAGGATGCTTCGATTGCACGAGTGCAATTCTGTCAGTTTCTTTGATGATGTTCTCCAAGCATGCACATACACACACTTAAGTGGTTTAATTTAATAACTCCGTACATTCAGAAAGCATGAAATTGACTATGGCAGCGAAAGGAATATCAAATGTATGAAACGGTTTTATTGGATGCTGACAAAAAAAGTCTACCAATGAGCAAAGAGCTTTCAACGATTTGGGCTTTCTGCGCGATCCAGTAGAACTGTAGATCTAGCCTAGACAGCTTGTGGCAGAAAGGCCTAGCAGACGATTGAAATACGAAGAACGTCATTAACTTACTGATAAGTAACGGTTATGTTCACGCACGAGTCATCATTTTAAAGTGTCATCTCACCCCCTAAATGGTAGATTTTAAAGGTAAATCACACGCGCAGTTTCAGATTCTAGGGGGTGATTGGAGAGCTCTAATACGTAAATATGCACAATCCGTACTTTTTCAGAAGCCTCGATGATAACATCTTTTATTTTGTCAGACCATTGTTCCAGATGGCAATTCCTGAAGGCTATCAGCTTTTTCAATCCTGATTTCAGGAGCAATCTACTTTCCTTCATGCTACTACTACTATGGCGACTTCTGCAGCAGCTAATGGTGCCGTCGCTGCTATTGCAACTGCTACTACTTCTGCTGCCATTACCACAACTACTCCTGCTACTAACACTAGAGTTGAGAACCGGTTCAAAAATACAAACCGGTTATAAACCGGTTTTCCCTCTTCGAACCGGTTTTATCGAACCGGTTTTTTAACCAGTACTCGCATCACTAGTTTCACCTATGCAAACACATATTTATATGTCAGAATATTCATACACACGAACGCACGCGCACACATACGCACATACACACACAATAAAGAAAATTATGACTTATGACACACACACATTCAGTCAAAGTCAAACACCACCACAAACTAGAAACAGCTACTCTTGGTTTACAAACACCCAATCTGCGTTGAGAATCAGTGTTGTTCTTCGAAAAGAAAGCGTTATTCTACGAAAAACTTACTTTCAGTTTGCAGTTAAAAAACCGGTTCACAGCAACTCGAACCGGTTTTTCGAACCGCGAAAGTTTAGCACCGGTTTTTCGGTTCAAACCGTTTTTTCCCCCACCTCTAATTAACACTAATGCTGCTATTATACTATTAAGGCTACTCTTGTTGCTGCTGCCACTTCTTTTGGTGTTTTCGGTTGTTGTTGAGAGGTGTGCACGCACATACAGGTTCACAGCCAGCACTAAAGCGCAATCAGAAAATTGCCTAGAAACAGAGCACATGTTCGAAGACAGACAGACAGAAAGAGAGAGACAAAGAAACAGAGAGAGAGAGAGAGAGAGAGAATGAAACCGTTTTTTGTCCTGACCTGCTGCAATGTATGGTTGCTGTTACCTGAGGTACTTCTGCTGTGGCTAAGCTGTAGTCTGTGGACACCCTGACTGGCGGTAGCTCTTTACACACAAGCACACACAAACAGACACACACACACACACACAAACATGCACACTCACACCATATTTTCCGGTCTACAAAGCGCACCCTTGCCTAAGCCGCACTCCCTGAATTTTATTAAAATTCTGGAGAAAAACAACGATAAAGCCGCATTCAGTGTCTAAGCCGCAAGAGACTGAAAAAAAACCCCTGAGCCGACGAGTGGACGAACGCTCAAAAGCCACGGCAACTAGTATGGTAGTTGACGGTCTGTGTAGCACTCACGCACAAACTACACAGTACAGACCTAATCTTCACCATAACAGACCCCCTGGATTATGCACAACGACACAACACAACACAAGACAAAGTAACACACTGGCAGTTAATTTTCAGTCAAAGTTTGCACACACGAAACTTTCCGTTGGCATCAAACTCAGCCGTCAGTAAAGAAAATGGCGCAGCGCACTCCGCTCGCTTTTGTGAGTTGTTTGCATTCAGCAAGTGTTTCAGTGCAGATGCTAATGCTGATTTAAAGGTTTAATAAAGCAAAGGAGCTGCTTCTCAACTTATTTTTTTAAAACTGAGACCAATCACTTAGTTCCAACTTGTGGAGTGAGACCGTTCACTTAGTTTCCACTTGGAAGTTGACTTCACATTTTCGTTTGCACAGAGTTCGTAAAGATCGACACGATCGTGACTGTTTCAGTTCAAACTTTGATCATAAACTGCTCAGTGAAGAAAAGTGTCCATAAAAGTGGTGAACTTTAGTGGTCAGCAGGGCTCCCAGGGACCCCCATTTGGGGGTCTATGAAGTACTAAAATTCTAAACAACCCTCTAAAAGAATGTGCAGGGGGTCCCAGGGATGCACTAGAAAAAATCTTTTTAGCATTCGCAATGCCACTGGGACCCTCTATCCCGCCTCTAGGACCCTCTATACTGTAAGTGAAGGAGTCCCTGGGACCCCTTGTTTCGCGGGACGATTGGGAGCCCTGGGTCAGAACGTGTTATCGCTGATTAAATTCCTCAGTATCGGCCTGAGAACGGTTCCTCTTTTACCGAGATTGGCGATGTCAACACGGACAGGCTGGAGTTGACAACCAGCCTAAAATACGGAAGGGGAAATATTCACAAATTAGCCGCAATCGTTGTTTTAGCCGTAGGGGTCAAAGTTGAAGAGAAAAGTAGCCCGGAAAATAGGGTAGTCAATCTCTCTTTCTCCAGCATAGCACAGATCAGAATAATTTTGCTTTTACCTGCTGCATGTACGGTGTCTGTTGCCCGGGGTACATCTGCTGGGGCTGGGGCGTGGTCTGAGGCCCCCCTGGCTGGCTGTAGGCAGCCCCGGGCTGGGGTTGGGGCTGGGGTGCACCAGGCTGAGGTTGGCCTGGAAGATACTGGCCCTGTCCGTAGCCACCTGAAGGAGCAGGCACAATTTGTCGTCAGCATCCACCAAAGAGTTTATTGTCATTTACTTTTTTTTCTTAAAGATAAAGATGCAGCTCCAAGTGGAAAAATCGCTACCAGCCGCCAGCAACTGCTTAGGCTAGAAAACGTTAACCCTTCACTGCTAGAGAAAATTGTATTTTTTGTTTGTTTTAATTACGAAATAGATAAGAGACCTGTCAGAGTCAATCCAGCAGAACGGTCTAGAGATATTTTAGGTATTAGGTACTTTATAGTCATAGAGGCGTCTCTGTGAAATTTGGGTTGCTCCCACCTGGAGAGCGCGTCGCAGCCAGAGGCGCGCCACCCAATTTTTTGTTTTTTTGTTTTTTGCATGCGATTTTTGTCACTGATGAGGGGGGGGGGGGGTAAATTTTGACCAAATGACAACTTTTTCGTTGCCACTGGGTTTAACGTATGCTAAGTGCATGGGCACACGGGACCTCGGTTTATCGTCTCATCCGAAAGACTCCACGTTCAGACCGTTAAGGCCTAGTGCAGAATGAGAGAGAAAACTCCCCTGTACCCAGGTTCGAACTGGGGTTTACTTGACACGAAGCGAACGCACTACCACTGTGCCACTCTACACCACTAATATATAACCCTCTTCAAGGAAATACTGCATTCCACAATTATCTGAAATCAATTGTGTTACCTTTTCATCTGTATAACAACGCGGGTCTTTACTGGTATCGCAGTACCTCCAGGATCGACCCACCATCTGTATATGTAAACTATGTACATGTTAAACTTTGTTTAAAAAAAGAATTAACTGAAACCAAGAGCTATGACACCACGAACGACACCATTCTGCATCGTTACGAGACAGGACCTGCGAGGCAAGAAGGTAACAGCCATGAAACCTCAGAAACGTCAAGACAGAAGACACCATTCTGCATCGTTACGAGACAGGGCCTGCGAGGCAAGAAGGTAACAGCCATGAAACCTCAGACAGAAGACACCATTCTGCATCGTTACGAGACAGGGCCTGCGAGGCAAGAAGGTAACAGCCATGAAACCTCAGACAGAAGACACCATTCTGCATCGCTACGAGACAGGGCCTGCAAGGCAAGAAGGTAACAGCCATGAAACCTCAGACAGAAGACACCATTTTGCATCGTTACGAGACAGGGCCTGCAAGGCAAGAAGGTAACAGCCATGAAACCTCAGACACGTCAAGACAGAAGACACTATTTTGCATCGCTACAAGACAGGGCCTGCAAAGGAAGAAGGTAACAGCCATGAAACCTCAGACAGAAGACACCATTTTGCATCGTTACGAGACAGGGCCTGCAAGGCAAGAAGGTAACAGCCATGAAACCTCAAGACAGAAAAAAAAATTAGAAGTAGACTGAATGTGGGGAAGTGAAATACAGTGGAACCTCCCTTATAAGACCTCCCGTTATAAGACTCCCTCCCATATAAGACCTACTTCTCTGAGACATTGCCCTTCTTTGTAAGTATGAAAACTACCTCCCTTATAAGATGATTTTGGATGATTTTTGAAAGTACCACTGTAGTAAATAAGAAGGCTTAATAACGGCTGACCCTGTGCCGCCATGCTGTATCCTGGGAACTGCTGTTGTGGCTGGGTGGAGGAGGGGACCCCGGGTGCTCCTGGCTGGGCATACACCCCGGGGGTCATCTGGCTAGGGGGGAACCCTGGCTGACCAGCAGCCGTGCTGTAAGCTACTGCAACACGCAACGCACACAGGTCAAAGTAAAGCATACTCTCAATCCCCCAAAAGACACATTTTAACCCTTTCGCCACCAGACATTTTTTTTAGCCAAAAAATACCATTAACCCATTTACCACCCGAGCGACCGCTAGCACCCGGTCAAAAATCGTAATCCGTTACCGCGGAGCGCCCGCTAGCGCCTAATTTGCACTTGCCGACTATGACCACAGACTGTACTGTTTAACATACGCAAGAATATCGCAGCGCAAGACTTGCCTGTCTGCCACTTCCTATGCTGCCATTTGCAGTTTACTGTGTCAAAATTGATTGAGTTTTCACAAAGTTATGACTTTTTGAATTCAACAATAAAAATTTAGCTGTCTGATGAAGAATTATGGCGTCTGCTGAACGATATCGTCGCCCATTACAGCGATTTTGACGGCTTTTTAGCGAGGTAACTTGTAGAAATTGAATGAGTAGGGGGCGAATGTGACCTAGAAGCTCTCGAAGCCAAAATCGATGATCTGACATCAAAAATTATCGCGAAAGTGGATGCCGTCAACCGAATGGCTACAGTATAGAAATCATAGAGAAACTGTTGTAGGCTGCACTGTTTGCAAAGCCCATCTTTTCAATGGACATAGTTTGGCACAGTTTTATTGTACATAGCTGTAGTAGATTGAATATTCTGTTCTCCAATTCCAAATTGGGAGCCTTCTTGATTGATTTTTGACATTTAAAAAAAATATTTTAGCACATTTTGCTGTCACATGTGACTTTAATTTTTTTTTAAAATGTAATCATTACCATGAATTTGAAATTAGTGTTTCTTTGTTACTTCTTCAGAGTATCAAGAACATAATAGAAATAATTCAATGCATTTTCAGACTGAAATTATATTTTTAATTATTTTTTTAAAGTACCTACTGATGTGAATTGCGCAAGTTATTTCCCTTGACATGGGATTTCATAGTAAGGTTAGCGTCAGGCGGCTGGGGGTAAGAGGGTTAAACCTAACTGGGAGGAGAAAAAAATTTATCTGCAATATTGGGAATTCCTCTGTGACATGTGTAACATTAGGCTTATCCTTACCTCCCAAAATTAAAAAAATAGGGTCTTCGGATAACAGGCCCTGATTTGATGCCTTTTAGTGACCATTGTGGCGCATAAATGCGACATTGGCGGTGAAAGGGTTAACCCCTTCACTGCCAGAGGAAAACGGAGATAAATTATCGATTGTCTTCTCATAAACTTTCAAAAGAGACCTGTTGGACTCAATCTGAGAAAATGGTCTCGAGATAAATGTCCTTCCTGACTTGTCTAAACCAAACACCATCATTCCAGGACTATGACATCAAAAGTTATGACATCACCAATGACATCACACACCACCACCACATAGTAGACACGGGACTGGGCAGGGAAGGGGTTAATGGTATCTGAATCCTCCCAACCCTGAAGTGGTGACCACACTGAAAGTCATTTCCAATGTTTTATATTTTCTTACTATTTTAGTAGTCACATTATAAGGCGCAGGGGTCTCAGTTTGGGGAAAAAAAGTATCGCCTTATAGTCCGAAAAATATGGTAGTCGACCCCCTCTTTTAAGACCTTCAAAAAATCTTGAAAAATCGGTCGTAAAAGAGGGGGGTCTTAAATCAGGGGTGACCAAAACAATGCACTCACTACACCGTATATGACGCACAGCACAAGCATATGTCTCCTCACTACTTTCACCCTTTGCTCAAGAGTGAGCGTCACACGTTTCCTTTTTTTACCCACATCGCTACACTGTGCTTTCTCCGCCATTCTTGAATGAAACATCCGGAGTAGCGCGGCTTGAATTAGCGCAGAGAAATCTCGCGAGATCGGACCCTCGCGAGATCGGACCCTCGCGAGATCGGACCCTCGCGAGATCGAACCCTCGCGAGATTGACATTGGCTAACAACAGTGGTACCCCAGCTGTGCGTCGGCTCGAACTGAGGCCGAGAAGGATAGATATCATACGTTTTTGCGACTGATAATTGTCAGAATGTGTTGCATCGGTCGTAAAATCAACAAGATTTACGGTCGTAAAACGCGTTAGAGGGGGAGTCGTAAATGAGGAGGCAAGTTTTGAAGAAAAACGATCCGTCATTCATATTTCGGTCTTAAAAGAGGGGAGGTCGTAAATCAGAGGGCCGTTCGTGAGGGGGTCGACTGTACTACAATCTTAGCCATATTCTAATTACCGGACTGCTGTGGGTGGCCGACCGCCGCGGGTCCTGCCCCACCCATGGACTGATTGGAACCCACAGGGGTGGCTGGCTGGGCGAAGGCGCCAGATGCCGCCATCTGATGCTGCTGCTGTTGTTGTTGTAGCTGTTGTTGTTGTTGTTGTAGCTGTTGTTGTTGCTGTCTCTGCTGGGCACTGGAGGCGGAGCCAACGCTGGAGATGCTGTCCGGAGTGGCTGCTCCGGCTCTCTCCGCCATGGCAGGAGCTGGATAAATGTTCCAACGTGTAATCAGATGAGCTTTTCTCCTTTCTTCTTCGACTCTTCTAGCGCCATGTATTCTTTTGACGTCTTAAGTTGTCCGTAGTTGCATCTCAACTGACAAGAGGGGAGTAACGATGGCCACTGCAACTATAGGGTTATTAACGCCCTTGACAGCGAGAGTGAAGCCCTTGTTGGTCAGTACTGAAAAGGGCATTCACTCTTGCGAAAGGCAGAGTCAGCAATGTTCCACATGATCTGCAAGAATCGGGAGGACGTTAAACATAATTAAGAAGCGAAAGGCAGCCATTTAGTGGCCTCAAATAGGGGTTATTGGTGAGAGTTACTCTCTTGTTTGGTCAGTACTCAAGCATCTACCAAGGGCATTCACTCTAGCAAAACATGGTTGTAGCAGTGGCCAATAACAGAAGAAACATTGACATAAGCTCCAAAGATAGACAAACACATGGCAGGGTGCTTGGCAGTGAGCGTGTTTGCATTTGATGGGAGTGCAGAGTGATGTCTTGGGAGAATATGTTCGCCCATGGTGCTAGAAGAGTTAATCTTCTGTACCCTGGATTTTGATCTGCGGATTGCAAACCTAGCCAGCAAAATTCTGAGAGAGAGAGAGAGAGAGAGAGAGAGAGAGAGAGAGAGAGAGAGAGAGAGAGAGAGAGAGAGAGAGAGAGAGAGAGAGAGAGAGAGAGAGAGAGAGAGATAGAGAGAGAGAGGAGGAGGGGGGAGGGGGAGAGAGAGAGAGAGAGAGAGAGAGAGAGAGAGAGAGAGAGAGAGAGAGAGAGAGAGAGCTTATTAGAAAAATAAAAAACTTTTACCAAAAAACAAAAAACACCCCAAAACGCCACACAGATCCAGGGCTCCCAGGGACCCCCATTTGGGGGTCTATGAAGCACTAAAATTCTAAAGGACCCTCTAAAAGAATGTGCAGGGGGTCCCAGGGATGCACTAGAAAAATTCTTTTTAGCATTCGCAATGCCACTGGGACCCTCTATCCCGCCTCTAGGACCCTCTATACTGTAAGTGAAGGAGTCCCTGGGACCCCTTGTTTTTAGGGGACGATTGGGAGCCTTGCGGATCACACCACTTAGCACAGGCCTTCGCTGGGAATACCGAAGGAAGATGTCACTTTGTTCAGCACTGAATCGACATCGGAGACAGCACACACATGTGCAATACACACACACAGACAGACAGACACACATAAAAACTGACCTTCGCTGGGAATACCGAAGGAAGACGCCACTTTGTTCAGCACTGAATCGACATCGGAGACAGCACACACATGCACACACACACAGACACACACACATAAACTGACCTTCGCTGGGAATACCGAAGGAAGACGCCACTTTGTTCAGCACTGAATCGACATCGGAGACAGCACACACACACAGACAGACACACATAAACTGACCTTCGCTGGGAATACCGAAGGAAGATGTCACTTTGTTCAGCACTGAATCGACATGGGAGACAGCACACACACACAGACAGACACACATAAACTGACCTTTGCTGGGAAAACCGAAGGAAGACGCCACTTTGTTCAGCACTGAATCGACATGGGAGACAGCACACACATGCACACATAGACAGACAGACACAGACACATAAACTGACCTTTGCTGGGAAAACCGAAGGAAGACGCCACTTTGTTCAGCACTGAATCGACATGGGAGATAGCACACACACACAGACAGACAGACACATAAACTGACCTTCGCTGGGAATACCGAAGGAAGACGCCACTTTGTTCAGCACTGAATCGACATGGGAGACAGCACACACATGCACACACACACAGACACATAAACTGACCTTCGCTGGGAATACCGAAGGAAGACGCCACTTTGTTCAGCACTGAATCGACATGGGAGACAGCACACACATGCACACACACACACACATAAACTGACCCTCGCTGGGAATACCGAAGGAAGACGCCACTTTGTTCAGCACTGAATCGACATGGGAGACAGCACACACATGCACACACACACACACACACACACACACATAAACTGGCCATAGCTGGGAATACCGAAGGAAGACGCCACTTTGTTCAGCACTGAATCGACACTAGGCCTTAAACTCTTTGCCCTCAACGGGTCTGAACGTGGAGTCTTTCGGATGAGACGATAAACCGAGGTGGGCAGCGATGTAATGCCCAAGATGATTTTGACCAAAAAAACAGAGCATTTTGACGTTAAAAATAGATGTTTTGACCAAAAAAAAAGATTGCTTGTGGCAAAAGTTTACCCCCTAACCCTAACCCTATCCCCCCCCCCCAAGAAATGACAAAATTCTCATGCAAAAAACAACAAAAAACAGCGACGCGCTCTCCCTTTTGGGAGCAACTCGAATTTCAGTCAAAGAAATGTAACCTTTGTGACTATAAAGTACCTAATACATGGGAGACAGCACACACACTGCACACACACACATATAACTGACCCTCGCTGGAAATACCGAAGGAAGATGCCACTTTGTTCTGTACGGCATCGTCATGGGAGATCGATCGCTGCGTAGACAAGGGATCAAACTCTTTGCCCTCAACAGGTCGAGGTACGCTAAAATCCCCGATTCTCCCCCTTTCTTTCACTGCCGACACCATTGCTGTCATGACCTGTCGAGGAAAAGAAATGGGCAGCGATTTAATGCTCCCAAAAAATAGATGATTTTGACCCAAAAAACATGCTTGTGGCAAAAGAAAAGACCATCTAACCCTAACCCTAATCTAACCACGGAAAGAACCTGAAATAGAGCAGGAGGGTGTAAATCTACATATTTGCTCGGTGAAATCGATAGAGAAGAAAAGTTTTGTTTTACGTCCTCCCGGTATTAACCATGTGGGACATAGAGAAATCGATGTACAAAGCTATGCACTTATACCCCTATGTTGTTTGATCGCGGAAAGCAAACGGATTTCAAATTGAAATTTTACTTTGGTTGATAAATTTTAAGTCAAAGAAATGCAACAAAAAATGACAAGACATGAAAAATTACAGTCAATGAAACTGAATCACGAAATATAATTAAAATAGAATCAAATCAAATATAATCATTGGTAGCATTTATTATTAACCCTTTCATCGCCACTGTCGCCTCTTGGCACCACAATGATTTAACACCCATGTCACTAAAAGGCATCAAATGAGGGTCTGTTAACCAATGACCTTATGTTGTTAACTTTGGGAGGTAAGGAGAGGCCCTATTCTATGCATGTCAGAGAGAAATCCCCAATATTGCAGACCAAATCTTTTTTTCTACCCAGGTAAGGCTAATGGAAAGTTTTGGCTGAAAAATGGCTGGCATTGAAAGGGTTAATATACAAACTGTGGTTATCTTTCTCATTATCATCACAACCATGAGCATCGTCTTCCACGTCATTGTCATTGACTGTCAGGAAATAAAGCATCTCCAGATGATAAAGAAGAAGTAATGGGCAGCATGTGATCCAGCTAATCTGTTCCCAAAAAATGGAAATGGCGGAGCTGTTTTCATGCCTGATATTTCTTCTTTTTCACCCATTCTTCGTGCACTGCTTGCTCTTCAGACGCCCTTTTGGAAGTGATGACGTCGGGAGGAGGAGAAGGCGCGAAATGATGATCGTGCCATTTAAAGTCCCAGCATGCCGAGATTTTATTCGATTTTCGATTTATTTATTTTTTTAGGCGGAGATTTTTTTTTTTAGGTGGAGATTGGTCGATTTCGGAAAAAAAATTAGGCGGAGAAGGCGGAGAAAACGGAGATGTTTTCATGCCTGAGAAAAAGGCACATTGACCCTGTTTCTTACAATCTCTAATTCCTTCCCATTGCATGGGTGCTACTCTTTCAGTTTTTACACTGATTTCAGTATTTTTAATTTTACCAGAAACTGAACTTCAGGTTTTTTTGTAATTCATCCTAAAAAAAGAAGAAAATTTGACCACAAGTGATTTGGGACGTTTTGAACTTTGTTGTTCTATCTTGGAAGTTTACAAAGGCAATGTAATAATTTTACAAGGCTTATCAGACTCAAACTGTCTCTGTCTATCATTTGAACTGTCTGTCTGTCTCGTTATCTCTCTCTCTTAAGTTGCCCTCCTGAATCGTCTGACAGGGCTCTGCCCCTGTACCCTGCAGGGGCCCTGGATCCTTTCAGCTTTTTTCATTTGGGGGAGTTTGGAGGAGTTGCACTCATGCCATTGTCATCATCATCATCATAATGGTCATCGTGATCTGTACTCACTACTCACTATCACGCATCACCCGATGATGAAGGGGACGGGACTGACTCAATACAATCCAGAATGGCGTTGACCCAATCACTTTACTTGAAGCTCTTTGTGTTTTTTTATCATTTAAGTCATTCTTCTTCGATCTCTCAGTTTCCTGTCAATTATGAGCGCATATGCGTCATGCTGCCGTTATGAGCCTAACTAAGAAATAGTTAGGCCCAGCATGTCCGACTTCGGCTGGAGGAAATGTTTTTGAAAGAGGTGTCTTGAAAAAAGGCAGGAGAATGGACCGGTAAGGCAGAAAGATAGTAGACAGTAAGCAAAAGGGAAAAGGCAGAGTCAAAGAGAGTGACAGATTAGAGGAAGTTACAAGCACAGAACTTCCAAAAGGTAGGGGAACTATTTACACTAAAGTCCCCCCCCCTGGTATCCCCACGGGGGGATTTAAGTAATCACAGTCATCATCATGGTCATCTTTGCTCACTGTCAGGCATCGCAGCGTCTCCGGATGACGAAGGGGAGGGGACAGGCTCGATACGATCCAGAATGGCGTTGACTCTGTCCCTGATCATCTGTAGTTCTCTTCTGAGGGACTGCACATCCCCTGCAATGGCTGGCTGCACCCCGTTGACTGAAACCACAGAAACAGCACACCCCCCACACACACATGAGGGCAGGAAGAAAAAAAAGCTTGTCAGCTTATTCTTTGACCATCAATAAAGATCATTTTGACTTGACACACACACACATTAACCTCTTCGCTGCCCACGACGTATATATACGTCCTCTTGCCACCAACGTATATATACGTCGCTGCTAAGTAGCGATATTGCTGCGTTCAAACATCGCGCGGCAAGCCGGCGTCGCATGTGCAAGTGGTAGGCGGCAGCGAAGGGCTTAAAAAAACAGAAAAAAGGTGGCACTGTGCTTGCGGTGACGCGCTCTTCAGGTGGGAGCAACCTGGATTCTAGAGATAATTCTCTGTGACTAGAATATCATCGGTGAAATTTAAAAAAATGTGTCTCGATTTTTTTGGATTTTTTTTTTAGTTAGATACATAGTCAGCTCTCTATTTTTCCCACCACCTTCTACCAAAAGCTCGTATCTCTAACGACTTTCTATCTGGGGTAAATGAGGTTGTGAAATAGAAGAAAAACTCGTAATTCCCAAATTCAGATCTAGTTAAGGACAAAAACCTCGTATCTTCGTTCTTTTTAAGTATTAAAAAAAAAAAAGAAGAAATAATTTAACAAAATGCAGGACTAAACTCGCAATGTCTTGAACAACATATTCATCATAGTTAATCAATTGTGGTCAACGCGGTTAATTTTTTTAACTTTTTTTTAATTTTTCTCAAAACTATCAAAATTGAGATACAAGGCTTTTGAATTTCACCGACGATATACTAAATATCAAACACATACACACACAAACTCACTAAATGAATAAGAATGAAATTTTAAGAACAAAAAAAAAGAAGTACAAAACAACATTTATTTGGATTAGAAATCCCATACCTAGAAAACCATACATAAGTGAGAGCGAGAATAATCTAACACACAGATTGCCCCACATGGCCGAAAGGCCAAATAGGGCGTAAAACATTATTTCTTCCTAACACACAGACACACACAATTCGCAGCATGCATACATGCGCACATGTACACATACATACACACACACACACAAAAAATAAGAATGACAATAGAATGATGATACAGTGGAACCTCTCTTACCCTAAGACCTTCAAAAATCATCCAAAATGAGGTGTCTTATAAGGGAGGGGTCTTGTAAGGGAGATAATATTAATACTTACAAAGAAGGGCAATGTCTCAGAGAAGTAGGTCTTATATGGGAGGGAGTCTTATAATGGGAAGTCTTATAAGGGAGGTTCTACTGTATACGTCACTCTCTGGTCATCATTCCCACCCTCACTTATTCCCACCCATCAGTGTTCCGTCTTCAGAATCAACGTGCAAAACATAATATGTTTAGATTTATTAGGGAGGAACCTGGGTATTTTAGGGGGTGAATCTTCATAACATTTTAACACTTGCTTCATTTAGTCATTAGTGACACGCTGGCCGGACATCCAGTGAGTCATATGGCAGTTTTGAGTGTCAAAGACACACACACACACACGCACACGTGTGCATGAAAATGAGCACTGCGAATGCGCAAGCTTATCTATAGACTATATTGATCAGGGAAAAAAAAAAGTCTGTTTGGGGTTTCATCAGTTTGTAAAATAGGGTAGGTAGATACTAGGCTTTTTTTTCTTTTCGAAAACTTGTGTTCGGTCCATGTGTGTGAATATATTTATATATTTAAAAAAATAAAACAGTGTATACTTTTGCACTTATGTAGTTATGATGTTTCATGTTTCTGTGTGCTCGCTTACGTTCGTTTTTTTGTGGGTTTTTTCTCATTCCCCAAAAAAAAGTTTAGGGTCGGCGGCCAAAAACTAGACTCGGTCGGGAAACAGGAAACCAACGTACAGTGGAACCTCCCATATAAGACCTCCCATTATAAACCCTTCCCACATAAGACCTACTTCTCTGAGACATTGCCCTTCTTTGTAAGTATTAAAATTACCTCCCATTAAGACCTCTTTTTGGATACTTTTTGAAGGTCTTATAAGGGAGGTTCCACTGTATTTAGTTGTTGTTGGCCTCAGCTGCTCACCAAAGAGAGTGATCTTGAGGATCCGGCTGCACTGGATGGCAAAGGTGAGGTCTGAGCTGTCGAAGATGGTGATCAGGTCCCCATCTGTTGAATTCAACAGGAAAGAAAAGAAAATCAACAAACGTTCATGACCTTCAATCTGTCAATTTTTAATTTTTTTTTAAAGCATCGCAATTTCTATGCAAATGAGAAAAGTTCACATCTATCAACAAAATACTTAACAAAATGGTGATGTCCTATTAAAATTGAAAATGTCCTATTGTGTTCTCCCCTGTCAGGACAAAATGATAGAAGGTTAGGAACGAACCCACCAGATAAAACAGAAGACAAAATGAAGAAAAGGCAAATGGCTTCCAAAAGATAGATGTTACCACATCAGTGGAAAAAGAAAAAGTGAATTGGGCAAGTCAAAGGAACCGCGTGACCGGAAGTTAAGGGGAGTAATTGGGCTTCCGGGTAAGCGGAGTAGCGGTCCTTTGCTACTTTCGTTTTTTGTGTGCTGTGGCATAATATTTGGTTTCCAACTGATGATGGTTTATGCTAATTGCTTTGAGCGTTGGTCAGTATGGTTAGAATAGATTGTCTGATTACATTTTTAACACTGGCACGCTTTGTCTTATTGATTTCTGCAAGAGCCAGGACATTGTCCTATTGATTTCTCTTGTCTCAGGACAGTTTGTCCTATCACTTTTTGATCCTCAGTACATCACTGATATAGATTAATGTGTCCGCATAAAAATGATTATAGATATGACCACAAAAAATCCCGAAAAGTTACCATGGGTCCGGGGTCAAGTGTAGCTGTCCAGTGGAACAACAGGCTGAAGACCTTGATCTTCAACCTACATCAGCTCATGACAATGTTGTGATTGATTTTGACTACGGTACAACAACAGGCTGAAGACCTTGATCCTCAACCTACATCAGCTCATGACAATGTTGTGAGTTATTTTGATTACGGTACAACAGGCTGAAGACCTTGATCCTCAACCGACATCAGTTCATGACAATGTTGAGATTGATTTTGATTACTGTACAACAGGCTGAAGACCTTGATCCTCAACCTACATCAGTTAATGACAATGTTGGGAGTGATTTTGACTACGGTACAACAACAGGCTGAAGACCTTGATCCTCAACCGACATCAGTTCATGACAATGTTGTGATTGATTTTGATTATGGTACAACAACAGGCTGAAGACCTTGATCCTCAACCTACATCAGCTCATGACAATGTTGTGAGTGATTTTGATTATGGTACAACAACAGGCTGAAGACCTTGATCCTCAACCTACATCAGTTCATGACAATGTTGTGATTGAGTTTGATTATGGTACAACAACAGGCTGAAGACCTTGATCCTCAACCTACATCAGCTCATGACAATGTTGTGAGTGATTTTGATTACTGTACAATAGGCTGAAGACCTTGATCCTCAACCGACATCAGTTCATGACAATGTTGAGATTGATTTTGATTACTGTACAACAGGCTGAAGACCTTGATCCTCAACCTACATCAGCTCATGACAATGTTGTGATTGAGTTTGATTACTGTACAACAACAGGCTGAAGACCTTGATCCTCAACCTACATCAGTTAATGACAATGTTGGGAGTGATTTTGACTACGGTACAACAACAGGCTGAAGACCTTGATCCTCAACCGACATCAGTTCATGACAATGTTGTGAGTGATTTTGATTACTGTACAACAGGCTGAAGACCTTGATCCTCAACCTACATCAGTTAATGACAATGTTGGGAGTGATTTTGACTACGGTACAACAACAGGCTGAAGACCTTGATCCTCAACCGACATCAGTTCATGACAATGTTGTGAGTGATTTTGATTATGGTACAACAACAGGCTGAAGACCTTGATCCTCAACCTACATCAGTTCATGACAATGTTGTGATTGAGTTTGATTATGGTACAACAACAGGCTGAAGACCTTGATCCTCAACCTACATCAGCTCATGACAATGTTGTGAGTGATTTTGATTACGGTACAACAGGCTGAAGACCTTGATCCTCAACCTACATCAGTTCATGACAATGTTGTGATTGAGTTTGATTATGGTACTACAACAGGCTGAAGACCTTGATCCTCAACCTACATCAGTTCATGACAATGTTGTGAGTGATTTTGATTACTGTACAACAGGCTGAAGACCTTGATCCTCAACCGACATCAGTTCATGACAATGTTGAGATTGATTTTGATTACTGTACAACAGGCTGAAGACCTTGATCCTCAACCTACATCAGCTCATGACAATGTTGTGATTGAGTTTGATTACTGTACAACAACAGGCTGAAGACCTTGATCCTCAACCGACATCAGTTCATGACAATGTTGTGATTGAGTTTGATTACTGTACAACAACAGGCTGAAGACCTTGATCCTCAACCGACATCAGTTCATGACAATGTTGTGATTGAGTTTGATTACGGTACAACAGGCTGAAGACCTTGATGACAATGTCGTCATTGGTGGACAGTTTTCCGCGGTACACCCTCTGCATCATCAATACACACACACAGACACACAGAGAGACACACACACACCTTCATCCCTGTACTTGATGACAATGTCGTCATTGGTGGACAGCTTTCCGCGGTACACCCTCTGCATCATCAATACACACACACACACACACACACCTTCATCCCTGTACTTGATGACAATGTCGTCATTGGTGGACAGCTTTCCGCGGTACACCCTCTGCATCATCAATACACACACACAGACACACCTTCATCCCTGTACTTGATGACAATGTCGTCATTGGTGGACAGTTTTCCGCGGTACACCCTCTGCATCATCAATACACACACACAGAGAGACACACACACACCTTCATCCCTGTACTTGATGACAATGTCGTCATTGGTGGACAGCTTTCCGCGGTACACCCTCTGCATCATGAGGACCAGCTCATCATACGTGATGTCCTCGTTGTGGATGGGGATGCGGCGGATGTCGTCCCCCAGCTGCACCTTGATGATCAGCTTCCCGCTCAGGTCCAACGATGGCGCCAGGTTGTTCTGCATCTTGAGCGCTGCTCATCTGATCACAGAGTAGAATAGCAAAGCCTGTACAAACGTCGGGGCAGTGGGTGAATGCCTTGTGCCTCCATACAGGGAGCTGGACGCCCCCGCCACGAGTCTCTCCCCATGGGGATACCGGGGGGTCTTTCATAAAAATGGCTCCCCACCTTCTGGAAGTTCTGTGTTTGTAGCTTCCTCTAGTCTCTGACTCTCTTTAACTCTGCCTTTTCCCTTTGCTTTCTGTCATCTGCTATCTTTCTGACTTATTCAGTTATTGTTCCATTCTCTGCCTTTTTTCCCCCAAAAAAATCTTCGAAATAATTTTTCTCCTTTGAGCTTCTCTGAAATCAGAATGTGTCAGCTGTACGTAGCGGGGAGACCAGTGAAAACTGAAAAATGGACACATACGTACCATACCCATTATGACCATATGGCCTGGGAACGCAGAAGAAGAAGAATACAAACATATTCCCAGTTCCTGAATAAAAACGAAACCGCAAATACTGTTGCTAGATTCATCAACACACACACAAACACACACACCTCTATCCCTCAAATTTCCGCATAGAACATTTTGGCAGAGAAGCAATTCTGTAATTTTTTGGAAAGGGATAGAGTAAGTATCAGCTTAAGATTATGTTCATAAAACTGAAAGAAGCAGACTTTGAGATTAAGGATGGTAAACATGAAGGGGGTGACGATTTTGCATCTATTCTTATTAATCTTTGCCAAAGAAACACCGGAGGTACTGACAGGAACCAGAGACGCATTAGCCCCACCTGCCCTACCAACACAAGAGCAGTCCTTAACCAACCCTGGAACTTGGAAGCCCATGCTGTGTTGTAAAGGTGTAGGCACACGCAGGACACTCCATCAGGCACGCACCTGTGTACATGTAGCTGCTATCAAACCTGTGACCATTTAAACATGGTCTGCGAAGGACTAAGGAGTGAAACTGAAAGTGTCCCATGGGTGTACCAGCCCAATTTTCATGACTACAGATAACAGCCCACTGGCAAAAACACCACCACTCAGAAACCCAGCAAGCACCCAATGCTATTGCGATAGCCCCCACCAAGAACAGGTGGGGCCAATACATCTCTAGACTGGACAAAGCCACAGGCCAGGGCTGGCCAAACTTAAAAAATGTAACTTGCCCTCTTGGGCGAGCAACTGAAATTTTTTATTTGCCTGAACACATTTTCACTAGCCCGAAGAAAAGAACAAAAATCCCTGAACACACATACAGGAAAGGGAAGGAGGATGTGTGACTCTGAAAGTTTTTGTGTGCAAATTATATATATACCCAATATCATGGCAGAGGCTAGTATGTTGACCATTCTGGCTCCTTTGGGGGAAAAAAAGACTGAAAAATGGGGGGCCGGTCTGTTCTTTACAGAGGACATGCCTGCTAATAATATTGAAGGGGCAAAGGGTGGAGGGAAAGCTGAAGGGGAAGGGGGAGGGAGGGGGAGGAGGGGAGGGGGGGAGGGGGGGGGGGAAGGGGTGCTTGATGGATTATTGTTGGTCCTGCACCACTGACGCACAGGGGGCGTCAGCAGTGAAGGTGTCGAGGGTGTCCTGCCGCAGGTCGTTCCACTCCCTGATGGTCCTTGGGAGAAAAGAGTTTGACCGATATTTGGTGCGGCACTGGGTACGTTGGAACTGGAGATGATGTCCATGTCGTTGCCGATGTGGAAGTGGTACCAGTTTTGCATGTACGCCGGGACAGTGGACAGCGCCGGTGCTGATTTTGTACAGATGGAGAACCTGGTCCTCTGCCGTCTGCTCTCCAGCGTTTCCCAGCCTAGCTTGTCCAGCATGGTGGTCACACTAGACGTCGGCCTATACTGATTCAGCACAAAGCGAGCTGCCCTGCGCTGGACCGCTTCCAGCTTGCCAATGCTCTCCTCTGTGTACGGATCCCAGACAGCACACGCATATTCAAGCAAGGCAAGGGACGTACGATTCTCCAGGCTACGGGGTTCAATTACGGGACGCAAACATTGTGCGCAAATGTCTTAAAAAAAAACTACTAACATTAACTCTGACATGTTCCTATTAGGAATCCTAACCCTATCCCTAACCCTATTAAAGGGAAAACACCGAGGCTCATGAAATTGCCTCAGGTGGAAGACTGTTCCATTCGCACACGGCTCTTGGAAAGAAAGATAACTCCCTGTAGTTTGTCTTGGTAGCAGGAAGCAGGTACGCTGCCGAGTGTGACTGTCTCATCTGTCTGGTTGGTGGGTGAGGGACAGGCCTATGCTGAGTATTGATGGCCACCTCTCCATGGTGGTATTTGAAGAAGGTGGCCAGCCTTGCCATTCTTCGTCTGTCCTTCGCCAGACAAGCTCTGCTTCGCCTTCGCGCAACAGCCAACAGGGAACAAAGAAGGGCAAACCGTCTCTCTTCGCAGCTGTGAGTCAAATGCAGCGCACGCTCAGCGTTTCCCCTCTTTTATACTCCGCCTGTGCCTTTAAATTCATTATGAGAGTGAGTGAATCGCTAGAAAGTAAACATTAATTTTAATTATTAAACAACGCCCAGATTGATCCAAACGTACGCCATGCCTTTACACTGTAAATTACAGCCAGGCCTTCTAGGTTTTTTTCATTTCAAAATAACGCTCCCTATGTAAGTCACTTAATGTTAGGCAAACGCATCGCCTTCTAATTCAGTTTAAATAGGAATTAACGAACTTACAAACGGCCTAATCGGCACAGCAGAAGTCGTAATGGCAGAAGTGGGCCTAGCAGAATGATGTCCCTTGTTTTCACTGTAAACTTTCAGTGCAAAGGGACATGACCCTAACAAACTGAAACACAGACTGCAACGTCACTGGAACACGCACGGCTACTCGCAGACCGTCAACATGAACATGATTGGCTGTGTCCTACACCCGTGAGGTTTAAACTAAGGATTAATCCTCTTTTTGTTTTTGCATACGTTTTGGCAGTGTGACTGTTTTTATTCTGTCAAACTGATATATCTGGGCATCAATTTCTGGATTATGGTTTACAACATTAGTTGATTTACTTCCCTTGATTTTGACTGTGACTATCGGCTGTTTTAGACAATTTTTAGCTATCCACCTCATGTTCTCGCCTTCCAATGTCAACGTATCGTTCTTTCCGTTTTATGAAAATAACCACAACCTAATCCAAACCCTATCCCTTTCCTGAGCAAAGCAGAATGTTGCTTCAGAATGAGCAGATTGCGTTCATGTTGACGGTCTGCGAGTAGCCAGGCGTCACTGGAACATACAATAAACAAACTAGGCTACACAAGTGCAAAGTGACGTTATTTTATTCACAAGAAACAAACAAACAAAACTACTAGATATTTCATAATTTCGGCGTATGCGCCTTTATCAACATAGACAAACAATAAAACGGCAATTATTGCAAAAGGAGTGGAACGACCTGCCAGCACCGGCAGTGGAGGCCAGAACTCCAGAGAGCTTCGCAGCCGGAGTCCGGAACTTCCTCAAAGGACACCCGCATGCTGCACCTTCTGCGGCTGGTGGCCCCACTCAGGGGTCATCAATCTAACAACCAAACAAAAGCCCCCCCCCCCCTCTCCCCCACTCCCCCTCCTCCCCCCCCACTCCCCCCTCTCCCCCCCTCCCCCCTGCAGATTCCCATCAAGCTAGGTGTTTTCCTTTTGTCTGTCCTCTCTTCTCTTTCTTTAATCTTTGGCCTCCTGGCCCTTTCTTCCGGCATATGTGGATGAACCTCCCCGGTTCCGTGGCATAATAATCAGTGTGTTGATTGTGGCCACGTACTGCGAAGAAGAAGAAGAAGAGCAAAAAAGCAGGCAACAAAAGGAACAAAAAATCAACAACTTGAGATAAAAAACCCACACACAACAAACAATAGGGGAAGACGGGGTAAAAAAAAAAGCGCATGGGCGGGTAAGAAGCCCACCCCAATGATCTCATGAAATAAAGAAAATTTCAGTCACATTTGCCCATGAGACGAATGCTAGACATTATCGCTCGTCTCATGGGCAAAATGAGACTGAAATTTGCTTCATTTCATGAGATAATTGGGGTGGGCTTCTTACCCGCCCATGCGCTTTTTACCCCGTCTTCCCCTACTTCCCCTCTCAGTCCAGTTCATAAATGATACAACTAAGTTGAAACCAAAGAGCAAGGCATGCATTTGTGAACACAAATCGGGGGAGTGGGGGGAGTGCTCTGTAGTGTGTGGAGAGTAAAAAAAAAAAGGTTTAGATTGTTGAGTGAAGAGAAAAAATATCGTGTTAAAGTGGACACATAAGTCATAAGTTTCTTTATTGTCCATTGGCATTGTACAACGCACATGGAAACTTGTCTTCCACCGTGTAAAATAAAAAATATTAAATAAAAGTATGAAACATAAATTTACATTAACAAATATGTAACTCTCACACCACACCCAATCATTCATCCGCTCTCCGCTATCTTGCTCACTCATCATGCAACCCACCACCACTTCCTTAGTTTTAGGTAGGCTTTTCCCCACTCTCTTTCATCCTATTGTCTGTGTGACTGACTAAGATGGACATTTCCAAGAGCCTTAACTGTTATTTGATAACAAAAATGTCTGGGTTTCTGTGTGACCTAGTGTTTGGTGTACTGACACATTCATACTGTGTGAAGCTGGTGTATGTGTGAGCCGGGAGAGAGCAGAGTGTGTGTGCGTGCATGTGTGTGTGTGTGTGTGTGTGTATGTGTGTGTGTGTGTGTGTGTGTGTGTGTGTGTGTGTGTGTGTGTGTGTGTGTGTGTGTGTGTGTGTGTGTGTGTGTACGTGTGCGTGTGCGTGCGTGCGTGTGTACGTACGTGTGTATGTATATATGCGTGTGCGCGCATGCGCATGCATATATATATATGTGTGTGTGTGTGTGTGTGTGTGTGTGTGTGCAAGTAAATAAACGTATGCATTCAGTTAAAAGAGTTAAGTGGACAATCACTACAACAACAACAACAGGGATAATGATGAAAATGATGATAAATAATGAATAAGTAAAATGGGAACCACCACCACTACTAATACTAAAATTAGTAATAATAAGAAAAACAGAAATGATGATGATTATGATTGTGATGAATAATGATGATGGTGATGATAATAATGATGATGATGATAATGATGATGAATATGATGATGAATGATGATGATGAGGATGATGATGAATGATGATATTATGTGATGATGATGATGATTATGATGATGATGATGATGATGATGATGATGATGGATGATATTATGGATGATGATGATGATGATGATGATGATGATGATGATGATGGATGATATTATGGATGATGATGCTGATGATGAGGATTTGAATGCTGGATGATTATGGATGATGATGATGGATGTTGATATAACAACACATCAGTAGAACCATCAATCAGGACAATAGGCCTATTTCTGATACTGATAATGACATCAATAATAGCATCAATCATAACAGCAAAAATGATAATCATGGACTTATAATGTAACAAACATAACACAGGGAACACACCCCACGTCCATACACGCACACACACACACGAATACAGACACCACCCAAAACACACACACACACACACACACACACACACACACACACACACACGACACACACACACACACACTCGCGAGCGCCGCCAGCTTCGCGGGGCCGCAAGAGCGACATTAAAGACTGATCAACCCCTTACTAACAGTTGAAATGAAGTCTCACAGATAAATATTAACTGCCCCCTCACCCCAATTACCTTCCCCCTTCCCCCTCCTTACCCCTAAACCCTCTCCCCTCACACTTCCCTTTCGCCCTCTCTTCTCGTCCATACCCCCTCCCTCCTCCCTTTCCCCTCTCCAATTCCTATCTGGCTCCCCCATCACACTCTTTTAAAAAAAAAAAAAAAAACCCTCCATTCCCATGTCTGCCCCCCCCCCTCATCCCTTCCCCTTATCCTTCTTCCTCTGCTATCTCTATCCTTGTCTCTTGCCTCTCTCTCCTGTAATGTACCCTATCAACCCTTGAAGTGGGAGGTGTTGGTGGATGGTGGTGCTGTTGGGATTTCCAAGATAACGAGGTGGGCTTTTGTCCGATGCTCTTTTATCCGGTGGGCTTATGTACTCTTATTTCTTATTTCTGCCTTTATTCTTTCCCGCACGCATTCACTATTGCAACTCTCTTCTCTGTGGCTGTCCTCAGTAATGGCATCCTGCAAATCGTGTTATTTCAAAAACTGCAAAACAGTGCAGCAAACGCCTCACTTCTCAAGATTCCACGCTCTGATCATCTAAACACCTCATCTTCGTTAACGCAAGTATAGACAACGGTAGCTGTGCCTTTGTTTCGGTGCTGTTCACTCTTCTGGTCCTGTCTATCTCTCCGAACTAGTAACTGTCTACACACCTGCTCGCTCCCTAACGTTCTTCCTCTGACTGCTGCACACTCAAGGTTCCTCGGGTCCACACGAAATCTTTTGGTGAACGATCCTTCTACTAGTTAGCACCTCACTTATGGAATTCCCTCCCACAACATGTCCGCTCATCTGACTCTATCTCCGCCTTTCGGCTCTGCCCTTAAAACTCACTTGTTTCGGACATAAAAAATTATTATGATTGATTAGTGTTTGTGTGTGAGGTGGGTGGGGCCGGGTGGGGGTCTGTTTCATTGCAGAAATCTTGTACAACCAGCCGCCGTGGTGTAGTGGTTAGCGTCGCGGACTACTGGCTGGGAGGTCTTGGGTTCGAATCCCATCAGAGGCGAGGTTTTTTCGGTCCTGGACCGACTCCTACCCAGAGTGAGTGGCTATGGGCTCAATGGGAAGACTGAAACCACACAGTCGAGTTTCATCCGCTTAACGGATGCGATTCTGAGTGTGTTGGCTCTAATTTCAAGACCAACACTGCAGGTGTCTGTAGTTCTCGGGCCTGGTTAACGCCGGGATATCATTATGAAAGGAAGCGTAGAATACAGCCCTGTACGCATGCAGTCTCAGACCAATACGGAACTCCATAGCATCATCATCATCGTTATCATCGGCCTCATTTTCCATCAATCATAAAATTAAAAAATGTCTCAAATGATGTGGCTTTGCATGCCCTGCTCTCATGGTGACCTCAGTTTCGGTTTCCAATCCAGTCTATGCCTTTTTTGGTGCTTTCGGGTCAAAGTCATGGGGATCAGTGTGTTCTGGGGAGCTGTCGGTGGACGGTCGTGGTGGCGCCCTCGGAGGAGGACCTCACTCACGCTGGCTCTGCGACTAAGAGAATAGTGTCGTCCAGTAGGGGGCTTAGTAGGTGGTGTCCTGAACAGGCTCCACTGAACTCCACCGAAGTGACTCAGCAGCAGTGCAGTGTCTCATCGGGTTGGTTGCCTCCTGATGGTCCTAACATAGATTCGCTCCCCTTGGACTGCTGGTCTCGGGTTTTCTGCGACTTGAACAAACCCAGGGTGTAGCTGCGAATTGGGATTCGGAACGAGCGGCGTGGGAGCAACGCGCACTGTACGGCCCAGAATATGGACAGCCAAAAAAAAAGAAGAAAAAAAAAGAAATCTTGTACAAAATGTATCTACAATTATTTTATCATTCGTAAGTTGTATGTAGAAATGTCTACGTTTTGTAAACTTTAAATGTTTGTAAATGAGGGTAGAAGGGTATTTTTGTTTTTTTGTAAAATTGTGTCTATTATAATTTGTCATGTAAATGGTATGTCGGATGGCAGTATGATTTTTTATTTTAAGTTTGCAGTATTGTATTCAAACTTGATTGAGAATGTGAATGTGGTCTGTGTTTCTTTCTTAGAATTTTCATATTGTGACTATTTTACTCTTGCAGGCGTGTGCGTGACGAGCGTGCGTTTCGTGTGTTGTGGT
>CM065694.1:13880688-13908188 GCA_017654935.2 Phymorhynchus buccinoides
AGTCCCGTGTAGTCAGGATATTCTCGTGGATTTTGCGAAACTATCCACCCCTCGCGACGCACCTTCAGAATTTCGGATCAGTTTTCAAAACCGCTGGGGCGATGTTTTCACTGTGATGGGATGTTTTTTCATGTGAAAAAGACTTGTCCTTTTTTTGTTTGCTTACTACACCTGTTTTCTACAGCTAATGTTGCCATTAGTGTTTTCGAACCAGAAGTTACTTGTGTACTTCCACACACCACCTTGTGATGGGTTGGTATTGGAAGATTTGTACTGTGAATGGTCTCCGGGCTTCGTTCTCGGGACCTGTTGTACGACGGCTGAGTTAACCAGAAGTTTGTGTTGCGCAACAGTACACAGGTGCAATACAGAAGTGTCGATCATTTGGAGGTCAAGTCGAGAATTTTCTCGCGACCATTTCGTTTGACACACATATTCACAGGATCTTGACGGCCTGTGTAATAAAGAATCTGTCTGTGACCTTATCTTAGGTAACTTGCCTGGTGTTGCATCTGTCATGGTGGTGCAGGTTGGTCCTTTCGTGCCTTGTTTAGTTAGTACGATGCACAGGTACAGAAAGATAAGAAAGCACAAACCCCCTGAAGGATGCCAGCATTTGCTGTCCTTGATTACAGCCTGATGAACTCTATGTTGCAGCAAGCTGATCAGTCCCACTGGCCCAAATAAACCATTCTGTTTGGTACTGATCCATTGACACAGGCAACCTTCCTATCAGGTCAAGGATAAGTGTGTTTTGGCGGTTTTGTGCGTTTGCAAGGGAAGTGTTTCACAGTTGGTACCTCAGGAACTCCGAGAAACCTTAGTTACCACTAACATGATGCGATTTTGACAGGGAATTGCGGGTTAACGTACGCTACAACGCGTACTACAGTCTTTCCACCGGCCAGGAGTGCCAAATCAATGTCGCGACGTACTGTTGGTACTGTCTATTCCCGTGTGCTCCGCTGCACATATGCTGTCATTTCGGTCACATTTTACAGAGTGGCCATCGATCTTGTCGGTCCGTTTCACCATCCACGGCAGGCATCGCTATGTGGTCGACAATTGTTGACACTACCACACGGTTTCCGAAGCGGTACCACCCAACGGATAGACACCGTTAGGTCGCGGAAGCATTGTTCATGTTATTTTCGCAGGGTCGATTACCTGAGGAAATTCTGTCGGATTGTGGTACGCAGTTTGTTTCTGACGTCATGAAGGAAGTTTATCGATTGTTGTCGATTTCGTCGGTTACCACCACACCGTACCACCCACAATCGAATGGAATGGTGGAGCGATTCAATGGCACGCTCAAGTCAATGCTGAGAAAAGTTTCGATGAGTCAACCACGCGAATGGGATCGTTACATCCCAGCTCTGCTTTTCGCGTTCAGGGAACTCCCTAACGAAACCTTGGGTTTTTCACCCTTGAAATTCGTCTACGCGTCACTCTCCTCAGGGGGGGCAGGGGGGGGGGGGGGTGGGGGGGGGGGGGTGGGGGGGGGGTGGGGGGACCCTTCTTTCCCTTTGGACCCTCTTGGCTGAGAAGTGGACTTCCACTTCAGTGACAGAGGATTCTAGGAACGTTTTTGAGTACGTGCAGGAGCTTCATAATCGGATTCCTGATGCTTGTGAGCTTGCTCAAAATTCCGCGATTCAGAACATCGAAGTTCACAAGCACTACGCCGACAGAAAGACAAAGATTCGGTCATTGGCAGTGGGAGATCACAGTACTTGTCTTGCTTACAGAGGAACATAGCAAATTACGTGTGATGTGGAAAGGCCCATTTGATGTGATTGAAGTTATGTCCCCTGTGAATTACAAGATTCAGATGCAAGATAAGGATTGTGTGTTTCATGTTAACATGTTGAAGAAGTATGTGCCTCGTTGTAACGTTGCAGTTAACATGTCCGTTGATTCTCATGTACTTGGTTGTCAGCCTGGATGTGATGTTGACATGTCGGACATACTATCTACCGACTTTGTGCCTGACACGGTCCATCGTCATCGACGGTCAGGTTCATCCATCGCTCACGGTCATGACGAGACTGACGTGTGTGTTGCGAATGTGGGACTGTTGACTGAGACAGATCAGGATGATTCTATTCCTTTGCCCACTTTGTCTGCTCAGGGAGAGTCATGGACAGATGTTGTGTTGTCTCCAGACTTGACTGACCGGCAGGTTACTGAGATCAAGACATTACTAGAGGAGTACAAGGATGTGTTGACTGACAAACCGGGCAAAGCTACAGGTGTGGAGCCCCATACCATTCAGACAACGACTAACATTCCGGTTCGTGTTCGACCGTATCCATTACCTTTTGCTAAAAAGGCAGTTGTTGAAAAGGAACTTAAAGTTATGCTTGACTTAGGAGTGGTTGAACCTTCTACTTCGCCATACAGTTCACCTGTTGTTCTTGTAGGTAAACCTGATGGTTCGGTTCGGTTTTGCATTGACTATCGGCAGCTCAACAAAGTTACAGTGTTTGACGCTGAACCAATTCCGGACGTTGAAGAGCTACTTTGTCAGATTTCGAAAGGCATTTATTTTGTGAAGGTTGACCTTACGAAAGGTTATTGGCAGATTCCTATGGCTGAGTCGGATAAAGCTAAAACAGCCTTTCAGACACCTTTCGGGTTGTATCAATGGACGCGCATGCCTTTCGGATTGCAAAATGCTCCATCTACATTTGCTCGCATGATGAGGATGCTTCGATTGCACGAGTGCAATTCTGTCAGTTTCTTTGATGATGTTCTCCAAGCATGCACATACACACACTTAAGTGGTTTAATTTAATAACTCCGTACATTCAGAAAGCATGAAATTGACTATGGCTGCGAAAGGAATATCAAATGTATAAAACGATTTTATTGGATGCTGACAAAAAAAGTCTACCAATGAGCAATGAGCTTTCAACGATTTGGGCTTTCTGCGTGATCCAGTAGAACTGACTGTAGATCTAGCCTAGACAGCTTGTGGCAGAAAGGCCTAGCAGACGATTGAAATACGAAGAACGTCATTAACTTACTGATAAGTAACGGTTGTGTTCACGCACGAGTCATCATTTTAAAGTGTCATCTCACCCCCTAAATGGTAGATTTTAAAGGTAAATCACACGCGCAGTTTCAGATTCTAGGGGGTGATTGGAGAGCTCTAATACGTAAATATGCACAATCCGTACTTTTTCAGAAGCCTCGATGATAACATCTTTTATTTTGTCAGACCATTGTTCCAGATGGCAATTCCTGAAGGCTATCAGCTTTTTCAATCCTGATTTCAGGAGCAATCTACTTTCCTTCATGCTACTACTACTATGGCGACTTCTGCAGCAGCTAATGGTGCCGTCGCTGCTATTGCAACTGCTACTACTTCTGCTGCCATTACCACAACTACTCCTGCTACTAACACTAGAGTTGAGAACCGGTTCAAAAATTACGAACCGGTTTTAAACCGGTTTCCCCTCTTCGAACCGGTTTTATCGAACCGGTTTTTTAAGCAGTACTCGCATCACTAGTTTCATCTATGCAAACACATATTTATATGTCAGAATATTCATACACACGAACGCACGCGCACACATACGCACATACACACACAATAAAGAAAATTATGACTTATGACACACACACATTCAGTCAAAGTCAAACACCACCACCACAAACTAGAAACAGCTACTCTTGCTTTACAAACACCCAATCTGCGTTGAGAATCAGTGTTGTTCTTCGAAAAGAAAGCGTTATTCTACGAAAAACTTACTTTCAGTTTGCAGTTAAAAAACCGGTTCACAGCAACTCGAACCGGTTTTTCGAACCGCGAAAGTTTAGCACCGGTTTTTCGGTTCGAACCGTTTTTTCCCCCCACCTCTAATTAACACTAATGCTGCTATTATACTATTAAGGCTACTCTTGTTGCTGCTGCCACTTCTTTTGGTGTTTTCGGTTGTTGTTGAGAGGTGTGCACGCACATACAGGTTCACAGCCAGCACTAAAGCGCAATCAGAAAATTGCCTAGAAACAGAGCACATGTTCGAAGACAGACAGACAGAAAGAGAGAGACAAAGAAACAGAGAGAGAGAGAGAGAGAGAATGAAACCGTTTTTTGTCCTGACCTGCTGCAATGTATGGTTGCTGTTACCTGAGGTACTTCTGCTGTGGCTAAGCTGTAGTCTGTGGACACCCTGACTGGCGGTAGCTCTTTACACACAAGCACACACAAACAGACACACACACACACACACACAAACATGCACACTCACACCATATTTTCCGGTCTACAAAGCGCACCCTTGCCTAAGCCGCACTCCCTGAATTTTATTAAAATTCTGGAGAAAACAACAACGATAAAGCCGCATTCAGTGTCTAAGCCGCAAGAGACTGAAAAAAAAAACCCCTGAGCCGACGAGTGGACGAACGCTCAAAAGCCACGGCAACTAGTATGGTAGTTGACGGTCTGTGTAGCACTCACGCACAAACTACACAGTACAGACCTAAACTTTGCCATAACGGACCCACTGGATTATGCACAACACAAAAGAAGACAAAGTAACGCACTGGCAGTTATTTTCAGTCAAAGTTTGCACACACACAACTTTCCGTTCGCATCCAACTCAGCCGTCAGTAAAGAAAATGGCGCAGCGCACTCCGCTCGCTTTTGTGAGTTGTTTGCGTTCAGCAAGTGTTTCAGTGCAGACGCTAATGCCGATCTATCGGTTTTGTAAAGCAAAGGAGCTGCTTCTCAACTTATTTTTTTAAAACTGAGACCAATCACTTAGTTCCAACTTGTGGAGTGAGACCGATCACTTAGTTTCAACTTGGAAGTTGACTTCGCATTTTCGTTTGCACAGAGTTCATAAAGATCGACACGATCGTGACTGTTTCAGTTCAAACTTTGATCATAAACTGCTCAGTGAAGAAAAATGTCCATAAAAGTGGTGAACTTTAGTGGTCAGCAGGGCTCCCAGGGACCCCCATTTGGGGGTCTATGATGAGTACTAAAATTCTAAACAACCCTCTAAAAGAATGTGCAGGGGGTCCCAGGGATGCACTAGAAAAATTATTTTCAGCATTCGCAATGCCACTGGGACCCTCTATCCCGCCTCTAGGACCCTCTATACTGTAAGTGAAGGAGTCCCTGGGACCCCTTGTTTCGCGGGACGATTGGGAGCCCTGGGTCAGAACGTGTTATCGCTGATTAAATTCCTCAGTATCGGCCTGAGAACGGTTCGTTTTTACCGAGATTGGCGATGTCAACACGCACAGGCTGGAGTTGACGACCAGCCTAAAATACGGAAGGGGAAATATTCACAAATTAGCCGCAATCGTTGTTTTAGCCGTAGGGGTCAAAGTTGAAGAGAAAAGTAGCCCGGAAAATAGGGTAGTCAATCTCTCTTTCTCCAGCATAGCACAGATCAGAATAATTTTGCTTTTACCTGCTGCATGTACGGTGTCTGTTGCCCGGGGTACATCTGCTGGGGCTGGGGCGTGGTCTGAGGCCCCCCTGGCTGGCTGTAGGCAGCCCCGGGCTGGGGTTGGGGCTGGGGTGCACCAGGCTGAGGTTGGCCTGGAAGGTACTGGCCCTGTCCGTAGCCACCTGAAGGAGCAGGCACAATTTGTCGTCAGCATCCACCAAAGAGTTTATTGTCATTTACTTTTTTGTCTTAAAGATAAAGATGCAGCTCCAAGTGGAAAAATCGCTACCAGCCGCCAGCAACTGCTTAGGCTAGAAAACGTTAACCCTTCACTGCTAGAGAAAATTGTATTTTTTGTTTGTTTTAAT
Organism: Phymorhynchus buccinoides; assembly: GCA_017654935.2. Classification (NCBI taxonomy): domain Eukaryota; kingdom Metazoa; phylum Mollusca; class Gastropoda; order Neogastropoda; family Raphitomidae; genus Phymorhynchus; species Phymorhynchus buccinoides. The sequence goes on from CM065694.1 coordinate 13,886,465, forward strand.
TACGAAATAGATAAGAGACCTGTCAGAGTCAATCCAGCAGAACGGTCTAGAGATATTTTAGGTATTAGGTACTTTATAGTCATAGAGGCGTCTCTGTGAAATTTGGGTTGCTCCCACCTGGAGAGCGCGTCGCAGCCAGAGGCGCGCCACCCAATTTTTGTTTTTTTGTTTTTTGAATGCGATTTTTGTCACTGATGAGGGGGGGGGGTAAATTTTGACCAAATGACAACTTTTTCGTTGCCACTGGGTTTAACGTATGCTAAGTGCATGGGCACACGGGACCTCGGTTTATCGTCTCATCCGAAAGACTCCACGTTCAGAACCGTTAAGGCCTAGTGCAGAATGAGAGGAAAAACAATCCCCTGTACCCAGGTTCGAACTCGGGTTTACTTGACACGAAGCGAACGCACTACCACTGTGCCACTCTACACCACTAATATATAACCCTCTTCAAGGAAATACTGCATTCCACAATTATCTGAAATCAATTGTGTTACCTTTTCATCTGTATAACAACGCGGGTCTTTACTGGTATCGCAGTACCTCCAGGATCGACCCACCATCTGTATATGTAAACTATGTACATGTTAAACTTTGTTTAAAAAAAGAATTAACTGAAACCAAGAGCTATGACACCACGAACGACACCATTCTGCATCGTTACGAGACAGGACCTGCGAGGCAAGAAGGTAACAGCGATGAAACCTCAGAAACGTCAAGACAGAAGACACCATTCTGCATCGTTACGAGACAGGGCCTGCGAGGCAAGAAGGTAACAGCCATGAAACCTCAGACAGAAGACACCATTCTGCATCGTTACGAGACAGGGCCTGCGAGGCAAGAAGGTAACAGCCATGAAACCTCAGACAGAAGACACCATTCTGCATCGCTACGAGACAGGGCCTGCAAGGCAAGAAGGTAACAGCCATGAAACCTCAGACAGAAGACACCATTTTGCATCGTTACGAGACAGGGCCTGCAAGGCAAGAAGGTAACAGCCATGAAACCTCAGACACGTCAAGACAGAAGACACTATTTTGCATCGCTACAAGACAGGGCCTGCAAAGGAAGAAGGTAACAGCCATGAAACCTCAGACAGAAGACACCATTTTGCATCGTTACGAGACAGGGCCTGCAAGGCAAGAAGGTAACAGCCATGAAACCTCAAGACAGAAAAAAAAATTAGAAGTAGACTGAATGTGGGGAAGTGAAATACAGTGGAACCTCCCTTATAAGACCTCCCGTTATAAGACTCCCTCCCATATAAGACCTACTTCTCTGAGACATTGCCCTTCTTTGTAAGTATGAAAACTACCTCCCTTATAAGATGATTTTGGATGATTTTTGAAAGTACCACTGTAGTAAATAAGAAGGCTTAATAACGGCTGACCCTGTGCCGCCATGCTGTATCCTGGGAACTGCTGTTGTGGCTGGGTGGAGGAGGGGACCCCGGGTGCTCCTGGCTGGGCATACACCCCGGGGGTCATCTGGCTAGGGGGGAACCCTGGCTGACCAGCAGCCGTGCTGTAAGCTACTGCAACACGCAACGCACACAGGTCAAAGTAAAGCATACTCTCAATCCCCCAAAAGACACATTTTAACCCTTTCGCCACCAGACATTTTTTTTAGCCAAAAAATACCATTAACCCATTTACCACCCGAGCGACCGCTAGCACCCGGTCAAAAATCGTAATCCGTTACCGCGGAGCGCCCGCTAGCGCCTAATTTGCACTTGCCGACTATGACCACAGACTGTACTGTTGAACATACGCAAGAATATCGCAGCGCAAGACTTGCCTGTCTGCCACTTCCTACGCTGCCAATTTGCAGTTTACTGTGTCAAAATTGATTGAGTTTTCACAAAGTTATGATTTTTTGAATTCAACAATAAAAATTTAGTTGTCCGATGAAGAATTATGGCGTCTGCTGAACGATATCGTCGCCCATTACGGCGATTTTGACGGCTTTTTAGCGAGGTAACTTGTAGAAATTGAATGAGTAGGGGGCGAATGTGACCTAGATTGAGCTCTCGAAGCCAAAATCGATGATCTGACACCAAAAATTATCGCGAAAGTGGATGCCGTCAACCGAATGGCTACAGTATAGAAATCATAGAGAAACTGTTGTAGGCTGCACTGTTTGCAAAGCCCATCTTTACAATGGACATAGTTTGGCACAGTTTTATTGTACATAGCTGTAGTAGATTGAATATTCTGTTCTCCAATTCCAAATTGGGAGCCTTCTTGATTGATTTTTGACATTTAAAAAAAATATTTTAGCACATTTTGCTGTCACATGTGACTTTAATTTTTTTTTAAAATGTAATCATTACCATGAATTTGAAATTAGTGTTTCTTTGTTACGTCTTCAGAGTATCAAGAACATAATAGAAATAATTCAATGCATTTTCAGACTGAAATTATATTTTTAATGATTTTTTTAAAGTACCTACTGATGTGAATTGCGCAAGTTATTTCCCTTGACATGGGATTTCATAGTAAGGTTAGCGTCAGGCGGCTGGGGGTAAGAGGGTTAAACCTAACTGGGAGGAGAAAAAAAATTATCTGCAATATTGGGAATTCCTCTGTGACATGTGTAACATTAGGCTTATCCTTACCTCCCAAAATTAAAAAAATAGGGTCTTCGGATAACAGGCCCTGATTTGATGCCTTTTAGTGACCATTGTGGTGCATAAATGCGACATTGGCGGTGAAAGGGTTAACCCCTTCACTGCCAGAGGAAAAACGGAGATAAATTATCGATTGTCTTCTCATAAACTTTCAAAAGAGACCTGTTGGACTCAATCTGAGAAAATGGTCTCGAGATAAATCTTTCCTGACTTGTCTAAACCAAACACCATCATTCCAGGACTATGACATCAAAAGTTATGACATCACCAATGACATCACACACCACACACCACATAGTAGACACGGGACTGGGCAGGGAAGGGGTTAATGGTATCTGAATCCTCCCAACCCTGAAGTGGTGACCACACTGAAAGTCATTTCCAATGTTTTATATTTTCTTACTATTTTAGTAGTCACATTATAAGGCGCAGGGGTCTCAGTTTTGGGGGAAAAAAAGTATCGCCGTATAGTCCGAAAAATATGGTAGTCGACCCCCTCTTTTAAGACCTTCAAAAAATCTTGAAAAATCGGTCGTAAAAGAGGGGGGTCTTAAATCAGGGGTGACCAAAACAATGCACTCACTACACTACACCGTATATGACGCACAGCACAAGCATATGTCTCCTCACTACTTTCACCCTTTGCTCAAGAGTGAGCGTCACACGTTTCCTTTTTTTACCCACATCGCTACACTGTGCTTTCTCCGCCATTCTTGAATGAAACATCCGGAGTAGCGCGGCTTGAATTAGCGCAGAGAAATCTTGCGAGATCGGACCCTCGCGAGATCGGACCCTCGCGAGATCGGACCCTCGCGAGATCGAACCCTCGCGAGATTGACATTGGCTAACAACAGTGGTACCCCAGCTGTGCGTCGGCTCGAACTGAGGCCGAGAAGGATAGATATCATACGTTTTTGCGACTGATAATTGTCAGAATGTGTTGCATCGGTCGTAAAATCAACAAGATTTACGGTCGTAAAACGCGTTAGAGGGGGAGTCGTAAATGAGGAGGCAAGTTTTGAAGAAAAACGATCCGTCATTCATATTATGGTCTTAAAAGAGGGGAGGTCGTAAATCAGAGGGCTGTTCGTGAGGGGGTCGACTGTACTACAATCTTAGCCATATTCTAATTACCGGACTGCTGTGGGTGGCCGACCGCCGCGGGTCCTGCCCCACCCATGGACTGATTGGAACCCACAGGGGTGGCTGGCTGGGCGAAGGCGCCAGATGCCGCCATCTGATGCTGCTGCTGTTGTTGTTGTAGCTGTTGTTGTTGTTGTTGTAGCTGTTGTTGTTGCTGTCTCTGCTGGGCACTGGAGGCGGAGCCAACGCTGGAGATGCTGTCCGGAGTGGCTGCTCCGGCTCTCTCCGCCATGGCAGGAGCTGGATAAATGTTCCAACGTGTAATCAGATGAGCTTTTCTCCTTTCTTCTTCGACTCTTCTAGCGCCATGTATTCTTTTGACGTCTTAGGTTGTCCGTAGTTGCATCTCAACTGACAAGAGGGGAGTAACGATGGCCACTGCAACTATAGGGTTATTAACACCCTTGACAGCGAGAGTGAAGCCCTTGTTGGTCAGTACTGAAAAGGGCATTCACTCTTGCGAAAGGCAGAGTCAGCATGTTCCACATGATTCTGCAAGAATCGGGAGGACGTTAAACATAATTAAGAAGCGAAAGGCAGCCATTTAGTGGCCTCAAATAGGGGTTATTGGTGAGAGTTACTCTCTTGTTTGGTCAGTACTCAAGCATCTACCAAGGGCATTCACTCTAGCAAAACATGGTTGTAGCAGTGGCCAATAACAGAAGAAACATTGACATAAGCTCCAAAGATAGACAAACACATGGCAGGGTGCTTGGCAGTGAGCGTCTTTGCATTTGATGGGAGTGCAGAGTGATGTCTTGGGAGAATGTGTTCGCCCATGGTGCTAGAAGAGTTAATCTTCTGTACCCTGGATATTTGATATGCGGATTGCAAACCTAGCCAGCAAAATTCTGAGAGAGAGAGAGAGAGAGAGAGAGAGAGAGAGAGAGAGAGAGAGAGAGAGAGAGAGAGAGAGAGAGAGAGAGCTTATTAGAAAAATAAAAAACTTTTACCAAAAAACAAAAAACACCCCAAAACGCCACACAGATCCAGGGCTCCCAGGGACCCCCATTTGGGGGTCTATGAAGCACTAAAATTCTAAAGGACCCTCTAAAAGAATGTGCAGGGGGTCCCAGGGATGCACTAGAAAAATTCTTTTGAGCATTTGCAATGCCACTGGGACCCTCTATCCCACCTCTAGGACCCTCTATACTGTAAGTGAAGGAGTCCTGGGACCCCTTGTTTTTAGGGGACGATTGGGAGCCTTGCGGATCACACCACTTAGCACAGGCCTTCGCTGGGAATACCGAAGGAAGATGTCACTTTGTTCAGCACTGAATCGACATCGGAGACAGCACACACATATAAACTGACCTTCGCTGGGAATACCGAAGGAAGATGTCACTTTGTTCACACTGAATCACATCGGAGACAGCACACACACACACACATAAACTGACCTTCGCTGGGAATACCGAAGGAAGATGTCACTTTGTTCAGCACTGAATCGACATCGGAGACAGCACACACATGCACACACACACAGACACACACACATAAACTGACCTTCGCTGGGAATACCGAAGGAAGACGCCACTTTGTTCTGCACTGAATCGACATCGAAGACAGCACACACACACAGACAGACACACATAAACTGACCTTCGCTGGGAATACCGAAGGAAGATGCCACTTTGTTCAGCACTGAATCGACATGGGAGACAGCACACACACACAGACAGACACATAAACTGACCTTCGCTGGGAATACCGAAGGAAGACGCCACTTTGTTCAGCACTGAATCGACATGGGAGACAGCACACACACATGCACACACACACAGACAGACACACACACATAAACTGACCTTCGCTGGGAATACCGAAGGAAGACGCCACTTTGTTCAGCACTGAATCGACATGGGAGATAGCACACACACACAGACAGACACACATAAACTGACCTTCGCTGGGAATACCGAAGGAAGACGCCACTTTGTTCAGCACTGAATCGACACTAGGCCTTAACGGTCTGAACGTGGAGTCATTCGGATGAGACGATAAACTGAGGTCCCGTGTGCCTTGCACTTAGCAACGTTAACCCAGTGGAACGAAAAAGTTGTCCACTTTGGTCAAAGTTGAATCCCCATGGGAGATCAGTGACAAAAATCATGCACAAAACAGACACACATTGGGTGGCGCGCCTCTGGCAGTGACGCGCTCTCCAGGTGAAGCAACCCAAATTTCACAGACGCCTTTTTGACTATAAAGTACCTAATACATGGGAGACAGCACACACACACACACACACACACACACACACATAAACTGACCCTCGCTGGGAATACCGAAGGAAGACGCCACTTTGTTCTGTACGGCATCGTCATGGGAGATCGATCGCTGCGTAGACAAGGGATCAAACTCTTTGCCCTCAACAGGTCGAGGTACGATAAAATCCCCGATTCTCCCCCTTTCTTTCACTGCCGACACCATTGCTGTCTGACCTGTCGAGGAAAAGAAATGGGCAGCGATTTAATGCTCCAAAAAAACCCATGATTTTGACAAAAAAAACAGATGATTTTGACCCAAAAAATAGATGATTTTGACCAAAAAAACATGCTTGTGGCAAAAGAAAAGACCATCTAACCCTAACCCCCCTAACCCCGTGAACAAAATAGAGCAGGAGGGTGTAAATCTACATATTTGCCGAGAAATCGATGTACAAAGCCATGCACTTATACTATTTTTTTGCTGGAACCATTCCTTTTTTTGGTGGATAAATTTTAAGTCAAAGAAATGTAACAAAAAACGACAAGACATGAAAAATTACAGAGTCAATGAAACTGAATCACGAAATATAATTAAAATATACATGGAAAAAAGTTAGGGACCAGTCACACACACATGCACAACTTTCCAACCACGAATGGCAATGCAATTTTACCGAAGGAAGCATTTAATTCATTATCTCGTCAACAGAGTACATCGTTAATTCCGATTGGATTATCCGTTTGCTTTCTGCGAGCCCTCAAACAACATAGGGGTTCAAAATGAAAATTGCAAGTCCTTCAACATGTTCAGGTACGTGTGTCCACCACGATTCTCCCCCTGGCATTCATCACATCTGCGCCTCACCTGTCGAGTTCACCAGCTTCAGCGAAGAACTCCTGTGGATGATGGCCTGCCACTCAAAACGAAGCATCTTGAGTGGTGCAAAAGATTCCTGGGGGGAGGATGATTTGCCCTCAACCCCTAAAGTTCATCCCATGCATGCTCTTTAGGGTTGAGATCTGGGCAAGGCTGGCCAAACAAGCCTGACAACACCAGCCTGTTGGATGAAGTTGGTCACCACCCTGGCTCGGTGTGGGGTGGCGTTGTGGCAGGCCATCCCACAGGAGTTCTTCGTGAAGCTGGTGAACTCCATGAGGCGCAGATGTGATGAATGCCAAAGGAATTGTGGTGGACATAGAGACACTACTGAACATGTCGAAAGACTTGCAATTTTCTTTTGAACCCCTATGTTGTTTGAGGGCTCGCGGAAAGCAAACGGATAATCCTTTCGGAATTTTCGTACTCTGATTGACGAGATAATGAATTAAATGCTTGCCCAAAAAATTGCACAAGCCATTCGTGGTTGGAAAGTTGTGCAGTGTGTGTGACTGGTCCCTAACTTTTTTCCATCAGTATAGAATCAAATCAAATATAATCAATGGTAGCATTTATTATTAACCCTTTCATCGCCACTGTCGCCTCTTGGCACCACAATGATTTAACACCCATGTCACTAAAAGGCATCAAATGAGGGTCTGTTAACCAATGACCTTATGTTCTTAACTTTGGGAGGTAAGGAGAGGCCCTATTCTAAGCATGTCAGAGAGAAATCCCCAATATTGCAGACCAAATCTTTTTTTCTACCCAGGTAAGGCTAATGGAAAGTTTTGGCTGAAAAATGGCTGGCATTGAAAGGGTTAATATACAAACTGTGGTTATCTTTCTCATTATCATCACAACCATGAGCATCGTCTTCCACGTCATTGTCATTGACTGTCAGGAAATAAAGCATCTCCAGATGATAAAGAAGAAGTAACGGGCAGCATGTGATCCAGCTAATCTGTTCCAAAAAAATGGAAATGGCGGAGCTGTTTTCATGCCTGATATTTCTTCTTTTTTTTTCACCCATTCTTCGTGCACGGCTTGCTCTTCAGACGCCATTTTGGAAGTGATGACGTCGGGAGGAGGAGAAGGCGCGAAATGATGATCGTGCCATTTAAAGACCCAGCATGCCGAGATTTTATTCGATTTTCGATTTATTTATTTTTTTAGGCGGAGATGGGGTTTTTTAGGTGGAGATTGGTCGATTTCGGAAAAAAAATTAGGCGGAGAAGGCGGAGAAAACGGAGATGTTTTCATGCCTGAGAAAAAGGCACATTGACCCTGTTTCTTACAATCTCTAATTCCTTCCCATTGCATGGGTGCTACTCTTTCAGTTTTACACTGATTTCAGTATTTTTAATTTTACCAGAAACTGAACTTCAGTTTTTTTTGTCAATTCATCCTAAAAAAAGAAGAAAATTTGACCACAAGTGATTTGGGGCGTTTTGAACTTGGTTGTTCTATCTTGGAAGTTTACAAAGGCAATGTAATAATTTTACAAGGCTTATCAGACTCAAACTGTTTCTGTCTATCATTTGAACTGTCTGTCTGTCTCGTTATCTCTCTCTCTTAAGTTGCCCCCCTGAATCGTCTGACAGGGCTCTGCCCCTGTACCCTGCAGGGGCCCTGGATCCCTGCCTTTCAGCTTTTTTCATTTGGGGGAGTTTGGAGGAGTTGCACCCATGGCATTGTCATCATCATCATCATAATGGTCATCGTGATCTGTACTCACTACTCACTATCACCCATCACCCGATGATGAAGGGGACGGGACTGACTCAATACAATCCAGAATGGCGTTGACCCAATCACTTTACTTGAAGCTCTTTGTGTTTTTTTATCATTTAAGTCATTCTTCTTCGATCTCTCAGTTTCCTGTCAATTATGAGCGGATATGCGTCATGCTGCCGTTATGCGCCTAACTAAGAAATAGTTAGGCCCAGCATGTCCGACTTCGGCTGGAGGAAATGTTTTTGAAAGAGTTTCTTGAAAAAAGGCAGGAGAATGGACCGGTAAGGCAGAAAGATAGTAGATGACAGTAAGCAAAAGGGAAAAGGCAGAGTCAAAGAGAGTGACAGATTAGAGGAAGTTACAAGCACAGAACTTCCAAAAGGTAGGGGAACTATTTACACTAAAGTCCCCCCCCCTGGTATCCCCACGGGGGGATTTAAGTAATCACAGTCATCATCATGGTTATCTTTGCTCACTGTCAGGCATCGCAGCGTCTCCGGATGACGAAGGGGAGGGGACAGGCTCGATACGATCCAGAATGGCGTTGACTCTGTCCCTGATCATCTGTAGTTCTCTTCTGAGGGACTGCACATCCCCTGCAATGGCTGGCTGCACCCCGTTGACTGAAACCACAGAAACAGCACACCCCCCACACACACATGAGGGCAGGAAGAAAAAAAAGCTTGTCAGCTTATTCTTTGACCATCAATAAAGATCATTTTGACTTGACACACACACACATTAACCTCTTCGCTGCCCACGACGTATATATACGTCCTCTTGCCACCAACGTATATATACGTCGCTGCTAAGTAGCGATATTGCTGCGTTCAAACATCGCGCGGCAAGCCGGCGTCGCATGTGCAAGTGGTAGGCGGCAGCGAAGGGCTTAAAAAAACAGAAAAAAGGTGGCACTGTGCTTGCGGTGACGCGCTCTTCAGGTGGGAGCAACCTGGATTCTAGAGATAATTCTCTGTGACTAGAATATCATCGGTGAAATTTAAAAAAATGTGTCTCGATTTTTTTGGATTTTTTTTTTAGTTAGATACATAGTCAGCTCTCATTTTCCCCACCACCTTCTACCAAAAGCTCGTATCTCTGACGACTTTCTATCTGGGGTAAATGAGGTTGTGAAAATAGAAGAAAAACTCGTAATTCCCAAATTCAGATCTAGTTGAGGACAAAAACCTCGTATCTTCGTTCTTTTTAAGTATTAAAAAAAAAAAAGAAGAAGTAAGTTTAACAAAATGCAGGACTAAACTCGCAATGTCTTGAACAACATATTCATCATAGTTAATCAATTGTGGTCAACGCGGTTAATTTTTAAAACTTTTTTTTTAATTTTTCTCAAAACTATCAAAATTGAGATACAAGGTTTTTGAATTTCACCGACGATATACTAAATATCAAACACATACACACACAAACTCACTAAATGAATAAGAATGAAATTTTAAGAACAAAAAAAAAGAAGTACAAAACAACATTTATTTGGATTAGAAATCCCATACCTAGAAAACCATACATAAGTGAGAGCGAGAATAATCTAACACACAGATTGCACACACAATTCGCAGCATGCATACATGCGCACATGTACACATACACACCACACACAAAAATAAGAATGACAATAGAATGATGATACAGTGGAACCTCTCTTACCCTAAGACCTTCAAAAATCATCCAAAATGAGGTGTCTTATAAGGGAGGGGTCTTGTAAGGGAGATAATATTAATACTTACAAAGAAGGGCAATGCATCGGACAAGTAAGTCTTATATGGGAGGGAGTCTTATAATGGGAAGTCTTATAAGGGAGGTTCTACTGTATACGTCACTCTCTGGTCATCATTCCCACCCTCACTTATTCCCACCCATCAGTGTTCCGTCTTCAGAATCAACGTGCAAAACATAATATGTTTAGATTTATTAGGGAGGAACCTGGGTATTTTAGGGGGTGAATCTTCATAACATTTTAACACTTGCTTCATTTAGTCATTAGTGACACGCTGGCCGGACATCCAGTGAGTCATATGGCAGTTTTGAGTGTCAAAGACACACACACACACACGCACACGTGTGCATGAAAATGAGCACTGCGAATGCGCAAGCTTATCTATAGACTATATTGATCAGGGAAAAAAAAAAGTCTGTTTGGGGTTTCATCAGTTTGTAAAATAGGGTAGGTAGATACTAGGCTTTTTTTTCTTTTCGAAAACTTGTGTTCGGTCCATGTGTGTGAATATATTTCTATATTTAAAAAAATAAAACAGTGTATACTTTTGCACTTATGTAGTTATGATGTTTCATGTTTCTGTGTGCTCGCTTACGTTCGTTTTTTTGTGGGTTTTTTTCTCATTCCCCAAAAAAAAGTTTAGGGTCGGCGGCCAAAAACTAGACTCGGTCGGGAAACAGGAAACCAACGTACAGTGGAACCTCCCATATAAGACCTCCCATTATAAACCACATAAGACCTACTTCTCTGAGACATTGCCCTTCTTTGTAAGTATTAAAATTACCTCCCATTAAGACCTCTTTTTGGATACTTTTTGAAGGTCTTATAAGGGAGGTTCCACTGTATTTAGTTGTTGTTGGCCTCAGCTGCTCACCAAAGAGAGTGATCTTGAGGATCCGGCTGCACTGGATGGCAAAGGTGAGGTCTGAGCTGTCGAAGATGGTGATCAGGTCCCCATCTGTTGAATTCAACAGGAAAGAAAAGAAAATCAACAAACGTTCATGACCTTCAATCTGTCAATTTTTAATTTTTTTTAAAGCATCGCAATTTCTATGCAAATGAGAAAAGTTCACATCTATCAACAAAATACTTAACAAAATGGTGATGTCCTATTAAAATTGAAAATGTCCTATTGTGTTCTCCCCTGTCAGGACAAAATGATAGAAGGTTAGGAACGAACCCACCAGATAAAACAGAAGACAAAATGAAGAAAAGGCAAATGGCTTCCAAAAGATAGATGTTACCACATCAGTGGAAAAAGAAAAAGTGAATTGGGCAAGTCAAAGGAACCGCGTGACCGGAAGTTAAGGGGAGTAATTGGGCTTCCGGGTAAGCGGAGTAGCGGTCCTTTGCTACTTTCGTTTTTTGTGTGCTGTGGCATAATATTTGGTTTCCAACTGATGATGGTTTATGCTAATTGCTTTGAGCGTTGGTCAGTATGGTTAGAATAGATTGTCTGATTACATTTTTAACACTGGCACGCTTTGTCTTATTGATTTCTGCAAGAGCCAGGACATTGTCCTATTGATTTCTCTCATCAGGACAGTTTGTCCTATCACTTTTTGATCCTCAGTACATCACTGATATAGATTAATGTGTCCGCATAAAAATGATTATAGATATGACCACAAAAAATCCCGAAAAGTTACCATGGGTCCGGGGTCAAGTGTAGCTGTCCAGTGGAACAACAGGCTGAAGACCTTGATCTTCAACCTACATCAGCTCATGACAATGTTGTGATTGATTTTGACTACGGTACAACAACAGGCTGAAGACCTTGATCCTCAACCTACATCAGCTCATGACAATGTTGTGAGTTATTTTGATTACGGTACAACAGGCTGAAGACCTTGATCCTCAACCGACATCAGTTCATGACAATGTTGAGATTGATTTTGATTACTGTACAACAGGCTGAAGACCTTGATCCTCAACCTACATCAGTTAATGACAATGTTGGGAGTGATTTTGACTACGGTACAACAACAGGCTGAAGACCTTGATCCTCAACCGACATCAGTTCATGACAATGTTGTGATTGATTTTGATTATGGTACAACAACAGGCTGAAGACCTTGATCCTCAACCTACATCAGCTCATGACAATGTTGTGATTGATTTTGATTATGGTACAACAACAGGCTGAAGACCTTGATCCTCAACCTACATCAGTTCATGACAATGTTGTGATTGAGTTTGATTATGGTACAACAACAGGCTGAAGACCTTGATCCTCAACCTACATCAGCTCATGACAATGTTGTGAGTGATTTTGATTACTGTACAACAGGCTGAAGACCTTGATCCTCAACCGACATCAGTTCATGACAATGTTGAGATTGATTTTGATTACTGTACAACAGGCTGAAGACCTTGATCCTCAACCTACATCAGCTCATGACAATGTTGTGATTGAGTTTGATTACTGTACAACAACAGGCTGAAGACCTTGATCCTCAACCTACATCAGTTAATGACAATGTTGGGAGTGATTTTGACTACGGTACAACAACAGGCTGAAGACCTTGATCCTCAACCGACATCAGTTCATGACAATGTTGTGAGTGATTTTGATTACTGTACAACAGGCTGAAGACCTTGATCCTCAACCTACATCAGTTAATGACAATGTTGGGAGTGATTTTGACTACGGTACAACAACAGGCTGAAGACCTTGATCCTCAACCGACATCAGTTCATGACAATGTTGTGAGTGATTTTGATTATGGTACAACAACAGGCTGAAGACCTTGATCCTCAACCTACATCAGTTCATGACAATGTTGTGATTGAGTTTGATTATGGTACAACAACAGGCTGAAGACCTTGATCCTCAACCTACATCAGCTCATGACAATGTTGTGAGTGATTTTGATTACGGTACAACAGGCTGAAGACCTTGATCCTCAACCTACATCAGTTCATGACAATGTTGTGATTGAGTTTGATTATGGTACTACAACAGGCTGAAGACCTTGATCCTCAACCTACATCAGTTCATGACAATGTTGTGAGTGATTTTGATTACTGTACAACAGGCTGAAGACCTTGATCCTCAACCGACATCAGTTCATGACAATGTTGAGATTGATTTTGATTACTGTACAACAGGCTGAAGACCTTGATCCTCAACCTACATCAGCTCATGACAATGTTGTGATTGAGTTTGATTACTGTACAACAACAGGCTGAAGACCTTGATCCTCAACCGACATCAGTTCATGACAATGTTGTGATTGAGTTTGATTACTGTACAACAACAGGCTGAAGACCTTGATCCTCAACCGACATCAGTTCATGACAATGTTGTGATTGAGTTTGATTACGGTACAACAGGCTGAAGACCTTGATGACAATGTCGTCATTGGTGGACAGTTTTCCGCGGTACACCCTCTGCATCATCAATACACACACACAGACACACAGAGAGACACACACACACCTTCATCCCTGTACTTGATGACAATGTCGTCATTGGTGGACAGCTTTCCGCGGTACACCCTCTGCATCATCAATACACACACACACACACACACCTTCATCCCTGTACTTGATGACAATGTCGTCATTGGTGGACAGCTTTCCGCGGTACACCCTCTGCATCATCAATACACACACACAGACACACCTTCATCCCTGTACTTGATGACAATGTCGTCATTGGTGGACAGTTTTCCGCGGTACACCCTCTGCATCATCAATACACACACACAGAGAGACACACACACACCTTCATCCCTGTACTTGATGACAATGTCGTCATTGGTGGACAGCTTTCCGCGGTACACCCTCTGCATCATGAGGACCAGCTCATCATACGTGATGTCCTCGTTGTGGATGGGGATGCGGCGGATGTCGTCCCCCAGCTGCACCTTGATGATCAGCTTCCCGCTCAGGTCCAACGATGGCGCCAGGTTGTTCTGCATCTTGAGCGCTGCTCATCTGATCACAGAGTAGAATAGCAAAGCCTGTACAAACGTCGGGGCAGTGGGTGAATGCCTTGTGCCTCCATACAGGGAGCTGGACGCCCCCGCCACGAGTCTCTCCCCATGGGGATACCGGGGGGTCTTTCATAAAAATGGCTCCCCACCTTCTGGAAGTTCTGTGTTTGTAGCTTCCTCTAATCTGTGACTCTCTTTGACTCTGCCTTTTCCCTTTGCCTTCTGTCATCTGCTATCTTTCTGACTTATTCAGTTATTGTTCCATTCTCTGGCCTTTTTTCCCCAAAAAAAATCTTCGAAATGTTTTCTCCTTTGAGCTTCTCTGAAATCAGAATGTGTCAGCTGTACGTAGCGGGGAGACCAGTGAAAACTGAAAAATGGACACATATGTACCATACCCATTATGACCATATGGCCTGGGAACGCAGAAGAAGAAGAATACAAACATATTCCCAGTTCCTGAATAAAAACGAAACCGCAAATACTGTTGCTAGATTCATCAACACACACACAAACACACACACCTCTATCCCTCAAATTTCCGCATAGAACATTTTGGCAGAGAAGCAATTCTGTAATTTTTTGGAAAGGGATAGAGTAAGTATCAGCTTAAGATTATGTTCATAAAACTGAAAGAAGCAGACTTTGAGATTAAGGATGGTAAACATGAAGGGGGTGACGATTTTGCATCTATTCTTATTAATCTTTGCCAAAGAAACACCGGAGGTACTGACAGGAACCAGAGACGCATTAGCCCCACCTGCCCTACCAACACAAGAGCAGTCCTTAACCAACCCTGGAACTTGGAAGCCCATGCTGTGTTGTAAAGGTGTAGGCACACGCAGGACACTCCATCAGGCACGCACCTGTGTACATGTAGCTGCTATCAAACCTGTGACCATTTAAACATGGTCTGCGAAGGACTAAGGAGTGAAACTGAAAGTGTCCCATGGGTGTACCAGCCCAATTTTCATGACTACAGATAACAGCCCACTGGCAAAAACACCACCACTCAGAAACCCAGCAAGCACCCAATGCTATTGCGATAGCCCCCACCAAGAACAGGTGGGGCCAATACATCTCTAGACTGGACAAAGCCACAGGCCAGGGCTGGCCAAACTTAAAAAATGTAACTTGCCCTCTTGGGCGAGCAACTGAAATTTTTTATTTGCCTGAACACATTTTCACTAGCCCGAAGAAAAGAACAAAAATCCCTGAACACACATACAGGAAAGGGAAGGAGGATGTGTGACTCTGAAAGTTTTTGTGTGCAAATTATATATATACCCAATATCATGGCAGAGGCTAGTATGTTGACCATTCTGGCTCCTTTGGGGGAAAAAAAAGACTGAAAAATGGGGGGCCGGTCTGTTCTTTACAGAGGACATGCCTGCTAATAATATTGAAGGGGCAAAGGGTGGAGGGAAAGCTGAAGGGGAAGGGGGAGGGAGGGGGAGGAGGGGAGGGGGGGGGGGGGGGGGGAAGGGGTGCTTGATGGATTATTGTTGGTCCTGCACCACTGACGCACAGGGGGCGTCAGCAGTGAAGGTGTCGAGGGTGTCCTGCCGCAGGTCGTTCCACTCCCTGATGGTCCTTGGGAGAAAAGAGTTTGACCGATATTTGGTGCGGCACTGGGTACGTTGGAACTGGAGATGATGTCCATGTCGTTGCCGATGTGGAAGTGGTACCAGTTTTGCATATACGCCGGGACAGTGGACAGCGCCGGTGCTGATTTTGTACAGATGGAGAACCTGGTCCTCTGCCGTCTGCTCTCCAGCGTTTTCCAGCCTAGCTTGTCCAGCATGGTGGTCACTCTAGACGTCGGCCTATACTGATTCAGCACAAAGCGAGCTGCCCTGCGCTGGACCGCTTCCAGCTTGCCAATGCTCTCCTCTGTGTACGGATCCCAGACAGCACACGCATATTCAAGCAAGGCAAGGGACGTACGATTCTCCAGGCTACGGGGTTCAATTACGGGACGCAAACATTGTGCGCAAATGCTTAAAAAAACTACTAACATTAACTCTGACATGTTCCTATTAGGAATCCTAACCCTATCCCTAACCCTATTAAAGGGAAAACAGTCCCGAGGCTGATGAAATTGCCTCAGGTGGAAGACTGTTCCATTCGCACACGGCTCTTGGAAAGAAAGATAACTCCCTGTAGTTTGTCTTGGTAGCAGGAAGCAGGTACGCTGCCGAGTGCGACTGTCTCATCTGTCTGGTTGGTGGGTGAGGGACTGGCCTATGCTGAGTATTGATGGCCACCTCTCCATGGTGGTATTTGAAGAAGGTGGCCAGCCTTGCCATTCTTCGTCTGTCCTTCGCCAGACAAGCTCTGCTTCGCCTTCGCGCAACAGCCAACAGGGAACAAAGAAGGGCAAACCGTCTCTCTTCGCAGCTGTGAGTCAAATGCAGCGCACGCTCAGCGTTTCCCCTCTTTTATACTCCGCCTGTGCCTTTAAATTCATTATGAGAGTGAGTGAATCACTAGAAAGTAAACATTAATTTTAATTATTAAACAACGCCCAGATTGATCCAAACGTACGCCATGCCTTTACACTGTAAATTACAGCCAGGCCTTCTAGGTTTTTTTCATTTCAAAATAACGCTCCCTATGTAAGTCACTTAATGTTAGGCAAACGCATCGCCTTCTAATTCAGTTTAAATAGGAATTAACGAACTTACAAACGGCCTAATCGGCACAGCAGAAGTCGTAATGGCAGAAGTGGGCCTAGCAGAATGATGTCCCTTGTTTTCACTGTAAACTTTCAGTGCAAAGGGACATGACCCTAACAAACTGAAACACAGACTGCAACGTCACTGGAACACGCACGGCTACTCGCAGACCGTCAACGTCATGAACATGATTGGCTGTGTGTAGGCTAAACAGGCATACACCAGTGAGGTTTAAACTAAGGATTAATCCTCTTTTTATTTTTGCATACGTTTTGGCAGTGTGACTGTTTTATGCTGCCAAACTGATATCTGGGCATCAATTTCTGGATTATGGTTTACAACATTAGTTGATTTACTTCCCTTGATTTTGACTGTGGCTATCGGCTGTTTTATACAATTTTTAGCTATCGCCTCATGTTCTCGCCTTCCAATGTCAACGTATCGTTCTTTCCGTTTTATGAAAATAACCACAACCTAATCCAAACCCTATCCCTTTCCTGAGCAAAGCAGAATGTTGCTTCAGAATGAGCAGATTGCGTTCATGTTGACGGTCTGCGAGTAGCCAGGCGTCACTGGAACATACAATAAACAAACTAGGCTACACAAGTGCAAAGTGACGTTATTTTATTCACAAGAAACAAACAAACAAAACTACTAGATATTTGATAATTTCGGCGTATGCGCCTTTATCAACATAGACAAACAATAAAACGGCAATTATTGCAAAAGGAGTGGAACGACCTGCCAGCACCGGCAGTGGAGGCCAGAACTCCAGAGAGCTTCGCAGCCGGAGTCCGGAACTTCCTCAAAGGACACCCGCATGCTGCACCTTCTGCGGCTGGTGGCCCCACTCAGGGGTCATCAATCTAACAACCAAACAAAAGCCCCCCCCCCCCCCCCCCCCACTCCCCCCTCCCCCCCCCACTCCCCCTCTCCCCCCTCCCGCCCTGCAGATCCCCATCAAGCTAGGCGTTTTCCTTTTGTCTGTCCTCTCTTCTCTTTCTTTAATCTTTGGCCTCCTGGCCCTTTCTTCCGGCATATGTGGATGAACCTCCCCGGTTCCGTGGCATACTAATCAGTGTGTTGATTGTGGCCACGTACTGCGAAGAAGAAGAAAGAGCAAAAAGCAGGCAACAAAAGGAACAAAAAATCAACAACTTGAGATAAAAAACCCACACACAACAACAATAGGGGAAGACGGGGTAAAAAGCGCATGGGCGGGTAAGAAGCCCACCCCAATGATCTCATGAAATAAAGAAAATTTCAGTCACATTTTGCCCATGAGACGAATGCTAGACATTAACGCTCGTCTCATGGGCAAAATGAGACTGAAATTTGCTTCATTTCATGAGATAATTGGGGTGGGCTTCTTACCCGCCCATGCGCTTTTTACCCCGTCTTCCCCTACTTCCCCTCTCAGTCCAGTTCATAAATGATACAACTAAGTTGAAACCAAAGAGCAAGGCATGCATTTGTGAACACAAATCGGGGGAGTGGGGGGAGTGCTCTGTAGTGTGTGGAGAGTAAAAAAAAAAAGGTTTAGATTGTTGAGTGAAGAGAAAAAATATCGTGTTAAAGTGGACACATAAGTCATAAGTTTCTTTATTGTCCATTGGCATTGTACAACGCATATGGAAACTTGTCTTCCACCGTGTAAAATAAAAATATTAAATAAAAGTATGAAATACAAATTTACGTTAACAAATATGTAACTCTCACACCACACCCAATCATTCATCCGCTCTCCGCTATCTTGCTCACTCATCATGCAACCCACCACCACTTCCTTAGTTTTAGGTAGGCTTTTCCCCACTGTCTTTCATCCTATTGTCTGTGTGGCTGACTAAGATGGACATTTCCAAGAGCCTTAACTGTTATTTGATAACAAAAATGTCTGGGTTTCTGTGTGACCTAGTGTTTGGTGTACTGACACATTCATACTGTGTGAAGCTGGTGTATGTGTGAGCCGGGAGAGAGAGAGTGTGTGTGCGTGCATGTGTGTGTGTGTGTGTGTGTGTGTGTGTGTGTGTGTGTGTGTGTGTGTGTGTGTGTGTGTGTGTGTGTGTGTGTGTGTGTGTGTGTGTGTGTGTACGTGTGCGTGTGCGTGCGTGTGTGTGTACGTACGTGTGTATGTATATATGCGTGTGCGCGCATGCGCATGCATATGTGTGTGTGTGTGTGTGTGTGTGTGTGTGTGTGTGTGTGTGTGTGTGTGTGTGTGTGTGTGTGTGTGTGTGTGTGTGTGTGTGTGTGTGTGTGTGTGTGTGTGTGCAAGTAAATAAACGTATGCATTCAGTTAAAAGAGTTAAGTGGACAATCACTACAACAACAACAACAGGGATAATGATGATAAATAATGAATAAGTAAAATGGGAACCACCACCACTACTAATACTAAAATTAGTAATAATAAGAAAAACAGAAATGATGATGATGATAATGATGATGGATGATATTATGGATGATGATGATGATGATGATGATGATATAACAACACATC
Source organism: Phymorhynchus buccinoides (assembly GCA_017654935.2). Classification (NCBI taxonomy): domain Eukaryota; kingdom Metazoa; phylum Mollusca; class Gastropoda; order Neogastropoda; family Raphitomidae; genus Phymorhynchus; species Phymorhynchus buccinoides. The sequence continues at coordinate 13,905,915 of CM065694.1, forward strand.
AGTAGAACCATCAATGAGGACAATAGGCCTACTTCTGATACTGATAATGACATCAATAATAGCATCAATCATAACAGCAAAAATGATAATAATGACTTATAATGTTGAACAAAATAACACAGAAACACACCCACGTCCATACACTCACACACACACACACACACACACACACACACACACACACACACACACACACACACACACACACACACACACACACACACACACACACACACACACACACACACACACACACACACACACACACACACACACACACACACACGCGCGCGCGCGAGCACATTAAAGAATTACACCCCTAACTAACAGTTGAAATGAAGTCTCACAGAGAAATATTAACTGCCCCCTCACCCCAATTACCTTTCCCCCTCCCCCTCCTTACCCCTAAACCTCTCCCCTCACACCTCCCTTTCGCCCTCTCTTCTCGTCCATATCCCCTCCCTCCTCTCCCCCCTCCAATTCCTATCTGTCTCCCCCACCACACCCTTTCCCCCTCCATTCCCTGTCTGCCCCCCCCCCCCATTCCCCCCTCCTTCTTCTCGCTATCTCTATCTCTGTCTCTGCCTCTCTCTCCTGTATGTATCCTATCACCCCTTGAGTGGGGTTTTGTCCGTTTTCCCAGATAACGAGGTGGGCTTTTGTCCGATGCTCTTTTATCCGGTGGGCTTATGTACTCTTATTTCTTATTTCTGCCTTTATTCTTTCCCGCATTGACTATTGCAACTCTCTTCTCTGTGGCTGTCCTCAGTATCTCCTGCAACGTGTTCAAAAACTGCAAAACAGTGCAGCACGCCTCACTCTCAAGATTCCACGCTCTGATCATATAACACCTCATCTTCGTAACGCAAGTATAAAATAGCTTGCCTTTGTTTCGGTGCTGTTCACTCTTCTGGTCCTGTCTATCTCTCCGAACTAGTAACTGTCTACACACCTGCTCGCTCCCTACGTTCTTCCTCTGACTGCTGCACACTCAAGGTTCCTCGGGTCCACACGAAATCTTTTGGTGAACGATCCTTCTACTATTTAGCACCTCACTTCTGGAATTCCCTCCCACATGTCCGCTCATCTGACTCTATCTCCGCCTTTCGCTCTGCCCTTAAAACTCACTTGTTTCGGACATAATTATTATGATTGATTAGTGTTTGCGTGTGAGGTGGGGCCGGGTGGGGGTCTGTTTCATTGCAGAAATCTTGTACAACCAGCCGCCGTGGTGTAGTGGTTAGCGTCGCGGACTACTGGCTGGGAGGTCTTGGGTTCGAATCCCATCAGAGGCGAGGGTTTTTTTCGGTCCTGGACCGACTCCTACCCAGAGTGAGTGGCTATGGGCTCAATGGGAAGACTGAAACCACACAGTCGAGTTTCATCCGCTTAACGGATGCGATTCTGAGAGTGTTGCTCTAATTTCAAGACCAACACTGCAGGTGTCTGTAGTTCTCGGGCCTGGTTAACGCCGGGATATCATTATGAAAGGAAGCGTAGAATACAGCCCTGCCATGCAGTCTCAGACCAATACGGAACTCCATAGCATCATCATCATCGTTATCATCGGCCTCATTTTCCATCAATCATAAAATTAAAAAATGTCTCAAATGATGTGGCTTTGCATGCCCTGCTCTCATGGTGACCTCAGTTTCGGTTTCCAATCCAGTCTATGCCTTGGTGCGTTCGGGTCAAAGTCATGGGGATCAGTGTGTTCTGGGGAGCTGTCGGTGGACGGTCGTGGTGGCGCCCTCGGAGGAGGACCTCACTCACGCTGGCTCTGCGACTAAGAGAATAGTGTCGTCAGTAGGGGGCTTAGTAGGTGGTGTCCTGAACAGGCTCCACTGAACTCCACCGAAGTGACTCAGCAGAAGTGCAGTGTCTCCTCGGTTGGTTGCCTCCTGATGGTCTAACATAGATTCGCTCCCCTTGGACTGCTGGTCTCGGTTTCTGCGACTTGAACAAACCCGGGTGTAGCTGCGAATTGGGATTCGGAACGAGCGGCGTGGTAGCAACGCCACTGTACAGCCCAGAAGATGGGACAGCCAAAAAAAAAGAAAAAAAAAGAAGAAATCTTGTACAAAATGTATCTACAATTATTTTATCATTCGTAAGTTGTATGTAGAATGTCTACGTTTTGTAAACTTTAAATGTTTGTAAATGAGGTAGAAGGGTATTTTTGTTTTTGTAAAATGTGTCTATTATAATTAGTCATGTAAATGGTATGTCGATGGCAGTATGATTTTATTTTAAGTTGCAGTATTGTATTCAAAC
>CM065694.1:13913188-13932912 GCA_017654935.2 Phymorhynchus buccinoides
CTCTAATTATTGATACAGGCCTTAACTTTGACTTTTGATGTAGGCCTACGTAGCTTATTTCCAATTGGCTTAGTAGGCCTACATTGGTTACATCGCAAATAGAGAGGCTAAGACCTTGTAGGCCCCTATTTGTTGAATTATGTGTGTCTGCCCGTAAACAAATTGATTGTCTTCTGCCGAAGACATTAGGTTAGCATTTCAGCCGTTGTTTTGGTCATTGTGATGATCTCTCTCTCTGTCGTCCTTCCTTCCTTCCTGTAAGTGACCACAGTCACACTTGACTATTCTGTCGCTAGAAATTGATGAGCTGCGGATGCAGGGGGAGGGGGTAGAGGTGGAGGGAATTGGGGGAAGAGCGGGGTGAGGGTGGAGGGTTGATGGATCATTATTTGGAGACCATCGACACAAAAGTGCCCGGATGGTCTTGGCCTGCACAGCTTCCTGGGGAAACTCGTTCCAGTCCCGGATGGTGCGTGGGAGGAAGCTGGCTTGTCTGAACTGAGTTCGACAGAAGATATGAGAGAGCTGCCGTGGGTGAGTGCGTCGCTGACGTGCTGGCGGTGGGGTGAGTTTTTGTTGCAGAGTGTCCATGCAAACCTCTTCTTCTTGCAGCTTTTTAGAGCATCGCAAACCTTACGGAAAGAAGCCTTGTCTCTCTCCCTGTCTGTCTGTCTCTCCGATTGAAGTTCCGTTTAACGTCGCGTATCGGCTTTGGCCATGTACGACGGGTTGAACAACAACAACAACAACAACATACAGTATTTATACGGCGCTGAATCTTGATAGAAATCAAATCAAAGCGCACACACACGTTAGCATTCAAAGCGCATTCAAACACAAACGCAATACAACGCGAACACACACAGATAACATAAATGGAATATAGCAGAAACAGACCTAATGGCAAGAGAGAGAAGATAAAGAGAGAGGAACAACCAACCACGGTACATGTATAAACACAAATTTATGTTCCTGAATCACTGTCTTAGCCAAAAGGCCAAGAAGCGATCAGTTCATGACTGTCTCTCCATTTAGTGCTCCACTGTCTCGTTTTATTTGCTGTTGCATGTGTGCATTACATTTTGTAACTCTGCCTATGTTGCTCTGAGCCTAACGTTCTACTACTACGTCAGAAACTGTGACATTATATATTTCCGCGTTTATTTTTAGCGCCACGATGTAATCACTGAGCTATAAATATTAACCCTTTCACCGCCAACGTCGCATTTTTGCACCACAATGATTTAACACCCATGTCACTAAAAGGCATCAAATCAGGGTCTGTTATCCATAGACCTTATTCTTTTACTTTTGGGAGGTAAGGATAGGCCTTGCTTTAAGTATGTCACAGAGGAATCCCCAATATTACAGACAGGTGTTTTTTCTCTACCCACGTAAGATCAATGGGAATTTATTACTGAAAAATGGCTGGCGGCGAAAGGGTTAAACATGTAATGCGTAGACTCAGTGAATGTAGTGCGTAGACTAGTCTTATGACCGAACTTAGCCGTAAAATTGTATACAGAACAGCAATAGTATAATGAAAATAGGCCTACGCAGCCTTGAGAGTCTCACACCGCAGGTAAGTCTGTACGTTTTATGTGTATAATAATTATGAGTGCCTTATAATAATCTTTTGATATTTATGAAATTCTATGTAGGCCTGTTAGGCCTGAACCTGTAGTAATTTTACTTGAAACGAAGTGCATGTTGTTTGATATTCACATGCCATGGAAGACAAAACAAAATGTCCGCTTTTACCATATTTGTTTTAATTGATTGACTAGGAAGAATTTGAGTTGACTTGAAATATTTATTGATAGCTTGCACATACGTAAGCGCATGCAGGGGGGGGGGGGGGGGGGGGGAGGGGGAGGGGGGCGGACTTGTAAAAACATATTTATGCTTATACACACAGATTAAACACAATGTAGGCCTACACACTAGCACGCACGAACATATACATAGTATAACCATAGGCATACACAGACACATACACACTAACACATACGCATACACAGACACACTTGTATGCGCACACATGCACACAGCGGTGTCGCATGAAAAAAGGTAGCTCGTAAAAATAAAAAGCTCGCTACTATGAGAGTCTGTATTTGCGACAACCACAAATTTCACTTTTTCTGTACTTTAACCATTTAACTAACTCTAACCCTAACCCTATCCCTAACCCTAGAAAAAAGTGAAATTTGTGGTTCATGCTCAATGTCGCAAATATACACTGTCATAGGTAGCGAGCTTTTTATTTTTACGAGCTACCTATTTTCATGCGACAAGCGGGACCTGGCTGGTTGGGCCAAGCTTCCTGTTTTCTTCTTTTTTACATTTGAACTCGCGCATTTCCGTAGGTCCTCCCAAAGTTCTACCGCGACAGAATAGTCAGCAGTGACTGGTCGCTATACGGAAGGAAGGAGGGAAGGAAGTGCGCGCACACACACACTAGATTATACTTCTTTAAGCAAATATTACTTGTGAAACTTTGTTAAAAACAACAACACACACACGCACGCACGCACGCACGCACGCACGCACGCACACACACACACACACACACTTACACACACACACACACACACACACACACACACACACACACACACACACACAAACATACACACACACACACACACACACACACACACACACAAACATACACACACACACACACACACACAACATACACACACACACACACACACACACACACACACACACACACACACACATACAAACACACACACACACACACACACACACACACACACACACACACACACACACACACACAAACACACACACACATACACACACACACACACACACACACACAAACATACACACACACACACACACACATACACACACACACACACACACACACACACACACACACACACACACACACACACACACACACACACACACACTGGACCACGCACAGCTCTCGTCCCAACCCCAATGTACTCCCGTTCTGTAAGAACTGGGAGTACAAAAGCGGTTTTCTTTTGTGTCCAAATCAACAACAGATAGCCTAGTTCTTATAGTATGATAACAGATTTCTAAGAAATATGGGACGACATTGGTGCATTTTGTCTCTTCATTGGTCTATTCATGTTCTTCTCGTCAATCGGCCACCTTCATCAGGTTGAAGATTGTGCCGATATTGAAAATAAGAAAAGAAAACGAAGGTCACGCGCAGCGCCATGTCACCAAAGAAGTGAGAAGAAAATAAAGAACTGAATTTGAATAAATAATACATACATAACGGGGGGGGGGGGGGGTAGAATACAAAGATTTGCAGACTCCTTAGTCTGCTATGCCCAGCATTAGTGGAGCTGCCGGACAGGCACACTGCTCTTCTTTTTTTTCTTCTTATAACCCTCCAAGTCATACAGAAACCCAGACACTTATGTATCAGACTAAAACACTAAACTATACCGAAGAAAAATGTCCACACTGCTCTTCATCCTCCAGCAAGCTGGGGACCTAGTCCGACAACAACCCCAGCCTAGCGCTGGGCCTGCAGGCCGTTGTTGTTGTCGTTGTCTGTTATTCTCTATCTCTATCTATTCGTCTCTCTCTGTCTCTGTCTTTGTCTGTATGTCTGCCTGCCTGCCTGCCGGAAACTCCTTTCACGGCCTACCTTGCCTTCTAACACTCAAACACACTACTTGCGGGGCGCCACTTTGGCATGTTATTGCTTATTAAAAAATCGAGTCATTTTCATACTTTTTACCCTTCTATAACGTACAATTTGGGCTACGGGGGGGGGGGGGGGGGTGGGGGGGGGGGGGTCCTCCTTTCATTTTTTTGGTCGGGGTGTTTCCGGAAACCCTGCAACCCCCCTCCCCCCCCCTCCCGATCCGCCCCTGCATATCCATGCAAATAGTCCCCAAAATGCTTAGGATTTTAAATGCCGGAAACGATTTATTGGCACCTTTGCTGGCAACAGTGATGTTGGCTCTGTCGGGTTCAAATTCCCAGCGTGGTCAAATTCCTAGCTCGCTATACTATAAGACTGACTATTTGCGGCATTTTGCGACATTGAGCATGAACGACAAATTTCACTTTTTTCTATAGGGTTAGGGTTAGGGTTAGGGTTAGGGTTAGGGTTAATTAAATGGTTCAAGTAACGAAAAAGTGAAATGTCTGGTTGTCGCAAATAGTCACTCTCATAAGGGCGAGCTAGGAATTTGACCACGCTGGGAATTTGAACCCGACAGGCTCTACTTGAGTAGATCAGCCCATTGTGTAACTTGTGATTGTAAACTAATCCCAGTGATTGCAGCACTCGAACCAGTGCAAATTGCTCCCTAGTTTGAGAGTCACAGTCTTCCACAAAAGACTAGAGGGCCAGCCACACTGCATAGGATTTGACCTGAATACGATACGATTGTGAGGATGGCTGTGAGTCATGATCCACGGGAAATACTTCCGTCTAAGAAATAACTCTAGGGGAAGACGGGGTAAAAAGCGCATGGGCGAGTAAGAAGCCCACCCCAATTATCTCATGAAATGAAGCAAATTTCAGTCTCATTTTGCCCATGAGACGAGCGTTAATGTCTAGCATTCGTCTCATGGGCAAATTTGACTGAAATTGTCTTTATTTCATGAGATCATTGGGGTGGGCTTCTTACCCGCCCATGCGCTTTTTACCCCGTCTTCCCCTACTATTTTCGCTCACTGTACTCAAGTAGACCGCAATACACGAATGAAATAAAATTGTCCGAATCAAAAAGTTGTTGTTGTTGTCTTACCCTGGCTTAAAGACTCCAGGGATCATCCCAACAGCCGAAGCACTTGCACATTATGGTACAAATGCACCAGGATGAGAACATGACGTGTGTGACCGTTTTTGATAACCCCACCACTTGGTCAGCCATACTCCGACTTCGGAGGACCATACTCTATTATGATTTATAAAAAAAAAAAAATTTTAAAACCACTCGCGGCTTTATATGTTAATAGTTTGAATAATCACGATGAACAGAAAACCCCGAACGCCCACGTTGTTGCTGGCAATATTTGAGAACTTTACTTCCCTTGTATCACTCCTACCCTAGTTTGAACTGATAATCAGTTAGTAGAATGTTAGTTTAAAATAATCGTGTCGAATTCAACGCTGCCAGAGTTGTTTGTGTGTGTTCGTTCTTTAGTTTAACGTCTGTTCACCCGCAAGTGATATTAGACAAAAAAAGAAGGACAAAAAAAAAAAGAACAGAAGTGTGTGTGTGTGAAATTAATTAAGCCTACATCAGATAGCTATTGAAGTGAGAGTGTGTGTGAGTGCGTGAATGGTAGTATTATGTATGTGTTTTCTCTACACATCTATTCATACAAATCTAACTGAGTGCATATACAAATTACATTAACAGATATATAAGATGGGAGGGAAGGGAGGACATACAGTAACATTTCAAACTGATTTGTGTGTGTGTGTGTGTGTGTGTGTGTGTGTGTGTGTGTGTGTGTGTGTGTGTGTGTGTGTGTGTCCGTGTGTGACCAAAATATGTTCCAGTCCATAGTGCATAAACCAATGAACCTATCTTAATGAAACTTTTTCTCTCTCCGCCCAACGGCAGCTGGTATCGTAATGAAACTTGGCACATGTTCACAGAACGACGAGCCATATGAACTTACTCCCAGTCAGAATGTTTTGCATATTAAAAAAACACTGATTATTTCCCAAAAAAATAATGGATGGATTTACGCCTAAGTAGGCATAGTGAATAGTTTTCACATAACAACTTTTCTTGTAAAATATTTAACTTCTCAGTATTTCTCAGTTTTTATACCTAAGATGTGTGTGTGTGTGTGTGTGTGTGTGTGTGTGTGTGTGTGTGTGTGTGTGTGTGTGTGTGTGTGTGTGTGTGTGTGTGTGTGTGTATGTGTGTGTGTGTATCTGTCTGTCTGTCTGTCTGTCTGTCTGTGTCTTCTGTGTTTGCTAAAATTGTATATATATATATACACTTATTCATTTTACTCATGTTGCTGTTTATTCATGTTGCTTTGTTTACTGTGATGGTATTTTTCATTTATTTTATCTGATAGTACTATGAACGTTGCGCGCGAGTGTGTGTGTGTGTGTGTGTGTGTGTGTGTGTGTGTGTGTGTGTGTGTGTGTGTGTGTGTGTGTGTGTGTGTGTGTGTGTGTGTGTGCATGCTTTAATTTTAGTTTGATCAGTTAGTCGTACTAATTAATATAACGTTTATAATGTATGTACTTAGCATAATGTTTATAATGACTAATTTAATGTGATATAATGTTTTGTGTCATGATCATCTTTTTACCTTACTAATTCGCGCATCACTTTATTATTATTTTTTTAAATGACTAAGACAAATTCTTATAAGAACATCACTATCTCGGATCGTTCATAAAAAAATATATAACATTTTATGTCTATATCTATCTGCCTATTCATTTATTTTAAAGAATATTTCAGTTTTTCTACTACAACTCGCACAACTCCCCCCCCCCCCCTCCACCCCCCCCCCCCCCCTCTCTCTCTCTCTCTCTCTCTCTCTCTCTCTCTCTCTCTCTCTCTCTCTCTCTCTCTCTCTCTCTCTCTCTCTCTCTCTCTCTTATATAATTTATATAAGTTAAATATATTAAATAAGGAATTGGAAGAAGTAAATTTCTATAAGCTGTTAGGTCTTACTATTGATAATAATCTCTCGTGGTCAAAGCATGTTTCACTTCTGTCCAAGAAACTATCACAAAAAACATTTCAATTGAATCGAATTAAACACTTTCTAGACCAGCATTCCCGGACTCTCTTTTTTCATGCATATATTCAATCAGACATGGACTATGTGTCAACATGTTGGGACTTAGCAAGTGAAAATTGTTTAAAACCACTTCACAGTATTTATAGACGTTCCCTTAAACTTATTCTATTAAAATCCTCCTCCCTTGATTCATGTGACTATAAGAAATTATATATTCTGCCTTTTCATCTCAAATGTAAGCATAACAAAGCTGTGTTTATGTTTAAAATTATGAATAAATTAACACCATATTATCTGCAAAAACATTTCCCAGTATATAACATTCGTGGGAAGTCGATTATTCGTACCCCTCGACCTAGAACAAATCTATTCATGTCCTCATTAGTCCACTCAGGAGCAAAATTGTGGAACGATATGCCTAACCACATAAAACAGAAACCGAGCTTGTCATCTTTCAGAAAGGCATATCATAAATACTTGATGGACCAATTATAAATCTGTTTAGTCTTATTTTACCTTACGAATTACAATACATATGTTCACAATACACGTTTAATTATGTTTATATATACATTCAAATGATATTACAAGGTGTAGAGAACATTTAAGATTTTATGTGAACTGATATACATGTACATGTACATAATATAAGAATGTGTATGCATGTATGTATGTGTGCATAGGTTTGTGGGGGTGGGGTATGTGGGGGGTGCTTGTGGGAGTGAGTGCGGGGGGGAGGGGGTAGAGACTGGGAGGTGTTTTTTGTTGTTTCTTGGTGTGTTTTTTGTGGGGTGGGGTGGGGGTCTTTAATTTTGAATTGCTGTTGTGTGGCCATTTTTGCTTTGTTGTATTATATTACATGTATATTTTTGTCACTATTGTTGCCAGTTTTGTTGTTGTTTTTACGTTTCTGTTAATCATTTTCTTCATTAATTGTTTATTTGCTTGAGGGCAATAGTGTAAAAAAGCTACCCAGCTTATCTGTTTTACCCTCAATAAAAACATTCGTATTCGTATTCGTATTCTCTCTCTCTCTTCGTTGACTGACATGGCTTGGCCTATCTTTGATCATGCCTTCAGTAACAAGTACCGATACGGATAGCGGAGATGTGTGATATTCCTAGGCCGCTGCGCGGTACCCTTTGATACCTTGCTGAGGTCCTCTGCCCACTAGCGCTAAGCCGACAAAAGAGCTAGGACAGAATCAATTCAGCTATCTGCTCTGTTGCCTGCACTCGTAATTGACTCTTATCTCGCTCATCGTAAAATTGTCAACTCGTGTCCAGCCTACTTTAAAGACACCGCGCGGAGGCTCAGAAACTCATTGTAGGCCAACTGTCCCGCAATTTGCATACACATTCCTTCTTTTCTTTTGTTACCAGCCTGTCAACCGATCCCTCCCTGTGTGTGTGTGTGTGTGTGTGTGTGTGTGTGTGTGTGTGTGTGTGTGTGTGTGTGTGTGTGTGTGTGTGTGTGTGTGTGTGTGTGTGTGTGTGTGTGTGTGTGTGTGTGTGTGTGTGTGTGTGTGTGTGTGTGTGTGTGTGTGTGTGTGTGTGTGTGTGTGTGTGTATGTATGCATATTCGCGTGCGTGCACGCAATTAAATAGCTTCTGTTCCTCATTTACACCATTAGGGGAAGACGGGGTAAAAAGCGCATGGGCGGGTAAGAAGCCCACCCCAATTATCTCATGAAATGAAGCAAATTTCAGTCTCATTTTGCCCATGAGACGAGCGTTAATGTCTAGCATTCGTCTCATGGGCAAATGTGACTGAAATTTGCTTTATTTCATGAGATAAGTGGGGTGGGCTTCTTACCCGCCCATGCGCTTTTTACCCCGTCTTCCCCTAGTTATATTTGTTGTAATGTAATAGCGTTTAGCTGTACATTGTTGGACCGAAGAAAGAAAAAAGAACGTTGGCACTGTCATTGTTATATGCAGTGTTCTTGTGCATGGTTTTGTTGAGCCAAGGTCGAGTCATATTAATAAAATTGTCTAAACTTCAGTCATTGTAGTTTGGTATGCGTGTATTTGTGTGCATGCGTGCGTACGCGTGTGTGTGTGTGTGATTGTGCGATGTGTGTGTGTGTGTGTGTGTGTGTGTGTGTGTGTGTGTGTGTGTGTGTGTGTGTGTGTGTGCATGCGTGTGCGCGTTTTTAGTACAAGCTAGCTAGTGTATGTTTGAGTAAGTTTGTGTGCGTTTCAGTGAGAATGTGTCTTCTGTGTGTTTGATGAAATGTGTGTGGGTCTGTGTGTGTATGTCTGTGTGCAAGAACGCGTTCACTCGCGTGCGTGCGCGTACGTGCGTGTGTGTCTGTCGCGCGTGTGTGTGCGTGTGTGAGTGTTTCAATACTGACTGTAAAGCGCTTTGTGCTCGATAAAAAGCGCTATATAAGTATCCGTTTATTATTATTATTATTATTATTATTATTATTAAGCGCCTGTCGTTTCCAGTCAACCACCCTTCCCCAGAAAATGTTAGAACGAGTCCAGGGCAGTAGGTCAATCCGGTGGTGTTGCTGTGTTAGTCACACATGACAAACAGTGCAAAGTGACAGTGCAGCTTAGCATAGAAATATACAATGTCTCCTAACACCGAATGTACAGTGCAGCCTAAGACCGAATCTACGATGTAGCCTAATGCCGAACTGTACCATTTCGCCTAACACCGAATATACGGTGCTGCCTTAGACAGAATGTACGATGTAGCCTAATACTGAAATGTACCATGTCGCCTAACACCGAATTTTCAGTGCATCCTAAGACCGAATCTACAGTGCAGCCTAATGCCGAAATATACCATGTCGCCTAACACCGAATATACGGTGCAGCCTAACAAAGAACCCCGCACCCCCCTCTCCTTTCTAGTGAATGTCAAAATCTAGCCTGGGACTGAAAGACGTATTGGGAAACTTATTTAATTATTTGAAGGTCTGTGAGCACTTGTTCGCAATCTTGTTCGCCCTTCTTTAATTTTTTGGGTCGAGATTTTTGTGAACTTATGTTCGATTCGTCCAATACCTCCACCCCACCCCCCAAGATCAAGTTAAATACTTTAAGATTACAATGGGAAAGCGGAATAACACCGAATATGCATTGCAGCCTAAGGTTGAATATACGATGCAAGATATGGTGATCACTGTTAGGTTGTACTGTCATATTCCATGTCAGACTGAACTTTATATTCGGTGTTAGGCTGTACTGTATATTCGGTGTTAGGCTGCAATGTATATTCGGTGTTAGGCAGCACTGTATATTTCGGTTTTAGGCTACACTGTATATTTCGGTTTTAGGCTACACTGTATATTCGGTTTTAGGCTACACTGCAAATTCGGTCTTAGGCTGCATGGCACATTTCGATTTTAGGCTGCATTTTACATTCTGTGTTGGGATGCACTGTATATTCGGTCTTGGGCGACATGGTAATAGTCGGTATTAGGCTGTACTGTATATTCGGTCTTGGGCGACATGGTAATAGTCGGTATTAGGCTGTACTGTATATTCGGTCTTAGGCGACACGGTATCATTTTAGGGAAAACTCGAGGTTAGGCGGTAATGTTACATTCGCCATGTTTTTTCGACCTTAGGCTGCATTGTAGATTCGGTGTTATTCCTGTCACCCGCCGATAATAGACGTGTTTAAAGGGGCTCTCTGACGGAAAAGACAACCAACATTTTGAAATTTCGTTCGCACCCTGACGGATGAGTTTTTGTAAGAAACACGCCGAGATCACCAGAAGAACACCCTTTACAGAGATGGCAACACTCACTTTGCTCTGGTTTCCTAGAAATTAAACCGTCAAATCGGCGATTCCTCCTTGGCGGAGGTGCTGGAAGTCAAATTCTTTCACCCAAAGGGAAGACATGTGGCGTCTCTTTTCTAATGGCTGCCACATCGTTTGCACAACATTTTCGCAATACAAGCCTTTTTATTTTTATTTTACATTTTTTTTATACAGTTTATCTAAAGGAGTTTTGCTCACAACAAAGGAAATAGCTCCTTTTTTGTAATACTGCACTACAAAAAGAGAAAACGTTTCGATCACAATCAGTGTCCTCCACCCACCCCATCCAAAATGGCTACTCTCTCCGGCATCTCCGCCAAGGAGGAATCGCCGTTTGGACGGTTTAATTTCTAGGTAACCAGAGCAAAGTGAGTGTTCCGATCCTTGAAAAGGCTGTCTTTCTGGTGATCTCGACGTGTTTCTTGCAAAAACCTCATCCGTCAGGGTGCACCTTTAACACAAGCAGAAACAGAACAACAAGCAACGCGATCCGTCGAGGATTTAATAGGCTACACCCAGTAAGGAACGAAGAAATTAATTCGTGTTTGTGTGAAGGAAAGGACATGTACACGATGCAGTTGTCAATATACGTGTGTCAAGCTACTATCTGATGTATTAGTAAGGTTTTAATCAGATAGTAGCTTGACAAACGTTCGTATCATAGCTACCCGAAAACATAACCAAAAACACAGGTTAAGATGCAGATCAACACACCCCCTCCTCCTCAACATGTTGGTTCATTGCGTTTTTACACTCGCGCCTTTATAGTCTACTATTAACCCCTTGACTGCCAGAGAAAATTAAAGAAAAAAAGTCATTGGGCAAATCATGCTATGAAAAAGACAACTGATAGAGCCAATATGGCAAAATGGTCTGAGGGTATTACTCTCTTGATTGTGTTATAGAGCAAAAGCCAGCATATCAGGGTTATTCCTCTTCATGTGATGACATCATCAGTCAATTCAAGTCAAAATCATCTTTATTGAGGGTTAAAGAATAAGCTGACAAAGCTTTTTTTTCCCATCCTGCCCTCGTCATCAGGTCAGTACGTTATACGTTGGTGGCAGTCAAGGGGTTAGGAAATGCATGTTTGTGATTGTGTAACAGGATGAACACTAACTTTGAATACAGGAAAACGAATGAGACGTATGTGCTTAATCTGCAATAAGAAAGGGAAGACTGAACAAGCGCGGATTCGCAATCGTTTGTGGCGTGAGACAATCGGTTGAAAACGAAACATTTTAAAGAGCAGCCTCGATTTGAAGTGCGGTCTATTTTTACCACTGCAATCATTATATACACTGAGTCGCTTCCCCTGGCTTTTCAATAATTTTAATCTGTAAACCAGAATGTTATCTCTGCACCATTTCGTTACTTTTTGTATCTTTTGGAAAACATTTAAAATGACGATTCATGTGCTCTGTTCAGTATATAATTCTTTCCATACGTAAGGACTGTAGATATGTAGATATGACAACTGAAATGTTACTTTATGTCCAATTGTTTTTTTCTCCTTTAAAATATGTGCTACAATTTTGCGAAATGTGCGACAATTTTGGACCGACAGACAGACAGACCGACAAAGTGAGTTAAAGGTTTGTGGCTTGTGGCACAAACAAAAAACGGAAAGAACCGAGAAAATGGAGACGGGGGTGGGAGGTGTTGCTCTGCACCTTTGCTCACACGGAGAACAAATTATAACATGAAACCTCCCATCATTGTAAACTATAGCTCATATACGTACAAATGGTGGGTAAAGAAAACAAGAAAAAAAAGAAAAGAAAACTCCAACGTTGGAATCTTCCCTTTCACAGGTACCTTGTTTTCTTTACCCACCATTCTTACGTTGATCTCCAAACGGTACTGCAGTCAATTGTTCATATTCTTATAGCCCATATAATATCTAGGCAGTGCTGGAAACGGCATCCTATCTGCTTTATTTGTCAGATGATTTGATATTTTGATACTTGAACATAATGATAAGTATGCCTTACACAGAAATGAGATAGGTTTTTTTTTTACTAACAAATGTACCGTGCGATTTGAGAGAGAGAGAGAGAGAGAGAGAGAGAGAGAGAGAGAGAGAGAGAGAGAGAGATTATAGATTTTGACCTTTCTTTTACTGTTTTGAATGTTACATTATAATAGTGCGGAACATGGTTTTGCACGCTATAATAATTGCGCTTAAAAAATACATTTTCATAGCAGATCAAGAGTCTTTTAGTTGTCCACTTTTTGTTATCATAAGCTAGCATTAAAAACAATATTGATTGTTCAAAAACTTCGGGACTTTCCTGGTATTGCAGTACCTCCAGGATCTGTAATAGTTACAATGTCCCACACGTGTACCTGGTCCAGGTCGGGTGACGTTAAACGGACTTTCATTCATGTTATGGTGATTGTATGGTAATTGTTGGTTGTTGTGTGTGTGTTTTTCAGTTCCCCGGATCTGAAGAAAGATATCGTCAAGTGGAACCATGGGCAGCCTGACCATTCCAGACATCATCAGCAAGAAGCGTGACGGCAATGAACTGTCCCAGGAGGAAATCCAGTACTTCGTGGACGCCGTGGTGGGGGGGGAAGCTCAACCCGCGCAGATAGGTGGGTTTAATTATTCGTGTCCTTCTTTTAAAGACAGGGCCCCCCCCCCCCCCCCCCCCCACGTCACGTGTCACATTCCCTCTTATGCTTGGAAGATTTCTTAAAGATCCACCAGAGTACGTGTCACAATCACGGGTTTCACGGGTTTTCCCTCTTATAA
This sequence comes from Phymorhynchus buccinoides, assembly GCA_017654935.2. Classification (NCBI taxonomy): domain Eukaryota; kingdom Metazoa; phylum Mollusca; class Gastropoda; order Neogastropoda; family Raphitomidae; genus Phymorhynchus; species Phymorhynchus buccinoides. The sequence continues at coordinate 13,926,484 of CM065694.1, forward strand.
CTGGAGATAAATCTTGTTTCGACCATGTCTGAGTCCCATATAAATGGCCCCAAATTCAAACCGACACATCAGTTTAAAGAGCAGCCTCAATTTGAATATGGGGAAAGTTGTATGTGGGTCACAGCAACTCAGAAAAAAACCCAAGGGACTTAACCGTGGTGCGTCACTGTGTCTTTAAGATTTCATAGCAGCTCTAAGAGGGAAAACACGTGAAAACCATGATTTTGACACGTGACGTGGTGGGTCTTTAAGGATTGTAATTATGTCCCGGGATTTTTACTCAAATGGGCTTTTATCGTTGGTTGACATTAGCCTGTAGTAGGGGCCAACAGTAACACGAGAGCTGCGCAGTAGATGATTTTCTACAGTAATGGAAGACCATGGTACAACTTAGTTTAAGAATTTGTGGAGGAATATGACTCTCGAACGAGGGGACCCTTGCACCGGCTCTGGTGCTGCAGCCAAAGGGATGCGTTGGCTTTTGGGGACCTTCCCCAAAGCCAGCTGTGTCCTCAAATCCATTTAGCCGAGAGAGTGTGGATGTACCCTGGGCAAGGCATCTTCTCAATAAACAAATTATCACCCAGCCCGCCAGAATAGCATCTGCCCCCTCTGCTATCTGGCAGTCATGGTCGGAAACGACTGACCGGCATACATGCATACTTATGTCAGAAGGTATTATTGTTATTCTCGGATGAAAGCTAACAAGTTCTATCAGAATTTTTTTATTCCTTTCGTAATAATGCATTCTGGCTTTCAACAAAGAGGAATGAGAGTACATTCTGGCGTATAGCTCTTGATTTGCATTACATTGTGTTGTATTGTATTCTGTTGTTATTATTATTATTATTATTATTATTATTATTATTATTATTATTATTATTATGAACATTTATGCGCCTAATCAAATGAATGCCCTAGCCGTTTACAATAAATACATAATTAAAAGAAAAAAAAACCCCACAAAAACAACAAAACAATAATAAACAAACGTACATGAGCACACAACGCACCCCCTCCCGCCACACACACACACACACACACACACACACACACACGCGCGCGCGCACGCACACGCACACGCACACACGCACACACGCACACACACACACACACACACACACACATACACATACACACACACATATACACACACACACATACACATACACACACACACACACACACACACACACACACACACACACACACACACACACACACACACACACACACACACACACTCACACACACACACGCGCGCGCACGCGGAGACCAGATGATGGAAGGAGAGATCAGTTGCTACTTGGGAAAGAGATGAGTTTCCAGATGGCGTTTGAATGCGTTTGAATGTGATTCCAAGTGATAGGAGCTTGATAGGCGAAAGAACGTTAGCCAAAGGTTTTAGTGTGGATCGTAGGGATGCGATAGAGATTCTGTTGTATTGTGTTGTCACTTGTGTTATGTTGTCTTATGCTGTGTTGTGATCCATTGTATTTATTGCATTATTTTTGTGTGTGTGTTGTATTAAGTACAAATCATATCGTTTTGCACCCTTTTATATTGCAGCGTATTACATTGTGTTTCGTTGCGTATTGTTTTGTATTGTATCATGCAGTGTTGTTGTCCTTTGCCGATCTACGATCAAGGCTATTTAGGTGTATCACCCAAAGATTGCAAGGATATGTTTTGCAGTTACATGCGGGGCTAGGATGTGAGGGGCAGGGCAGGTACAGGGCGTAACGGGCAAATTACATATCTGCCGCTCGGCGATGCCCTTGTTTTATATTGCATCGTTTTGCATCATATCATATTGTATTTTATTGTACTTTACTGCGTTGTATTGTGTTTATGTGTCGTATTGCCTTGCACTAATCATATCGTATCGTATCGTATTGTATTGCAGTGACTGTATTGCATAATGTTGCCTCATGTATGGTATGATAGTGTATTGTATCCTTTTGTGGCATGGTATTTCAGACTGCTTAACCCTTTCACCGCCAACCATATTTCAACCAAAATTGTGCATTAAATGTACCTGGATAGAGAACAAAATCCATCTGCAGTATTGTGGATTCTTCTGTGACAGATATAAAATAAGGTCTATCCTTACTTCCCAAAACTAAGACAATAGGGTCTTTGTATAATAGACCCCAATTTGATGCCTTTTAGTGACATAGGTATTGTATTCGTATTCGTCCAGTTTGTTAACTACAATATTGCAGTGTTATTAGTTATTAGTTTATATTCTTTAATTGTTGATAAATGTGTTTATTGTTGTTGTGTTTTTTGTTGTTGTTGATAAATGTGTTTATTGTTGCTGTTTTTCTTATGTGCACCTGGCTGCAATTTCTCAGTTATGAGATAATAAAGATGATTTGATTTTGATTTGATTTGATTTGATTTTGATTTGATTTGATTTGATTTGATAGGTGTTAAATCACTGTGGTGCTAAAATGCGACTTTGGCGGTGAAAGGGTTAAAGTGAAGAGCGTATCACATCTAAGGCAGCACAGCCATTTTCTGCTAATTCTGCACAATATTTAATAGGGAATGGAGAGAAAGGTTTGACGACTGACAACCCATTCATTGCCACTGGGTTCTTAACGTGCGCGAATACATACCATATTCCTTTGGCCTTATTAACAGTATGGCTTCTTCAAACAAAACAAAGCAATCTACAATTTGGCCATTAAAGACCCACCACGTCACGTGTCAAATTCACGGTTTTCACCTGTTTTCCCTCTTATAGCTGGTAAGAAATCTTATTTTGACCAAGTGTGGCTCCCATACAAATTTCCTCATGCACGAAAACGAGACATCACTTTAAAGAGCAGCCTCGATCGTATACGAGGAAAGGCTGGCTGTATGTGGGCCACACCGACCCAGAAAAAAAACCAAGGGACTTAATCGTGTTGGCTCAGTGTGTCTTTAAAGACCCACACTGACCTGGCTGGACCTGGTGGGTCTTTAATAAACGTTTGCTGGATCAATGTCAACTCGACTTGCCGTTTATCGGTTTTCCTTCTTGAGGTCAAAGCTGAGGTCAACGTGCGTTGTTTCTTGTCTCCCGAACGACAATTGAAATTTAACGTCCTCTCGACCTGAAGGGTATATAATTATGGGACATTGTTAGCTATACATGTGGGGGTTTCTTATCTCCGGAACAGAAGAGTAAGCTAAAAAAAAAACCCGTACAAGGTCACTTTCGGGGTCACAGTATTAGAGCCTAGGTTATTCTGCTCTCCGTTATCAGCTTGATAAATCACTGACAGATCGAGGTCTAGTGTTATCGAGCTGCTCGCCATAGTGCCGTAAATGTATTTCTTTTCAGTCTTTGGGTGGGTTGTTTTTTTTCTTCCGTTTTTCCTTCTTTTGTTTGCTGCCTTCCTTTCTTTTCTTGTATTGTTCTTTCCGTTCCCACTTCTATCTCTCTCTCTCTCTCTCTTTCTCTCTCTCTCTCTCTCTTTCTCTCTCTCTCTCTCTCTCTCTCTCTCTCTCTCTCTCTCTCTCTCTCTCTCTCTCTCTCTCTCTCTCTCTCTCTCTCTCTCTCTCTCTCTCTCTCTCTCTCTCTCTCTCTCTCTCTCTCTCTCTCTCTCTCTCTCTTCATTTTAGTTCATTTCTTCTTTTTGTTCTAGCTTGTCGTTGTAATTCCCCAGGAGTATGAATTAAAACAATCATTTTTTTAAAGTGATTTTGCTTACAAACCCACCACATCCATGAGTAAAAATCACGGGTTTCGCGTGTTTTTCCCTCTCTCGCTGGTAACAAATCTTATTTTGACCAGGTTTGACTCCCATACAAATGCCCCCAAGTTGAAAACAAGACAGACTTTGAAGAGCAGACTCATTTTTTTAACTTGGGGAATTTGTATGTCGGTCACACCTACCCAGAACCCCCCCCCCACACACACACACACACACAAGGGACTTAAATCTGTTGGGTCAGTGGGTCTTTAAAAGGAATTTGCAAAACCCGTACTTTAGTCACCCCCTCATGTTTACGAGCCTCGATCTTCAAAAGTCTGCTTCTTTCAGTTTGATGAAAATAATCTTAGGCTGATCCTAACCCTATCCCTATCCACAAACTGGCAGAGTGTTGCTTCTCGGTGAGAACTGTCAATGCAAAATGGTGAGGGTGGGATGTGGTGGGGGGTGATTAAAGTGCAAGGTACCCGAAATAATATTCTCGTGAGAACCTTGAAAGAGCGCACTACCAAACCCACGCTTTTGACATTTCCCATGACAGATTGACACACGTAAACAACACACAATAGGAGGAGAGACACAACTACTACTACAGGGAAACCCAAACTGTTTAGAGTATTCGAGTGCGATTACGAGAGAGAGGGAGAGAGAGAGAGAGAGAGAGAGAAGAGAGAGAGAGAGAGAGAGAGAGAGAGAGAGAGAGAGAGAGAGAGAGAGAGAGAGAAGAGAGAGAGAGAGAGAGAGAGAGAGAGAGAGAGAGAGAGAGAGAGAGAGGAGAGGGAGAGAGAGAGAGAGAGAGAGAGAGAGAGAGAGAGAGAGAGAGAGAGAGAGAGAGAGAGAGAGAGAGAGAGAGAGAGAGAGAGAGAGAGAGAGAGAGAGAGAGAGAGAGAGAGAGAGAGAGAGAGAGAGAGAACAAGAACAACGTTTTAATGAACCGGGCCATCTGCCCATGTCAAAGGGAACAGTGGGAAGGGGACATTGTTAAATCAAACATGAGAGAGAGAGAGAGAGAGAGAGAGAGAGAGAGAGAGAGAGAGAGAGAGAGAGAGAGAGAGAGAGAGAGAGAGAGAGAGAGAGAGAGAGAGAGAGAGACTGTTAAAACTTTGAAAACTTTAACTTTATTTTTCAAGGATAAAGATTTTAGGCAACGTCTAGTCTTCCAATCTGTCCTTGGTACATATACGAACATAGAATACAAACATGGCAAGGCATGATATTACACATACAAATTTGAACATAAAGGTAGCACCTTTGTACATATACGAACATAGAATACAAACATGGCAAGGCATAGAATTACACATACATAATTAAACATAGAGGTAGCAAAGAATTTATAGAATTACATACGCGCATGTATAGTTGTTAATACTTGTGCGGGCATACATGCGTGTAACCATACACGCACACACCTGCACGTGCGCGCGGCACACGCAAGAATGTTGAAGCACGTATAAAAGAACTATACATTTTAGAACAGGGCAAACTAATGCAGCCTATGGTATGAAACCGGTAGCAATTAGCAATAGAGTGCAGACAATTTAAACATTAATTTTAGCACATTGTTGGAGAATAGTAAACAAACAGAGTGATGTGAAATACATGACATCGTAATTATCAATATAGCGTAGCGGGATATATGGAAAAAAAGAAAGAAAAAAAAAGAAGAGAAAAATAATAAGAAAACAGTGAGAGAGAGAGAGAACGACTATGATTCTCACAGAAGAAAACTTTTGCGCTTGCTGTCGGTGACTCAGCCTTGTGGATTAGTTGGCAGTTGGGGAACTTCCACAACGCCAACTATCTTCAAATCCTTTTGTTTTGGCCAGGAGAGTGAGATTGTACCCTGGGCAAGGCATCCCGTGTGTACACAAATTCTAGCCCAGCTGTCATGTCCAGAATAGTCGCTGCTGTCACCTCTGCTACCTGATTTTCATAGACGAAAACAACCGACAGTCATACATTCAAGATTATCTTTTTGATGGCTTTTAACTTTTATTTGCTTTACCTGATTTGTTCTTCCCTTTTCACATGAATGTGTGTATTTTGCGTGCTTATAGTTATGCGAATGTGTATGCATGCATGTGTGTGTGTGCGTGTGTGCGTGTGTGCGTGCGTGCGTGCGTGTGTGCGTGCGTGCGCGCGTGCGTGCGCGCGCGTGTGTGTGTGTGTGAGTGTGTGAGTGTGTGTGTGTGAGAGAGAGAGAGAGAGAGAGAGAGAGAGAGAGAGAGAGAGAGAGAGAGAGAGAGGAGAGAGAGAGAGAGAGAGAGAGAGAGAGAGAGAGAGAGCGAGAGAGAGAGAGAGAGAGAGAGAGAGAGAGAGAGAGAGAGAGAGAGAGAGAGAGAACAATTGAACACAATTGAACAATTGAACACAATTTTAATGTTTCAGGCCTCCGGCCTATAACATAGGAGGTGCGGTGCACACAACAAACTAAATGACAATAAATGTATAATAATTAATATACTAATAGGATCAATCATAAATGTTGCTTATTACATCTGAGGCAAGAGTTCTTCTCTTTTCCTCAGTGCATAGTAGATGTACATAGCAACATCTCTAGTAACATATATTTTATTATTCGCAAGTAGTTGCTTAAGTTCGATAGAATCAACATTCGAAAACTGTCTGTGCTTCAATATGTATTTTTCTCTGAGAGGAGTATAAACATTGCATCTCGATATAAAAAAAATGCAGTTCATTCTCAATTTGGTTACAGAAT
>CM065694.1:13933412-13938412 GCA_017654935.2 Phymorhynchus buccinoides
GTAAAATATTATGTACAATGTTTTTGTTTTGTTCGTATGTTTGTATGTAGCTGTCTTCGTCTTGAACTTTACAATGCTTGTAAATGATGTAGAAGGTTTTTTGTTTTTGCAAAATTTGTCTATTATAATTAGGCATGTATGGATATGTCGTGGCAGTATGAATTTTTGTATTTCAAGTTGCAGTATTGTATTCAAACTTGATTGGGAATGTGAATGTGGTCTCTATGTTTCTTCTTAAATTAGTTCATTTGTAACTATTTTAGCTTGTGATAATTATTGTGTCGGTGTGCGAGTGTGGCGTGTGCGTCATGTCATGCTGTGTGTGGTGTGTTGTGTGTGTGTCGGTTTGGTGTGTGTTGTGTGCGTGTGTTGTGTGGGTGTGTGTGTGATAGGTAGTAGAGAACGTTTGTGTGTAGGACATCGTGTGCTTATTTTACTTTCTAATGATTAATTATTTGTTTGCCTTTAAATTTCATGTTCTTGTTATCAATGTAAAGCGCACTGAGCTCATGTGAGAAAGAGCGCTATATAAATTCCCATTATTTTATTATTATTATATTATCACTTTATATTATTACTTTTCTATTTTCACTGGCCCACCCACCTGTTCCCATTTGACACGGGCACATGGCTAATCAATAAACCATTTTTCAATTTCAATTTCTCCCTCTCTCCTCCCCCGTCCTTCCTGTAAAGTTAAAACTGTTATCAATGTAGTAGGGAATACGGGTAAAAAAGCGCATGGCGGGTAAGACGCCCACCCGAATTAAGCTCATGAAATGAAGCAAAATTTTTCAGTCTCATTTTGCCCATGAGACGAGCGTTTAATGTCTCGTCTCTGGTCAAAATGAGACTGAAATTTGCTTCATCTCATGATGATGATAATTGGGGTGGGCTTCTTACCCGCCATGCGCTATTTTACCCCGTCTTCCCCTTTATGATAGAAAAGAAAAGAAAAAGGGCAGAGTCAAAGAGTGGCACATGTTAGAAGGAAGTTACAAGCACAGAACTTCAAGAGGTGGGAGAACTATTTTTTACAAAAGACCTCCCCCCCCTCCCCTTCCGGGATTCCCCACGGGGAAGATCATGGTAGGGGACGGGGGTCGTCTAGGCTCCCCCGTATGGCTGGGGCACGAGGCATCCACCCACTGCCCCGAACTAATGTCATCAACGTCCACACCTTGAGACATCCTGGAGACCCCCGAGAAAAGTGTGGGATTGACTGCATCCTTTGCGGCAAAGCATTATCTTTTCCACAATATTCTATACAAAATCGCTCATGGTTCTTTTCCATCGCGACAGCCAAGACATCGTAACCCGGTCAAATTCTTGCTGTCTAAATAGTTTATTAGATGGAACAGCACGCCTGACGAGCACAGGTGCCGCCATCTTGTTTTGCTATTTACACAGATCTTTTGCGTCGCCTTAAGGGGAAACCGGGGTAAAAAAGACCGCATGTATATGTGGTAAGACGCCCACTACCCAAATTTATGTCTCTCATGACAACATGAAGCAAATTTCAGTCTCATTTGCCCAATGAGACGAGCGGTTAATGTCTTAGCATTCGTCCATGGGCAAATTTGATCTGAATTTTCTTTATTTCATGAGATAATGGGTGGGCTTCTTACCCGCCCATCGCGCTTTTTACTCCCGTCTTCCCCTACCACACCTTACCACAAAGTCCGTTTCAACGCTCCAATCCGTTGCAATGCTTCACGGTATATTGACACCTGCATCGTGTGTACATGTCCTGTCCTTCTCACAAACACAATCAATGGGCTTAGTTGTCACTTACTGTGGGTGTAAACAGAGCCTAATGGATGTCGGGTCGCCGGATCGCGTTGTTTATTGTTCTGTTTCCGCCTTCTGTTAAACCTGGGTCTGCTTGCCTCTTTACGTATCGTGTGTGTTCTCCTCACAGTGTGACTGCAAACACGGCAAACATAATCACGAACGGATAATGATATGACCTACTGCCCTGAAACACTGTCGAAGATTTTCTGGGAAAAATGGTGGGTTAACTGGAGAACTACAAAGGCATATCAAAGAACACACTGACCCACTCACGATTAAGTCTCTGGGTTTTTTGGGGGGTTAGCTGTGACCCACATACAAATGCCACCACTTCAATTGCAGGCTGGCTCTTTACAAATGATGTTTCGTTTATCACACATTTGGCGGAGGGCATATTGTATTAGGATAGTGAACCTGGTCAAAACAAAACCGGTTGTTGGGAAGAAAAAAGAAGTAACAGTGGAAAAAAAGGAACTGAAAAGAAAACGTAGCAGTTAAATTGTGTGTGTGTGGTGTGTGTGTGTATATATATGTGGGTGTGTGTGTTGTGTGTGTGTCGTGCGTGCGTGTGCGTGCGTGCGTCTGCGTCGTGCGTGTGTGTGCTGCGCTCGTTGTGCGCGTGCGTGCGTGCGTGCGTGCGTGCTGCGTGCTCAGTTGTGTGTGTGTGTGTGTGTGTATGTGGTGTGATGTTGTGTTTGTGTAGTATGTGTGTGTTAGTTGTGTGTGTGTGTATGTGTGTGTGGTGTTGGGTCCTGTTTGTGTGTGCGCCGTGTAGCTCGCGTGCATGTGTGCTCATCCATAGGCTAAAGTAGTTATAGGATATGTGTCATATCCGAATTGTCTCTTTATTAGCAGTGTTTTCAAGTGTGTGTCGTGTGCTGGGGCTCAGTGGTGTGAAGAGATGAAGGGATGAAACAGGGGTGGGATGGGAAGGGTATGTCGAGCATGTGCGGCCCCTTCGTGCAACATATGCGTGAGTTTGTTGCATGCATATGACAGGTGGTTAAGTAAATGACATTTCAATAACCCAAGCACGCACGCACGCACGCACGCCACGCAGCACGCAACGCACGCACACTACAACACACAGACACGGCGCACAACGCGCACGCGCACCACACACGCGTGCACACACACCACACCGACGCAGCGCGCACACAGACGTCATGCACACACACACACACACACACACACACACACCCACAACACACACACAGCACACACACCCCCAAATCATGACTCTCAAGAAAGTAACCTGTCGGTCTCTTGTGTTTCGCATCACAACAAAAAAAGAAGAAAAAGAAAGCGTTGATCGAACCGCAGTCATAAGCATCTGAAGTGCACAAAACTGAAATATGCACTACAGAGAAAGAGAGCAAAACACAAGCTGGTAATAATGTGTACGGAACAGACCCCCCTCCATCCCACCCCGGTATCTCACGGGAAAACTGTATATAGATAACAAAAACAAAAACAAAACGAATATGGATGCATTCATAAGTGTCATAGCGGTGTTTGGGTGACGTCACAAAGGGGCCTGGTGCTCACACACAGAACCACCCCGCTGATCAGGTGTTTTCCCATAATTTTAATGTTGGGGGGGTGTCTGAAGTACATGTGGGCCAAAGGCCATGCCTTAGCCATCAATTCTGCAGTTTCACCATAAACCGGTCCACTACTTTGAATGTTCATCTCCACTGGCCACTTCGAATGTAAAAAAAAAAAAAAACAAAATTGGAAAAAAAAAAAAAGGAGCGAAATTGAAAAACGAAAAAGTAAAATGGAAAAGAAGAGGGTTATTAGTTATGTTAAAGAGTAAATATAAAAGTAAAAAAAGGAATATAAATGATCAGAATAAGCTAAAACTAATGTATGGAATGACGGATATGAGAAATTATTCTTGTCCGAAGGTGACTTCCATAAAAGGCAGTTTCTATTCTGGGGAAACTGGGTTTTAATTAGAAATGCAGTGAATAGAGCCTTGCTCAGGTTATCAATCCCCAGTTTCGGGGGAAAAAACCAAGGATAATAGGACAGCTAAATATAAAATAAGAGTCCCCAAAAGAGATAACCAAACCCCTTTCGATCGTAAGTAACTAAAACACCCTTGTGCTCCCTATCTTTAGAGTCACAATCTTGATCCAAAAGAATGAAGGAGACAGCAAAAACAAAAAAGGAAAAGACCTGAATAAAGTTAAAACACAAGAATGAAATTTCAAAAAAATGTAAAGTATCGCAAAGCCAAAAAAAAAAAAAAAAAAAAAAGAGAAAGCTTCATGTTGTGAAAAAAAAAAAAAAACACAGACTTAGAAAAAAACACAACTTCTAAAAAAAAGCAAAAAAAAAAAAATAAAAAAAAATAAAAATCTTCTAAAAAAATCCCAAAAAAAAAAAATATAACTAAAAAAAAAAAAAAATAAAAAAAAAAAAAATTTTTTTCACTGGTCTCCCCGCTGCGGAAAAGCCGAAAAAAACCAAAATCTGAGGAAAAAAAAAAAGAAAAAAAAAGAGAGGACACAAAGGGAGGAATAGGTGGGCCAAATAATCAGAAGATAGAAATAAAAAAAACGGCTAAATATAAAAATAATTCGTCAAAACGGCGAAAACAAATAAAAAAAATGCCGGGAGAGAAAAGCCAAATAAAATGGTGTGGGGTAAAAAAAAAAAAAAAAAAAACAAAAAATAACAAAAAAAAAAAAAGTGCAAAAAAAAAAAAAAAGGAGCTATTCCTTTGTTGTGAGCGAAAAAAAAAAAAGATAAACTGTAAAAAAAAAAAATATAAAAAAAAAATAATAAAGGGCTTGTATGCGAACATGTTGGCAAACGATGTGGCATGCCATTAGAAAAGCGGGACGCCACAGTCTTCTCTTTGGGTGCAGGAATTTGACTTCCAGCACCTCCGCCAGGAGGAATCGCCGATTTGACGGTTTGATTTCTAGGAAACCAGAAGCAAAGTGAGTGTGCCATCTCTGTAAAGGCTGTTCTCCTGGTGATCTCGGCGTGTTTTGTGCAAAAACTCATCCGTCAGGGCGAACGAATGTTCAAATGTTGGTTGTCTTTTCCGTCAGATAGCCCCTTTAAACACTTCTATTGACAGGAATAACACCGAATCTACAATGCAGCCTAAGGTCGAAAAAACATGACGAATGTAACATTGCCGCCTAACCTCGAGTTTTCCCTAAAATGATACCATGTCGCCCAAGACC
>CM065694.1:13943412-13981575 GCA_017654935.2 Phymorhynchus buccinoides
CACCACACACACACACACACACCTTTTTTTTTTTCACACATGCACACACACACACACACAACTAAGACACACAACACAAACACCACACACACTACACACACACACACACACACACACACACACACACACCACACACACACACACACACACACACACACACACACCCACTACACACACACTTACACACACATTAGGCGCTATGCGACTGGAACACACATTTCGTGGTCAGTGATACACACACACCACACACACACACACACACACACACACACACACATAGACTAACACTTTAGACACACACACACACACACACACACACACAACACACACACACACAACACACACACACACACATTGTGATATACCACGCACAGCTCTCGTCCTAATTATATCCCAATGTACTCCTGTTCTGTAAGAACTGGGAGTACAAAAGCGGTTTTCTTTTGTGTCCAAATCAACAACAGATAGCCTAGTTCTTATAGTATGATAACAGATTTCTAAGAAATATGGGACGACATTGGTGCATTTTGTCTCTTCATTGGTCTATTCATGTTCTTCTCGTCAATCGGCCACCTTCATCAGGTTGCCGAATTGAAAAAAAGAAGGAAAGAAAAGAAAACGAAGGTCACGCAGCAGCGCCATAAGTCACCAAAGAAGTTAGAAGAAAATAAATGAACTGAATTTAAATACATGATACATACATAACGGGGGGGGGGGGGGGGGGTAGAATACAAAGATTTGCAGACTCCTTAGTCTGCTATGCCCAGCATTAGTGGAGCAGCCGGACAGGCACAATGCTCTTCTTCCTTTCCCCTTTCTCTTTTTTTTTTAACTCTCTAACCGAGATCTAAGTCATACAGAAACCCAGACACTTATGTATCAGACTAAAACACTAAACTATTCCGAAGAAAAATGTCCACACTGCTCTTCAACCTCCAGCAAGCCGGGGACCTGGTCCGGCAACACCCCCAGCCTAGCGCTGGGTCAGGCCGTTGTTGTCGTTGTCTGTTATTCTCTATCTCTATCTATTCGTCTCTCTCTGTCTCTGTCTTTGTCTGTATGTCTGCCTGCCTGCCTGTACCCGGAAACTCCTTTCACTCAACGGCCTACCTTTGCCTTCTAACACTCAAACACTATTTGCCGTGGGTTGGGCGGGCGGCGGGGGGCGCCACTTTGGCATGTTATTTATTGCTTATTAAAAAATCGAGTCATTTTCATACTTTTTACCCTTCCCACCCTTCTATAAGGTACATTTTGGGCTACAGGGTTGGGGGGTCCCTCCTTTTTTTTTTTTTTTTTTTTTTTTTTTTTTATTTCATTTTTTTTTTTTTTTTATTTTTTTATTTTTTCATAATTTTTATTTTATTTTTTTTTTTTTTTTTCATATTTGTATTTTTTCCTCCTTTCATTTTTTTGGCCGGGGGGTTTCCGGAAACCCTGTAACCCCCCCCCCCCCCCCCCCTCCCGATCCGCCCCTGCATATCCATGCAAATAGTCCCCAAAATGCTTAGGATTTTAAATGCCGGAAACGATTTATTAGCACCTTTGCTGGCAACAGTGATGTTGGCTCTGTGTCGGGTTCAAATTCCCAGCGTGGTCAAATTCCTAGCTCGCTATACTATAAGACTGACTATTTGCGGCATTTTGCGACATTGAGCATGAACGACAAATTTCACTTTTTTCTAGGGTTAGGGATAGGGTTAGGGTTAAATGGTTAGGTAAATGGTTCAAGTAACGAAAAAGTGAAATTTGTGGTTGTCGCAAATAGTCACTCTCATAGTAGCGAGCTAGGAATTTGACCACGCTGGGAATTTGAACCCGACAGGCTCTACTTGAGCAGATCAGCCCATTGTGTAACTTGTGATTGTAAACTAATCCCATTGGCTGCAGCACTCGAGCCAGTGCAAATTGCTCCCTAGTTTGAGAGTCACAGTCTTCCACAAAAGACTAGAGGGCCAGCCACACTGCATAGGATTTGACCTGAATACGATACGATTGTGAGGATGGCTGTGAGTCATGATCCACGGGAAATACTTCCGTCTACAAAAATAACTCTAGGGGAAGACGGGGTAAAAAAGCGCATGGGCGGGTATAAGAAGCCCAGCCCACCCAATTATCTCATGAAATTAAGCAAATTTCAGTCTCATTTTGCCCATGAGACGAGCGTTAATGTCTAGCATTCCGTCTCATGGGCAAATTTGACTGAAATGTTCTTATTTCATGAGATCATTGGGGTGGGATTCTTACCCGCCCATGCGCTTTTTACCCAGTCTTCCCCTACTCATCTATTTTCGCTCACTGTACTCAAGTAGACCGCAATACACGAATAAAATAAAATTTTGTCCGAATCAAAAAGTTTTGTTGTTGTTGTCTTTACCCTGGCTTTCTTTTAAAGACTCCAGGGATCATCCCAACAGCCGAAGCACTTGCACATTATGGTACAAATGCACCAGGATGAGAACATGACGTGTGTGACCCTTTTTGATGTACCCAACCACGTGGGCAGCCACACTTCCCACTTGAGGCAGCCATACTTCCGACTATTATGATTTATAAAAAAAAAAAAATTTTAAAACCACTCGCGGCTTTATATGTTAATAGTTTGAATAATCACGATGAACAGAAAACCCCGAACGCCCACGTTGTTGCTGGCAATATTTAGGGAACTTTACTTCCCTTGTATCACTCCTACCCTAGTTTGAATGTGTCGTTTGTATGATAATCAGTTAGTGTAGAATGTTAGTTTAAAATAATCGTGTCGAATTCAACGCTGCCAGAGTTGTTTGTGTGTGTTCGTTCTTTAGTTTAACATCTGTTCACCCGCAAGTGATATTAGACAAAAAAAGAAGGACAAAAAGAACAAAAAAGAACAGATTGTGTGTGTGTGTGAAATTAATTAAGCCTACATCAGATAGCTATTGAAGTGAGAGTAGTGTACGTTGAGTGCGTGAATGGTAGTGTTATTTATGTTTTTTTCCCTACACATCTATTCATACAAGTCTAACTGAGTGCATATAAAAATTACAATAACAGATATATAAGATGGGAGGGAAGGGAGGACATACAGTAACATTTCAAACTGATTTGTGTGTGTGTGTGTGTCCGGGTGTGTGTGTGTGTGGTGTGTGTGTGTGTGTGTGTGTGTGGTGTGTAAGTATGTGTGTGCTGTATGTCGTGTGTGTGTGTTGTGTGAGTGTGCCAACTTTGTTGTGCGTGCGTGCGTGCGTGGTGTGCGTGCGCGTAGCGCTGCGTGCGTGCGTGTGTTAGTTGTTGTTTTTAACAAAGTTTCACAAGTAATATTTGCTTAAAGAAGTAAAATCGTGTGTGTGTGTGCGCGCACTTCCTTCCCTCCTTCCTTCCGTATAGCGACCACACTGCTCACTGCTGACTATTCTGTCGCTGTAGAACTTTAGGGAGGATCTACGGAAATGCGCGAGTTCAGATGTAAAAAAGAAGAAAACAGGAAGCTTGGCCCAACCAGCCAGGTCCCGCCTTGTCGCATGAAAATAGGTAGCTCGTAAAAAACGTAAAAATAAAAAGCTCGCTACCTATGACAGTGTGTATGCGACATTGAGCATGAACCACAAATTTCACTTTTTTTTCCGTAGGGTTAGGGATAGGGTTAGGGTTAGAGTTAGGGTTAGAGGGGTTAGAGTTAGTAAATGGTTTGTTTAAAGTAAAGAAAGAGTGAAATTTGTGGTTGTCGCAAATACAGCACTCATCATAGTAGCGAGCTTTTTATTTTTACGAGCTACCGAGTGATTTTTTTTTCATGCGGACAACAGCTGTGTGCATAGTGTGCGCATACAAGTGTGTCTGTGTATGGCGTATGTGTGTTAGTGTGTATGTGTCTGTGTATGCCTATGGTTATACTATGTATATGTTCGTGCGTGCTAGTGTGTAGGCCTACATTGTGTTTAATCTGTGTGTATAAGCATAAATATGTTTTTACAAGTCGCCCCCCCCCCTCCCCCCCCCTCTCACCCCCCCCCCCCCCCCCCCCCCCCCCCCCCCCCCCCCCCCCCCCCCCCCCCCCCCCCCCCCCCCCCCCCCCCCCCCCCCCCCCTATGCCCTGAATTGCGCTTACGTATGTGCAAGCTATCAATAAAATATTTCAAGTCAACTCAAATTCTTCCTAGTCAATCAATTAAAACAAATATGGTAAAAGCGGACATTTTGTTTTGTCTTCCATGGCATGTGAATATCAAACAACATGCACTTCGTTTCAAGTAAAATTACTACAGGTTCAGGCCTAACAGGCCTACATAGAATTTCATAAATATCAAAAGATTATTATAAGGCACTCATAATTATTATACACATAAAACGTACAGACTTACCTGCGGTGTGAGACTCTCAAGGCTGCGTAGGCCTATTTTCATTATACTATTGCTGTTCTGTATACAATTTTACGGCTAAGTTCGGTCATAAGACTAGTCTACGCACTACATTCACTGAGTCTACGCATTACATGTTTAACCCTTTCGCCGCCCCCCCGCCCAGCCATTTTTCAGTAATAAATTCCCATTGATCTTACGTGGGGTATAGAGAAAAAAAACACCTGTCTGTAATATTGGGAATTCCTCTGTGACATACTTAAAGCAAAGGCCTATCCTCTACCTCCCAAAAGTTAAAGAGAATAGGGTCTTTGGATAACAGACCCTGATTTGATGCCTTTTAGTGACATGGGTGTTAAATCATTGTGGTGCCAAAAATGCGACGTTGGCGGTGAAAGGGTTTATACTTTATAGCTCAGTGATTACATCGTGGCGCTAAAAATAAACGCGGAAATATATAATGTCACAGTTTCTGACGTAGTAGTAGAACGTTAGGCTCAGAGCAACATAGGCAGAGTTACAAAATGTAATGCACACATGCAACAGCAAATAAAACGAGACAGTGGAGCACTAAATGGAGAGACAGTCATGAACTGATCGCTTCTTGGCCTTTTGGCTAAGACAGTGATTCAGGAACATAAATTTTGTTATACATGTACCGTGGTTGGTTTGTTCCTCTCTCTTGTATCTTTCTCTCTTGCCATTTGGTCTGTTTCTGCTATATCTCCATTTATGTTATCTGTGTGTGTTCGCGTTGTATTGCGGTTTGTGTTTGAATGCGCTCTTGAATGCTAACGTGTGTGTGCGCTTTGATTTTGATTTCTATCAAGATTCAGCGCCGTATAAATACTGTATGTTGTTGTTGTTGTTGTTGTTCAAACCCGTCGTACATGGCCAAAGCCGATACGCGACGTTGTAAACGGAACTTCAATCGGAGAGACAGACAGACAGGGAGAGAGACAAGGCTTCTTTCCGTAAGGTTTGCGATGCTCTAAAAAGCTGCAAGAAGAAGAGGTTTGCATGGACACTCTGAGACAAAAACTCACCACACCGCCAGCACGTCAGCGACGCACTCACCAACGGCAGCTCTCTCAGATCTTCTGTCGAACTCAGTACCGACAAGCCAGCTTCCTCCCACGCACCATCCGGGACTGGAACGAGCTGCCCCAGGAAGCTGTGCAGGCCAAGACCATCGACACCTTTGTGTCGATGGTCTCCAAATAATTATCCAGCAACCCTCCACCCTCTCCCCCGCTCTTCCCCCAATTCCCTCCACCTCTACCCCCTCCCCCTGCATCCGCAGCTCATCAATTTCTAGCGACAGAATAGTCAAGTGTGACTGTGGTCACTTACAGGAAGGAAGGAAGGACGACAGAGAGAGAGATCATCACAATGACCAAAACAACGGCTGAAATGCTAACCTAATGTCTTCGGCAGAAGACAATCAATTTGTTTACGGGCAGACACACATAATTCAACAAATAGGGGCCTACAAGGTCTTAGCCTCTCTATTTGCGATGTAACCAATGTAGGCCTACTAAGCCAATTGGAAATAAAAAAAAATAAGCTACGTAGGCCTACATCAAAAGTCAAAGTTAAGGCCTGTATCAATAATTAGAGACACGATACATTTTCCAAAGATGTAAGAAATGTGCTCATTACACGCGGAAACTTCATGTGTTTCTCAGCGAATAAGTGAAAGAAAATAGGGAAAATAAGTGGATGGGATATGCGCATGTGGACACGCATGCGCTTTTTTGTTTTCTTACTTTCTTTGACTTATTTGTGGATAAGCGCATGAAGTTTCCGCGTGTCTCCTTCAGATCACGCGTCAAAATCCACGGGGTCTCACGTTGTTTCCCCTCTTTTAACTGGAAAGAAATCTTGTCTTGACCAAGTCTCACTCCCATACAAAATGCCCCCAAATTAAAAGCGAAACATCATTTTAAAGAGCAACCTCAATTTCAAGTTGGGGGAAATTTGTAGGTGGGTCACAGCAACCCAGAAAAAAACAATGGACTTAAACGCACAGCCGGCATATATAAAGCTTTCACGCGAGAATCAAAATAAAAATAAATTATAAAAGAAAAAACATCTATATTCTGATAAATTTTTTTTATGTTCCCCTTCCCCCTTTTTTCCCCAAAATCTAAAAGTCACAGTAATGTCCCATATGGCTTTGCCGAGAGGACGTAAAACTTTAACTTTGGCGCGCGTCATCATTTCAATCGCTGCTCACGACAGAGACGGTTCAACGGTTCATTTTTCCCTGTTGCCCGAGCCACTGCAAGGCAGAACTTCGCAGCAACTAGCCTAGCAATCTAGACCCGATCCCTGGGATCGGTTGCTATGCCTTTAACGTGGTCTTGGTGCGGTCACTGAGTCTTTAAGGGCTCACGGTCGATCAGCTGACCATTGTGGTTCCTTTTGAAAAAAAAAAAAAGACTGAAAAAGAGAGGTTCCGGTGGTGTCCAATGTCAATGTGAACGCAGTTTTCAAGAAGAAATAGGATGTTACGCCCTCTGCGGTCTTTCGACCATTTGGGGACATTTGTAAATACAAAGATGGTGGGAACAATACTGGAGGCAATGCCCGGAGGCAGTGCAAAAAACACCAGTGAAGTCCCGATTTTTTTAACAATGCAGATAATTGTAGCAGTAACCACGCCTCGGTTAAAGGGACCCTTTCTCTACACAACCACAAATCATTTCAAAAAAAAAAAAAAAAAAAAAAAAAAATTATTTTTTTTTTTTTTTTTTATTTTTTCCCGGAATATTTTCGTTGACAAGACAAGATTGCCTTCATTAATGCATAAAATTAATGTGAATATAGCCTCATTAATCACCCTCTTGACTGGCGCAGAAGGAGAAGGAGAAGAAAAAGAAGGTAGGCCTGTTTCCGTTACGTGACAACATGGATGCTGCCAAAGAGCTCAGAGTAGTAGGCGGGAAGACGGGGTAAAAAAGCGCATGGGCGGGTAAGAAGCCCACACCAATTAATCTCATGAAATAAAGAAAATTTCAGTAAAAATTTGCCCATTGGAGACGAAAGCTAGACAATAAAGCTCGTCTCATGGGCAAAATTAGACTGAGATAATTGGGACGTGGGCATTATTACCCGCCCATGCGCCTTTTTACCCCGTCTTCCCCTACCTCCATCAGTCTGCTTCCAGGAAGTTGGCCAAAATTGTCGGGTGGGGAAACAAGAGACAAGTAAATAGGCTAGCATATCTAAAATTAATGACAACAATGTTGTATCACAGTATTTCCTGGACCGAAGAATGCACATGCTTAAAACAAGATAACCAAAATTATGTGAACCGCGTGGTTACGGTGTAGAGGGTGGGTGAGAAAATTTACGTGGGAATACAGGAGTCCACTCTCTCTCTCCTCTCTCTCTTCTCTCTCTATCTCTCGTGACTCTCTCCTCTCTCTTCTTCTCTCTCACTCCTCTTCTCTCTCCCTTCCCTCCCATCCTTCTCTTCTCCCTTTTGTCTCTTCCTCTCTCCTTCTCCTATCTCGTCTCTCGTCCTCTCTTTCTTTTGTCTCTCCTCTTCTCTCTCTCCTCTCTTTGCCTGTTTGTCTCTCTCTCTTTCTCTTGTCTCTCCCTCTTCTCTTTGTTCTCTCTCCCCTCCTCTCTTCTTCTCTGCTCTATCTCTCCTTCCTCTCCCTCCGTGCTTCTCTCTATTCTCTCTCTCGTTGTCTCCTCTCCCTCTCCGTCCTACTCTGTGTCTCCTCAATCCATAATCTCGTCACATGGTCTGTCATCTCTTGGTCTCCTTTTGAGTCCGTCTCTCTCCCTCCAATCTCTTGTCCATCTCTGTGCTCTCTCCTTCTCCTCTCTCTCCTCCCTCAAAAAAAAGGTCCCATCCGCCCGTGGTCCTCTCCTCTCTTCGCTCTCTCTCGTTCTCGCGTCGTGCTCGCCTGTTTGTCTCGTCTCTCTCTCTCCTCTCTTTTTGTTGGCTCCTCTCTCTCACTTACCATTTGTCCTCTGTGCATTGGCTGGCTCCATATCTTTTGCCTTTAATGTCTCTCTCATGCTCTTTCTCTTCTCTCTCTTAGGGTTGTCCTCACTAGTCTGGGCTCTACATATCCAATATCTAACTCTATCTACATCCAAACAAATACTCATCTCATTTCATTCTTGTGTTCCTCTAATCCCAAAAGTTCTTTCTCCTCTCTCTCGCGTCGTCTAAATCACTCTTGTTTCATCATCTCTTACTATCCTATCATCTCATCTTCTCTTTTTGTTTTGCTCATCTACCTTCTCTTTGTGATCTCTCAACTCTTTTCTATCAATCATCTTGTCCTTTGCCATCTTCATCATCTCTCTTTGTTTTTGTTTTATAGTCAACATCTCCTCTACTTTCTCTCTCAAATCAAATCATCATCTCTCATTTACCCTAGAATATTCTGCCGTCTTCTCCGCCTCACTTCACTGTCTCGCCTCTCTCGTTCCCTCTCTCATACTCCTCTCTCACTGTCTCCTCCCCGTCTTTATACATATACTATCATATATCTCATATATACAAAATCATCAAATAGTCTCATCTACATCTATCCTAAGTCTCTCAATCCGTCCTTTGTCAATCATCTCTCACACACTTCATAATCATCTCTCATTCTCCAAAATCGAATCTGTTCATCTCACAATCACTCCTACTTCCCAACCAATCAACCAAATAAAAGCACTCTAACTCATCCCAATCAACACTCATTCACCATAAATAATTTCCTTCTACATATAATACCTCCTCCCTTGTCGCTCTCTCTCTCTATCTGAATCTTTCACAAATTGTTTGCTTCTCTTTCTCCTCTTCTCTCTTCTCTCCCCCTCGTCTCTTTTCTCTCTTCCTCTCTGTCCTCTCTCTCATCGCTCTCCTCGGTCATCTCATCCTCGTCGATCTCTCCCTCTCTTCCTCTCCTTCTGTTAACTCTTGTTCTTTCTCTCTCTGTACATCTCTTCTTTCCCCTCCCCTTACCCTTCTGCCCTCTCTCTCTCCCACTCTTTTTATCATCCTCTCCTTCCCTCTCTTCCTATTTCTTCCCTTATCACGGATATTTCTCTCAAACTTAATCTCCTCTCTCTATTTCTCCTTATCACGACCTCTCTTCTCTTTCTCTCATCACAATCCTCCTCTCTCTCTCGTTCTCTGATCTCCTCTCTCTCTCGTCTCCCTCAGTCGCATCTCTCTTGTCTCTCTCTCGATCACACATCATCTCTTCGGCTATCTTGATCTGTCTCTCTCCCTCTGTGTGGATCTCTCTGTCTCTCTACTGTTTGTCTCCTCCATCTCGTCTTTGTCTCACGTTCTCTCTCCTCTCTCTCTCTCTCTTCTCTGTCCATCTCTCTCTCTCCCTCTCTCTCTCTCTTCTCTCGTTCCTCTCTGTCCCTCCTCTTGTCTCTCTCTGTCCTCGTCTCTCAGTCTCTCCCTCTCTCTCCTCCTCTCTCTCTCTCTCTGTGTCGTCTCTCTCTCCTCTCTCATTTCTCTCCTTTGTATCTTGTTCTCTCTCTCTTTACTCTCTCTCTCTTCTCTCTACCTCTCTATCTCTCTCTTCTGGGTTTTTCTCTCTCACACTCGCCCTCTCTCTCTTCCTCCTTTCTTGTCTCTCTTACATCTCTCTCTCTCCCTTCCATCTCTCTCTCTCATTCTCCCTCATCGCTCTCTCTCGTCTCTTCCATCTTCTCTCTCTCTCTCTCTCAGTCCATCTTTCTCTCTCTCTCTCTTCCTTCTATCTCTCTCTCTCTCGATCTCACAATCTTCTCTCTCCTTCTCTCGTCTCTCATTCTCCTCCTGTCCTCTCTTCTCTCTTCTCCTCTCTCTCTTCTCTCTCTCTCTCTCTTCTCTGTCTAGGTCTCCCTATATCTCCATCTCTCTCTCTCTCTCACTCTCTCTTCTCTCTCCCTCCTCTCCCATCTCTCTCGTCTCTCTCTCTCTCTCTCTCTCTCTCTCTAGCTCTCGTCTCTCTCTCTTCCATCTCTCCTCTCTCTCTCTCTCTATCCTCTCTCTCTCTCTTCTCTCTCTCCTCTCACTCTCTTCTCTCTCTGCTCTCTCTCCTCTCTCTCTCTCTCTCTCTCTCTCATCTGCATCTCCCTCTGTTCTCTTCTGACTTATAATTATGTCGAGGGCATTCCTATAGTTTGCAATGTGGAAAACTGGTATATATTACCTTCGTCTTCATTCATGCACGGTGCATGGAATATTATTTTAGACTGGACACTAACCGTCCCTCGTTCTTTGTCTGTGTCCGTAAGGGAGTGTATGCGACAAAAGCCCCTCCGACAATCACATCATAATAATAATAATAGATAATAATAATAATATAGTAATAATGGGAATTTATATAGCGCTCTTTCTCACAATGAGCTCAGTGCTCTTTAGACATTAATGACAAGACATTAAAGGCAACCAAATAATCATCATTTACAAAGTAGATAAACACGATGATTGCACGCAACTTCCTCTTACTTCCTTACACACACACACACACACACCACACCACACACACACACACCACACACACAACACACACACACTACCAAACCACACACACCACACACACACACACACCTCACAACACACACACACACACACAAACACACATATACCCTCCACACGCACGCACGCACGCACAAACGCACGCACACGCACGCACACGCACACACCACACACACCAGACAGGCACACACACACACACACATACACACACACTACACACACACACACACACACACCACCCATGTGCGGCGCGCACGCACACACACACCGAACGCACGCACGTACGCATGCCTGCCAGAGTAAATATTTTACAATTGTAATTCTAAGAAGAAACACAGACCCTTCACATCTCAATCACGTTTGAATACAATACTGTGTCATACTATAAAATAAAATCATACTGGCCATCCGACCATACCATTTACCTGACTAATTATAATGACCATTTACAAAACAAAATACCCTTCTACCTTCATTTACAAACTTTAAAGTTTACAAACGTAACTTCTACTACAACTTACGAATGATAAACTAATTGTTAGATACATTTTGTAGCAATATTCTTCTTTTTTTTCTTTTTTTATTGGCTGGTCCCATCTTCTGGGCTGTACAGTGGCGTGCTACCACGCCGCTCTTTCCATCCCATTCGCACTACAACACCCGGGTTTGTGTTTCAAGTCCGCAGAACCAGACCAGCAGTCCAAGGGGGAGCGAATCTATGTTAGACCATCAGGGGCAACCAACCGAGGAGACACTTGCACTTCTGCTGGTGGGGGGGAGTCACTCGGTGGAGTTCGTGGAGCCTGTTCAGGACACCACTACTAAGCCCCCTCCTGACGACACTATTCTCTTATTCGAAGTAGCGCGTGAGTGGGTCCTCCTCCGAGGGCGCCACCACGACCGGTCCACCCGGACAGCTCCCCAAACACCTGATCCCCCACTGAGACTTTGACCCGAACGCACGAAGGCCCATAGACGATTGGAAAACCGAAACTGATGTCACCTATGAGAGCAGGGCATGCAAAGCCCAGTTCATGTTTGAGACATTTTTTAATTTTTATTTTGGATGAATGAGGCCGATGATAACGATGATGATGATGCTATGGAGTTTCCGTAATTGGTCTGAGACCTGCATGGAAGGCTGTATTTCTACGCTTCCTTTTCATATGATATCCCGGCGTTACCCAGGCCGAGGAATAAAGACCCTGCAGGTGTTGGTCGTGAAATTAGAGCACACTCAGAAATCGCTCGTTTAAGCGTATTGAACTCGGGACTGTGTGTTTTCAGTTCCTTCCCATTGAGCCCATAGCCACTCACTCTGGGTAGTAGTCGGTCCATGACCGAAAAAACCCTCGCCTCGATGGATTCGAACCCAAGACCTTCCGCAGCCAGTAGTCCTCGACGCTAACCCACACCACGGCGGCTGGTTTTACAAGAGTTTTCCTGCAATTAACAGACCCCCACACGGCCCCACCTCACACGGCAAACACTAATCATCATATAATTATGTTCGAAACAAGTGAGTTTTAAGGCAGTAGCGAAAGTGCGGAGATCAGAGTCAGATGAGCGGACATGTGGGGATGGAATTCGAAGTGGGTGCTAAATAGTAAAGGATGCGTTCACCAAAGATTTCGTGTGAACCCGCGAACCTTGAGTGTTCAGTCATTCAGAGAAGAACGTGTAAGGAAGCGAGCAGGTGTGTAACCAGTTCTAGTTCGGAGAGATAGACGCAGGCCCAGAAGATGTGAACAGCACCGAAACAAAGGCAAGCCTATTTTATACTTGGCGTTCGAAGAGAGGTGTTATATGATCAGAGCGTGGATATCTTGTGAGAGTTGAGGCGTGCTGCATTGTTTGCAGTTTTTGAACACGTTGCATGAGATACTGAGGACGCCACAAGAAGAGAGTTGCAAATAGTCAATGCGGGAAAGAACTAAGCCGAAATAAAGAATAAGAGTACATAATGCCCACCGGATAAAAGAGCCATCGGGCCTAAAAGCCCACCTCGTTATCATGGGAAAAAACGGACAAAAACCCCACTCAAGGGTGATAGGATAACTACAGGGAGAGAGGCAGGACAGAGATAGAATAGCGAGAGAAGGAGGGGGAATGGGGGGGGGGGGCTCGACAGGGAATGAGGGGGAAAGGGTGTGGTGGGAAGACAGAAATAGGAATTGGAGGAGAGGAGGTAGGGTGATATGGACGAGAAGAGATGGCGAAAGGGGAGGTGTGAGTGGGAGAGGGTTTGAGGTGTAAGGGGGAGGGGAGGGGAAAGGGTAATTGGGGTGAGGGGCAGTTTAATATTTCTCTGTGAGACTTCATTTTCAACTGTTAGTTAGGTGTCATTCTTTAATGTGCTCCTCCGCGCCGCGCGTGGGTGTGTGTGTGTGTGGGTGTGTGTGTGTGTTGTTTGTGTGTATGTGTGTGTGTGTGTTGTGTGTGTTTGTGTGTGTGGTGTGAGTGTGTGTGTGTGTGGTGTAATGGACGTGGGTGGTTTCTGTGTTATTTTTGTTTTCCATTATAAGTCATTATTATCATTTTTGCTGTTTATGGAATGTGGATGCGATTTATTGATGTCATTTATCAGTATCAGAAAGTAAGGCCTATTGTCCTCATTGTGGTTCTACTGATGTGTTTGTATATCATCATCATCATCATCGATCATCCATAATATCATCCACATCATTATCATCATCATCATTTCTTCTGTTTTCTTATTATTACTAATTTTAAGTATAGTAGTGTTGGTGGTTCCCCTTTTAACTTATTCCATTATTTATCATCATTATCCCTGTGTTGTTGTTTGTAGTGATTTGTCCCCTTTAAACTCTTTTAACTGAATGCATCGTTTATTTACTTTCACACACTACACACCCACACACACACACACAACACACGCACACACACACACACACACACACATCATGCATGCGCATTGCGCGCACACGCAATATATAACATACACACGTACGTACACACGCACGGCACTGCACACGCACGCACAAGCACACGTACACCACACACACACACACACAGCCACACTACACACACACAACCACCACACACACAACACAGCAGTACCACACACACATACACACACACAACTATACAAAGGTCAAGTATAACAGGACAAAACACACACAATCATGTAAAAACATGAATAGAATTAAAAAATTGCATCGACACATGGGTAGGGTGAGAAAAAGACACACAGTCTCTCTCCTCCCGTCCTCACTCACCACCTACACCAGCTTCACACAGTATGAATGTGTCAGTCACACACTATTTCACACAGAAACCCAGAACATTTTTGTTATCAATAACAGTTAAGGCTCTTGGAAATGTCCATCTTAATCAGACCTACCGCAGACAATAGTAATGAAAGACAGTGGGGGAAAAGCCTAACCTAAAACAGGAAGTGGTTGGTTGGTTTGCAATGATGATTGAGCAAGATAGCGGAGAGCGGATGCATGATTGGTGTGGTGTGAGAGTTACATATTGGTTTTAACGTAATTTGTATTTTCATACTTTTATTTAATATTTTTTTTTTATAATATTTTACACGGTGGAAAGACAAGTTTTCCATAATGCGTTGTACAATGCCATGGACAAAATAAAGAACCTTATGGGACTTATGTGTCCCACTTTAAACCCGATATTTTTTTTCCCTCTTGCACTCAACAATCTAAAACTTTTTTTTTTGTATTTTATTACTCTCACTCACTCTCTCCCCCCCTCCCTCTACTCTGTCTTTCTTTCCTTCTTCCGACCACACAAAACTACAGGAAAAAGCACTTACCTTGTCACTTCTCTTCCCCCTCAGTCCCCCCACTCCCACTCACCCACCCCCCCCGATTTTTGTTGTTTCACAAATGGGCATGCTTGCTCTTTGGTTTTCAACTTAAGGTTGTATCATTTATGAACTGGACTGAGAGGGGAATTAGGGGAACTGGGTAAAACAAAAGGCGCATGGGGTAAGAAGCCCACCCCAATGATCTCATGAAATAAAGAAAATTTCAGTCACATTTGCCCATGGAGAACGAATTGCCTAGACATTATCGCTAGTCTCATGGGCAAAATTGAGAATGAAATTTGCTTCTTTCATGAGATATTGGGGTGGGCTTCTTAGCCGCCATGCGCTTTTTACCCCGTCTTTCCCCTATTGTTGTTGTGTGGGTGTGTTTTTTTTTAAAAATACAAATTTTTTTAAAAAAATTTTTTTAAAAAATAAAAATTTATTTTTTTTTTTAAAAAATTATTTTTTTTTTATAAAAACAATTTATATTTTAATTTTATTTTAAAAAAAATTATATAAAAAAATTAAATAATAAAAAAATCTCAAGTTGTTTGATTTTTTTTTTTTTTTTTTTTTTTTTTTTTTTTTTTTTCTTTTTTTTTTTTTTTTTTTTTTGTTTTTTTTTTTTTTTTTTTTTTTTTTTTTTTTTTTTTGATTTTTTTTTTTTTTTTTTTTTTTGTTTTTTTTTGTTTCCTTTTGTTGTTTTTTATTTACCTTTTTTTTTGTTTTGCCTGCTTTTTTGGGGGGGGGGTGGGGGGCGGGGTGGGGGGGGGGCCTCTTTCTTCTTCTTTCTTCGCAGTATCGTGGCCACCAATCAACACACTGAATTAGTAATGCCACGAACCGGTGAGGTTACATTCACATATGCCAGAATAGAGGGCCGGGAGGCCAAAGAATTCAAGAAAGTAGACGAGAGGACACGACAAAATGAAAACCATAGCTTTGATGGGGATCCTGGGCAGGGCGGAAAAAAAAAAGGCAAAAAAAGAAAAAAAAGGAGGAGAAAGGGGGGGAGAGGAGGGGAGGGGGGAGTTGGGGGGGATGAAGGGGGAGTGGGGGAGGGGGGGAGGGGGGGAAGGGAGGGAGGGTGGGGGAGAGGGGGGGTGGCTTTTTTTTTTTGTTTTTTTTTTTTTGGTTTGTTGTTTAGAATTTGATGCCACCCTGATTGGGCCACCAGCCGCAGAATGGGGCAGCATGCCGTGGTCGGTTTGTCCTTTGAGGAGTTCCTGGACATCCGGCTGCGAAGCTCTCTGTGGGATTTGCTGGGTCGGCGGGGCGCCGCTTCTCCCACTGCCGTTGCCTGGCAGGAGTTCGTTGTTCCACTCCTTTTTTGCCAATATGTGCCCGTTTTTATTGTTTTGTCTATGTTTGTAAAGGCGCCAATAGCCGCCGAAAATTATCAACATATCTCGTAGTTTTGTTTGTTTGGTTTCTTGTGATAAAATAACGTCCACTTTGCACGTTGTGTCCTAGTTTTGTTTTTAATTGTATTTTTCCAGGTGACTCCTGGCTACTTCGCAGACCGTCAACATGACGCAATCTTGCTCATTCTGAAGCAAACATTCTGCTTTGCTCAGGAAAGGGATAGGGTTTTGGTTAGGTTGTGGTTTTTTTCCATAAAACGGAAAGAACGATACGTTGACATTGGAAAGGCGAAGAACATGAGGCGATTAGCCTAAAAAGTGTATAAAACAGCCAATAGCCACAGTCAAAAATCAAAGGGAAATTCAATCAACTTAATGTTGTAAACCATAAATCAGAGAATTGGATGCCCAGATATCAGTTTGGGCAGCATAAAACAGTCACACTAGGCCAAAACGGAACGCAAAAAATAAAAGCGGATTAATCCCTTAAGTTTAACCCCCACTTGTAGTATGCCTGTTTTAGCCTACACACAGGCCACTCATGTTCATCAGGACGTTGAGGTCGGCGAGTAGCCGTGCGTGTTCCAGTACGTTGCAAGTCTTGATTGCAGTTTGTTAGGGTCATGGTCCTATTGCACTGAAAGTTTACCAGTCAAAACAAGGGAACATATTCATTCTTGCTAAGGCCCCCCGCCCCCCACTTTCATGCCAATTCGGACTTCCTGATGTGCCGTTAGGCCCGTTTGTAAGTTCGTTACAAAATTCCTATTACAAAAACTGAATTAGAATGGCGATGGCGTTTGCCTAAACATTAAGTGACTTACATAGGGAGCGTTATTTTTTGAAATGAAAAAAACCTAGAAAGGCCTGGCTAAATTTACAGTGTAAGGCATGGCGTACGTTTTGGGAATCAATTCTGGGCGTTGTTTCATAATTAAAATTAATGTTTACTTTTTCAGTGGATTCCACTCACTCTCATAATTAATGTAAAGGCACAGGCGGAGTAATAAAAGAGGGGAAACGCTGGGAGCGCACGCTGCGTTTGGACTCCACACTGCGAAGAGATACGGGTTTTTACCCCCTTCTTTTGTTTCCCTGTTGCTTGTTGCGCGAAGGCGAAGCAAGCTTGTCTGGCGAAGGACAGGACGAAGAATTGGCAAGGCCTGCCAACCTTCCTTCTTCAAATAAAAAAAAAGATACCACCATGGAAGTTGTGGCCATCACAATAATTATCAGCATAGGCCTGTTCCCCCACCCCAACCAGACAGTATGAAAGACAGTCACCTCGGGCGCGACATGCTTCCCTGCTACAAGACAAACTACCAGGGAGTTATCCTTTCCCGTTCCAAGAGCCTTGTGCCCGATGGGAACAGAGTCCCCCCTTTCCACTGAGGCAATTGCCCATCAGCCTCGGTGTGTTCCCCCCGCCCCCCCCCCCTTTAAAGTTAGGGTTAGGGATAGGGTTTAGGATTCCTAATATGGAACATGTCAGAGTTCATGTTAGTAGTTTTTTTTTAAGCATTTTGCGCACCATGTTTTGCGTCCCGTAATTGAACACACCCCGTTAGCCTGGAGAATCGTAACGTTCCCCTTGCCTTGCTTAAATGCGTGTGTGGCTGTCTGGGATCCGTACCCAGGGAGAGCATTGGCAGCTGGAGCCGGGTCCAGCGCAGGCAGACTCGCGATTTGTCTGAATCAGTATAAGGCCGACGTCTAGAGGTGACCACCATGCTGACAACAAGCTAGGCTGGAAAAACGCTGGAAGAGGGAGCAGACGGCAGAGGACCAGGTTCCCTCTGTAGCAAATCAGCACCGCGTCTGTCCAAACAAACAAAATAACAAACACTCCAAACGGGTCCCTGCGTATATGCAACTGTACCACTTCCAACATCGGCAAACGACATGGACTCACTCCTTCTCACAGTTTCCAACCGGGTAATACTCCACCCCCCAGTGGCCGAACCGAAATATTTGCGTCAAACTCTTTCTTTTTTTTCCTCCCAGGACCACACAGGGAGTGGAACGACTGCGGCAGGACAACCTCCTCGACACCTTCAAAAAACATCACTGCGACGCCCCCTTTGCGTCAGTGGTGCAGGGACCAACAATAAAAAAAATCCATCAACAAAAAAAAAAACACAAAGAAAGAGCAACACAACCCCTCTCCCCCCCCCTCCCCCCATCCCCTTCCTCCCCCTCCCTCCCTCCTTCCCCTTCAGCTTTCCCTCCTTCCCATCCACCCTTTGCCCCTTCATATTATTGCAGGCATTCCCCTCTGTAAAGAAACAGACCGGCCCCCCATTTTTCCAGTCTGTTTTTTTTCCCCCAAGGGCCATAATGGTCCAACATACTATCCTCTGCCATGATATTGGGTATATTATATAAATTTGCACACAAAAACTTTCAGAGTCACACTCGCTCCTCTTCCCTTTCCTGTATGTTTGTTCAGGGATTTTTTTTGTTTCTTTTCCTTCGGGGGCTAGTGAAAATTGTGTTCAGCAATAAAAAAATTTCAGTTTGCTCCGCCCAAGAGGGCAAGTTACATTTTTTTTTAAAGGTTGGGCCAGCCCCCTGGCCTGTGGCTTGTCCAGTCTAGAGGATGTATGGCACCCACCTGTTCTTGGTGGGGTCGTATCGCAAATAGCAATTGGGTGCTTGCTGGGTTTCTGAGTGGTGGTGTTTTTTGGGCAAGTGGCTGTTATCTGTAGTCATGAAAATTGGGCTGGGTACACCCATGGGACCTTTCAGGTTTCAAACTCCTTAGATCCCTTCGCAGACCTGTTGTTAAATGATGGTCACAGGTTTGATAGGCAGCTACATGTCCACAGTTGCGTGCCTGATGGTGTGTCCTGCGTGTGCCCTCACCCTCTTAACACCTTTACACAACAAGCATGGGCTCAAGTTCGTGGGGGGGGTTTTGGTTTTAAGACTGCTCTGTGTGGATTGATGTAGGGTCAGGTGTGGCTAATGCGTCTCTGGTTCCTGTCAGTACCTCCGGTTGTTCTTTGCAAAGGGAGTAATAAGAATAGAGGCAAACAAGAAAAATCGTCAACCCCCTTCAATGTTTACGTGCCCTCCTTTATCTCAAGGTCCTGCTTCTTTTCATTTTATGAACATAATCTTAAGCTGATACTTACTCTATCCCTTTCCTAAAATTACAGAATTGCTTCTCTCCCAAACTGTTTCTATGCGGAAATATTTGAAGGATAGAGGTGTGTGTGTTTGTGTGTGGGTTGATAGAATCTTGCAACAGTAATTTGCGGTTTCGTTTTTTAATTCAGGAACTGGGATATGTTTGTATTGTTTATGCGTCTTCTTCTGCTTTCCCATGCCATATGGTCATAAGGGTATGTACATATGTGTCCATTTTTTCAGTTTTCACCACTGGTCTCCCAGCTCGGGGTCACTGACCATTCTGATTTCAGAGAATCCTAAAGGAGAAACATTTCGAAGATTTTTTTTTTGGGGAAAAAAGGCGCAGCAATGGTAACAATTACTGAATATCAGAAAGATAGCAGATGACAGAAGGCAAAGGGGAGCGGCAGAGTTAAAGAGTCAGAGACTAGAGGAAGCTACAAACACAGAACTTCCCAGAAGGTGGGGAGCCATTTTTTTATTAATGAAAGACCCCCCCGGTAATCCCCATGGAAGCCGTGGCGGGGGCGTCCCAGCTCCCTGTATAGGAGGCACAAGGCATTTTCCCGAAGTCCTCCACCCACTGCCCCGACGTTTGTACAGGCTTTGCTATTCTACTCTGTGATCAATAGGCAAGCGCTCAAATGCATAACAACCTGCGCCATCGTTGGGACCTGAGGCGGGGCGCCTGATCATCAAGGTGCACTGGGGGACGACATACGCCCATCCCCATACCACAACGAGGACAACGTATGATGGACTGGATCCTCATATGCCAGAGGTGTAACCCCGGAAACTGTCCACCATGACGACACTTGTCATCAAGTACAGGATGAAGGTGTGTGGTGTGTCTCTCTGTTGTGTTGTGTATTTGATGATGCAGAGGGTGTACCGCGAAAACTGTCGCACCAATGACGACATTGTCATCAAGTACCTCGGGATGAAGGTGTGTCTGTGTGTGTGTATTATATGCAGAGGGTGTAGAACCCCCGCGGGGGGAAAGCTTTCCCACAATACGACATTTGTCATCAAGGTACAGGGATGAATGGTGTGTGTGTGTGTGTGTGTATTGATGATGCAGAGGGTGTAAACCCGGAAAGCGTGTCCACCAAGGACGAAATTGTCATCAAAGTACAGGTATGAAGTGTGTGTGTGGTCCTCTCTGTGTTTCGTGGTGTGTGTGTATTGATGATGCAGAGGGTGTAACCAGCGTGAAAACTGTCCCACCAATGCGACATTGTCATCAAGTTCTTCAGCCTGGTGTACCGTAATCAAAACTCAATCACAACATTGTCCATGAACTGATGGCGGTTGAGGATCACGGTCTTCCAGCCTTTTGGTTGGTACAGTATCAAAATCACTAGGAAAGGAGGAAAAAGGAACAACTTGTTCATGAGAAACTGATGTAGGTTGAGGATCAGGTCTTCAGCCTGTTGTAAAAATAAATACCCTTAGATCAAACCTCATCAATTCACAACATTGTCATTGAACTGATGTAGGTTGAGGATCAAGGGTCTTCCAGAGATGATGGGGGGAGAGGGAAGAGGGAGGAGGGGGCAGGAGAGCCCTGTTGGTCCGTAATCAAAAATCACTCACAAACATTGGTCATGAGCTGATGTAGGTTGAGGAATCAAGGTCTTCAGCCTTTGTTTTGTACCATAATCACACTGCAATCACAACATTTGTCGATGAAACACTTGTGTAGGTTTGAGATCAAGGTCTTCAGCCGTGTTGTTGTACCATAAATCAAAATCCACTCCACACATTGTCATGAACTGCTTGTCGGTTTGAGGATCAAGTTTCTTCAGCCTGTTGTTGTACCGTATTCAAAAATTCCGATTCCCAACAATTGTCATTAAAACTGACTGATGTAGGTTTAGGATCAAGGTCTTCACAGGGGCCTGTTGGACAGTAATCAAAAATCACTCACAACATTTGTTCATTAACTGATGTCGGTTGAGGATCAGTCTTTCAGCCTGGTTTTTTTTGTACGTAGTCAAAATCACTCCCACATTTGGTCATTAATAACATGATGTAGTTGAGGAATCAAGGTCTTTCAGCCCGTGTGTTGTACAGTAATCAAACTCATCACAACATTGTCATGATCTTGATGAGG
The DNA here is from genome assembly GCA_017654935.2 of Phymorhynchus buccinoides. NCBI lineage: Eukaryota > Metazoa > Mollusca > Gastropoda > Neogastropoda > Raphitomidae > Phymorhynchus > Phymorhynchus buccinoides. The sequence goes on from CM065694.1 coordinate 13,964,660, forward strand.
TTGAGGAGCAAGTCTTCCAGCCTGTTGTAGGCAGAATCAAATCATCTCACAACGTTGTCATGAACTGAAAATAATGTCGGTTGGGTATCAAGGTCTGCAGGCCTGTTGTACAGTAATCAAATCACTCCCAAAACATTGTCATGGAGCCTGATGTAGGTTAAAGATCAAGGTCTTCGCCTGTAGTTGTACCATATCGAACTCAAATCACAACATTGTTCATGAACTCTGATGTATGCTTTTGAGGATCAGGTCTTCAAGCCTGTGTTTGTTGTTACATAAATCAAAATCACCTCACAGAACATTGTCCATGAGCTGATGTTAGGTTGAGGATCCAGGTGTGTCGTCTTCAGCCTGTTTTTGTGCCATAAATCACAATCAATCACAACTTGTCATGAACTGCTGGATGTCGGTTTGAGGATCAAGGTCTTCCGCCTGGTTGTTGTACCGTAGTCCAAAATCCTCCCAACATTGTCCTGAACTGATGTAGGTTTAGGATCAATGTCTTCAGCCTGTTGTACAGGAATCAAAATCAATCTCAACATTGTCATGAAACTGATGTCCGGTTGATGATCAAGGTCCCTTCCAGCCTGTTGTACCGTATCAAAATAACGCACAACATTGTCCATGGCTGATGTTTAGGTTGAGGATCAAAGGTCCTTCAGCCTGTTGTTGTACCGTAGTCCATAAATCAATACACAACATTGTCATGAGCTGGGGGCTGGGGGGGGGGGGGGCGGCTGAGGGGTAATGGTATGTAGTTGAAGATCAGTTCTTCAGCCTGTTGTTCCACTGGAACAGCTACACTTGACCCCCGGACCCATGGTAACTTTTTCCGGGATGTTTTGTGGCATAATCTATAAAATCATTTTTTATGCGGACACATTTAATCTATATCATTGATGTACTGATGGATCAAAAAGTGATAGGACAAACTGTCGCTGATGAGAGAACTCAAAGGACATGTCCTGGCTCTTAGGGCATAAATCAATACCAAAGCGTGCCATGTTTTAAAAATGTAATTCAGAACCAATCTATTCTACCTATTCTACCAACTGACCAACGCTCAAAGCAACTTAGCAGTAAACCATCATCAAGTTGGAAACTCAAATAATTAATGCCCACAGCACACAAAAAACGAATTAGCAAAGGACGCGCTCTCCGTTTACCCGGACACCCCCAATTACTCCCCCCTTAACCCCTCACGTTCACGCGGTTTCCTTTGAACTTTCCCCAATTCAACTTTTTCTTTTTTTTTTCCACGTGATGGTGGTAACATCTATCTTTTGGAAGCCATTTGCATTTTTGCTTCATTCCAATTTTATTGATTTATATTTTTTTATTTGTCTTCTGTTTTATTCTGGTGGGTTTCGTTCCTAACCTTCTATCATTTTTGTCCTGACGGGGAAACACAATTAGGAAACATTTTCAATTTGAATAGGACCTCAACCATTTTGTTAAGTATTTTGTTGATTATATGTGAACTTTTCCTCATTTGCAATAGAAATTGCGATGCTTTAAAAAAAAATTAAAAAATTGACAGATTGAAGGTCAATGAACGTTTGTTGATTTTTCTTTTTCTTTCCCCCTGTTGAATTTTCAACAGATGGGGACCTGATCACCATCTTCGACAGCTCAGAACCCAACGCCGCAACCCCTACCTCACTTTGCCATCCAGTGCAGCCTGATCCTCAAGATCACTCTCTTTGGTGAGCAGCTGAAGCCCCAACAACTAAATACAGTGGAACCCTCCCTTATACGACCCTTCAAAAGTATGCCAAAAAGGGTCTTACTGGTAGGTTAATTATTAATACTTACAAAGAAGGTCAATGTCTCAGAGACGTAGGTTCTTATGTTGTTTAAATGGGAAAGGTGGCTTATATGGATGTTCACTGTACGTGTTTCCTGTTTTCCGCCGAACCGAAGTCGTAGTTTTTTGGCCGCCGACGCCTAAACTTTTTTTTGGGGGAATGAAAAAAACCCACAAAAAAACGAAAACTAACGTAATCGAGCACACAGAAACATAAAACATCATAACTACATAAGTGCAAAGGTATACACTGTTTTGTTTTATTAAAAAATATAAATATTTTCATACACATGGACCGAACACAAGTTAAAAAGAAAAGAAAAGCCTAGTATCTACCTACCCTATTTTACAAACTGATGAAACCCCAAACAGACTTTTTTTTTTCCAGCCCTTTTTCAGATGTTTTTTAGATAAGTTTTTAAAAACCACAAATTTTCTTAATTTCCCTCCATGCATGCTGAGTGTATGTCAGGAAGCTGGATTTCTTCAGGGGCGCGGGATGACTAAAAAAAAAAACCCAAAAAAAAGTCATCTGTTTCCTAAATGAAGCAAATTTTTAAATCGGGGTTCTGAAGATTCACCCCCGACGGGGCCCGCTTTAATTGCAGGGGGGGGGAAAAAAAATATGTTTTGCACGTTGATTCTGAAGACCCAACTCTGCTGCGGGGGAATATTTCCTTCGTGGGTCTGGCTGAAAAAATCGTCGGTCTGCACAACGCCCAAAAGGGCCATCGGGAGGCAGGGAATTATAAGATTGATTTCCGGGAACAAGACCTTTTTCATTGGTTCCTTTACCCCAATGTTTTTAAGTAAAAAAAAAAACCAACCTTACAGACCCCTCGGCGGTCAGACTCGTTTTTTCCGGGCAAAGGGGGCAGTTGCGAGGGTAAGAGAGGTTTCACTGTATCATCATTCTATTGTCATAATGATTTTTGTGTGTGGTGTGTGTATGTAAGTGTACATGCGCGCATGTATGGATGCTGCAAAAAATGTGACGCTGTGTGTTAGGAAGAAATAATGTTTTACGCCCTCATTGGCCTTTCGGGCGGGGGGGGCAAATCTGTGAAACAGATTATTCTCGAAAAAAAATTATGTTTCCTCTGCCAAAAACGGCGAGTGGGCATCCAAATAAATGCTGTTTGCTGAAAAACAGCTTACTTGTTCTTAAAATTCCAAACTTAAACATTTAGTGAGTTTGTGTGTGTATGTGTTTGATATTTAGTATATCGTCGGTGAAATTCAAAAGCCTTGTGTCTCGAATTTTGATAGTTTTGAGAAAAATGAAAAAAAAAGTTAAAAAACTTAATCGCTTTGACCACAATTAACCTATGATGAATATGTTGTTCAAGACATTGCGAATTTAGTCCTGCATTTTTGTTAACCTTACTGCTTTCTTTTTTTTTTTAAGGCTTGGAAAGACTGGAAGATATGAGGTTTTTGTCCTTAATTAGTTCTGAATTTGGGATTTTTACGAGTTTTTCTTCTATTTACACAACCTCATTAATGATACCCCAGATAGAAAGTCGTGAGAGATACGACGAGCTTTTGGTAGGGAAGGTGGTGGGGAAAATCAGAGAGCTGACTCGCGTGTCTAACTAAAAAAAATCCAAAAAAATCGAGATGCATCATTTTTAAATTTCACATGATTGATGATTCTACGTCACAGAGAATTATCTCTTAGAATCCAGGTTGCTCCCACCTGAAGACGCGTCACCGCAAGCACTGTGCCAACCTTTTTTCTGTTTTTTGTAAGTCCTTCGCTGCTTCCTACCACTTTCACATGCGACGCCGGTATTTGCCGCGCGATGTTTGCTCCCCAGCCATATCGCTACTTAGCAGCCGTATATATTCTTGGTGGCAAGAGGACGTATATATACGTCGTGGGCAGCGAAGAGGTTAATGTTTGTGTTTGTCAAGTCAAAATGATCTTTATTGACGATCCAAGAATAAGCTGACAAGCATTTTTTTTCTTCCTGCCCTCATGTGTGTGTGGGGGGTGTGCTGTTTCTGTGGTTTCAGTCAACGGGGTGCAGCCAGCCATTGCAGGGGATGTGCAGTCCCTCAGAAGAGAACTACAGATGATCAGGGACAGAGTCAACGCCATTCTGGATCGTATCGAGCCTGTCCCCTCCCCTTCGTCATCCGGAGACGCTGCGATGCCTGACAGTGAGCAAAGATGAACCATGATGATGACTGTGATTACTTAAATCCCCCGTGGGGATACCAGGGGGGGGTGTCTTTCGTACAAATAGTTCTACCCACCTTCTTGAAGTTCTGTGCTTAGTAACTTCCTCTAATACTGTCACTGTCTGTGACTCTGCCTTTCCTTTTTCTTACTGTCTCACTATCTTTCTGCTTCACCGGTCCATTCTCCTGCCTTTTTTCAAGACACCTCTTTCAAAAACATTTTGTCCAGCCGAAGTCGGGCATGCTGGGCCTAAAATTATTTTTTATTTGGGCTTTTTAACGGTAGCATGACGCATATCCGCTCATAATTGATCAGGAAACTGAGAGATCGAAGAAGAATGACTTAAATGATAAAAAAACACAAAGAGCTTCAAGTAAAGTGATTGGGTCAACGCCATTCTGGATTGTATTGAGTCAGTCCCGTCCCCTTCTCTCATCGGGCTGATGCGTGATAGTGAGTAGTGAGTACAGATCACGATGACCATTTTGATGATGATGATGACAATGGCATGAGTGCAACTTCTCCAAACTCCCCCAAATGAAAAAAAATGAAATGGACCCAGTTAAATAGCTGCAGGGTACAGGGGCAGAGCCCTGTCAGACGATTCAGGAGGGCAACTTAAGAGAGAGATATAACGAGACAGACAACAGTTACAATGATGGACAGAGACAGTTTTGAGTCTGATAAGCCTTGTAAAATTATTACCTTGCCTTTGTAAACTTCCAAGATAGAACAGCTAGACTAAGTTCAAAACGCTCCAAATCGCTTGTGGTCAAATTTTCTTTTTCTTTTTAGGATGAATTACAAAAAACCTGAAGTTCAGTTTCTGGTAAAATTAAATACTGAAATCATGTAAAACTGAAAGAGTAGCACCTCATGGCAATGGAAGAGAATTAGAGATTGGGATAAGGAAACATGTTCATGAGGGGGTTGTGCCTTTTTGCTCAGGCATGAAAACATCTCCGTTTGTGCCTCGCCTTCTCCGCCTAATTTTTTTTTTTGCCAAAATCGACCATCTCCACCGAGGTAAAAAAAACTCTCCTGCTAAAAAAAAAAAAAAAAATCGAAAATCGAATAAAAACTCGGCATGCTGTCTTTAAATGGCACGATCATCATTTCGCGCCTTCTCCTCCTCCCGACGTCATCACTTCCAAGATGGCGTCTGAAGAGCAAGCCGTGCACGAAGAATGGGTGGAAAAGAAGAAGAAATATCAGGCATGAAGACGGCTCCGCTGTTTCCATTTTTTTGGAACAGATTAGCTGGATCACATGCTGCCCATTACTTCTTCTTTATCATCTGGAGATGCTTTATTTCCTGACAGTCAATGACAATGACGTGGAAGACGATGCTCATGGTTGTGATGATAATGAGAAAGATAACCACAGTTTGTATATTAACCCTTTCAATGCCAGCCATTTTTCAGCCAAAACTTGGAATTAGACTTACCTGGGTAGAAGAAAATATTACGTCTGCAATATTGGGGATTCCTCAGTGACATGCTTTAAAATAAGGCCTCTCCTTACCTCCCAAAGTTAACAACATAAGGTCATTGGATAACAGACACTCATTTGATGCCTTTTAGTAACATGAGTGTTTAAATGATTGTTGTGCCGCCAGAGGCGACAGTGGTGGCGATGAAGCGGTTAATAATAAATGCTACCAATGATTATATTGGATTTGATTTCGATTCTAATTATATTTCGTGATTCAGTTTCATTTGACAGAATTTTTTTTTCTCATGTCTTGTCGTTTTTTGTTACATTTCTTTGACTTAAAATTTATCAACCAAAAAAAAAGGAATGGTTCCAGCAAAATAAATAGTATAAGTGCATAGCTTTGTACATCGATTTATCGATGTCCCCACATGGTTAATTCCGGGAGGACGTTAAAACAAAACTTTTCTTCTCCTATCGATTTCTCGGCAAATATGTAGATTCACACCCTCCCGCTCTATTTCTTGGTTCTTCCCGTGGTCAGGGTTAGGGTTAGGGTTAGATGGTCCTTTCCTTTGCCACAAGAATCTGTTTTTTTTGTCAAAATCATCTCTTTTTTTTGTTTGGAGCATTAAATCGCTGCCCATTTCTTTTCCTCGACAGGTCAGACAGCAATGGTGTCGGCAGTGAAAGAAAGGGGGAGAATCGGGGATTTTAGCGTACCTCGACCTGTTGAGGGCAAAGAGTTTGATCCCTTGTCTACGCAGCGATCGATCTCCCATGACGATGCCGTACAGAACAAAGTGGCATCTTCCTTCGGTACTTCCAGGCGAGGGTCAGTTTATGTGTGTCTGTGTGTGCATGTGTGTGCTGTCTCCCCATGTATTAGGTACTTTATAGTCACAAAGGCGTTCTCTGTGAAATTCGGGTTGCTCCCACCCTGGAGAGCGCGTCGCTGTTTTTTGTTGTTTTTTGCATGAGAATTTTGTCTGTGGGGGGGGGGAGGGGGGGGGGGGGGGTAAACTTTGACCAAATGACACACTTTTTCGTTGGCCACTGGGTTTAACGTATGCTAAGTGCATAGGGGCACACGTGACCTCGGTTTATTGTCTCATCCGAAAGACTCCACGTTCAGACCGTTTAAGGACTAGTGGTCCGATTCAGTGAGCTGAGCAACAGTGGCGAGTTACTTCGGGATTCCCGAGCTATGGCCAGTTTTTGTGTGTGTTTGTCTGTGTGTGTGTGCCATTGTGTGTGCTGTCTCCCATGTCGATTCAGTGGCGAACAAAGTGGCGTCTTCCTTCGGTATTCCCAGCGAGGGTCAGTTTATGTGTGTCTGTGTGTGCATGTGTGTGCTGTCTCCAATGTCGATTCAGTGCTGAACAAAGTGGCGTCTTCCTTCGGTATTCCCAGCGAAGGTCAGTTTATGTGTCTGTGTGTGTGCATGTGTGTGCTGTCTCCCATGTCGATTCAGTGCTGAACAAAGTGGCGTCTTCCTTCGGTATTCCCAGCGAAGGTCAGTTTATGTGTCTGTCTGTCTGTGTGTGTGTGCTGTCTCCGATGTCGATTCAGTGCTGAACAAAGTGGCGTCTTCCTTCGGTTTTCCCAGCAAAGGTCAGTTTATGTGTCTGTGTCTGTCTGTCTATGTGTGCATTGTGTGTGCTGTCTCCCATGTCGATTCAGTGCTGAACAAAGTGGCGTCTTCCTTCGGTTTTCCCAGCAAAGGTCAGTTTATGTGTGTCTGTCTGTGTGTGTGTGCTGTCTCCCAATGTCGATTCAGTGCTGAACAAAGTGACAATCTTCCTTCGGTATTCCCAGCGAAGGTCAGTTTATGTGTGTCTGTCTGTGTGTGTCTGCTGTCGTCCGATGTCGATTCAGTGCTGAACAAAGTAGCCCACTTGCACTCTTCCTGTCGGTATTCCCAGCGAAGGTCAGTTTATGTGGGTGTGTCTGTGTGTGTGTGCATGTGTGTGCTGTCTCGATGTCGATTCAGTGCTGAACAAAGGGGCGTCTTCCTTCGGGCATTCCCAGCGAAGGTCAGTTTATTGATGTGTGTGTCTCTTTGTGTCTGTGAACATGTGTGTGCTGTCTCCGATTGTCGATTCAGTGCTGAACAAAGTGACATCTTCCTTCGGTATTCCCAGCGAAGGCTGTGCTAATGGTGTGATCCGCAAGGCTCCCAATCGTCCCAGCAAAACAAGGGGTCCAAGGGACTCCTTCACTTACCAGTATAGAGGTGTCCTAGAGGTGGGATAGAGGGTCCCAGTGGCATTGCTTAATGCTAAAAATATTTTTTCTAGTGCATCCCTGGGACCCCCTGCTCATTCATTTAGAGGGTCCTTTAGAATTTTAGTGCTTCATAGACCCCCAAATGGGGGTCCCTGGGAGCCCTGGATCTGTGTGGCGTTTTGGGGTGTTTTTTGTTTTTTGGTAAAAGTTTTTTATTTTTCTAACTAAGCTCTCTCTCTCTCTCTCTCTCTCTCATCTCTCTCTCTCTCTCTCTCTCTATCTCTCTCTCTCTCTCCCCCCCCCCCTCTTTCTCTCTCTCTCTCTCTCTCTTCTCTCTCTCTCTCTCTCTCTCTCTCTTCTCTCTCTCTTCTCTCTCTCTCTCTCTCCTCTCTCTCTCTCTCTCGCTCTCTTCAGAATTCCTCTCTCCTCTCTCTCTCTCTCTCTCACTCTCTCAGAAGATTATTATTAACTCTCTCTCTCTCATATTTCTCTATCAGAATCACTCCTTTGCTGGCTAGGTTTGCAATCCGCAGATCAAAATCCAGGGTACAGGAAGATTAACTCTTCTAGCACCATGGGCGAACACATTCACCCAGTACATCACTCCTGCACTCCCATCAAATGCAAAGACGCTCACTACCAAGCACCCTGCCATGTGATTTGTCTATCTCTTGGCCTATGTCAATTCTTACATTGCTTGCTTTATTGGCCACTGCTACAACCACCTTATTGTAAGAGTGAAAATGCCCTTGGTAGATGCTTGAAGTACTGACCAAACAAGGTGGAGGTAGTAACTCTCGCCAATAACCCTATATTTGAGGCCACTAAATGGCTGCCTTTCGCTTCTTAATTATGTTTAACGTCCTCCCGATTCTTGCAGGAATCATGTGGAACATTGCTGACTCTGCCTTTCGCAAGAGTGAATGCCCCTTTCAGATACTGACCAACAATGGGGCTTCACTCTCGCTGTCAAGGGCGTTAATAACCCTATAGTTTGCAGTGGCCAATAGTTACTCCCCTCTTGTCAGTTGAGATGCAACTACGGACAACCTAAGACGTCAAAAGAATACATGGCGCTAGAAGAGTCGAAGAAGAAAGGAGAAAAGCTCATCTGATTACACGTTGGAACATTTATCCAGCTCCTGCCATGGCGGAGAGAGCCGGAGCAGCCACTCCGGACAGCATCTCCAGCGTTGGCTCCGCCTCCAGTGCCCAGCAGAGACAGCAACAACAACAGCTACAACAACAACAACAAAAACAGCTTACAACAACAACAGCAGCAGCATCAGATGGCGGCATCTGGCGCCTTCGCCCAGCCAGCCACCCCTGTGGGTTCCAATCAGTCCATGGGTGGGGCAGGACCCGCGGCGGTCGGCCACCCACAGCAGTCCGGTAATTAGAATATGGCTAAGATTGTAGTACAGTCGACCCCCTCACGAACAGCCCTCTAATTTACGACCTCCCCTCTTTTAAGACCATAATATGAATGACGGATCGTTTTTCTTCAAAACTTGCCTCCTCATTTACGACTCCCCCTCTAACGTGTTTTACGACCGTAAATCTTGTTGATTTTACAACCGATGCAACACATTCTGACAATTATCAGTCGCAAAAACGATGATATCTATCCTTCTCGGCATCAGTTCGAGCCGACGCACAGCTGGGGTACCACTGTTGTTAGCCAATGTCAATCTCGCGAGGGTTCGATCTCGCGAGGGTCCGATCTCGCGAGGGTCCGATCTCGCGAGGGTCCGATCTCGCAAGATTTCTCTGCGCTAATTCAAGCCGCGCTACTCCGGATGTTTCATTCAAGAATGGCGGAGAAAGTACAGTGTAGCGATGTGGGTAAAAAAAGGAAACGTGTGACGCTCACTCTTGAGCAAAGGGTGAAAGTAGTGAGGAGACATATGCTTGTGCTGTGCGTCATATACGGTGTAGTGAGTGCATTGTTTTGGTCACCCCTGATTTAAGACCCCCCTCTTTTACGACCGATTTTTCAAGATTTTTTGAAGGTCTTAAAAGAGGGGGTCGACTACCATATTTTTCGGACTATACGGCGATACTTTTTTTCTCCCAAAACTGAGACCCCTGCGCCTTATAATGTGACTACTAAAATAGTAAGAAAATATAAAACATTGGAAACTGACTTTCAGTGTGGTCACCACTTCAGGGTTGGGAGGATTCAGATACCATTAACAACCCTTCCCTGCCCAGTCCCCGTGTCTACTATGTGTGTGGTGTGTGTGTGATGTCATTGGTGATGTCATAACTTTTGATGTCATAGCCCTGGGATGTTGGTGTTTGGTTTAGACAAGTCAGGAAGGACATTTATCTCGAGACCATTTTCTCAGATTGAGTCCAACAGGTCTCTTTTTTGAAAGTTTATGAGAAAAGACAATCGATAATTTATCCTCCGTTTTTTCCTCTGGCAGTGAAGGGTTTTAACCCTTTTCGCCGCCAATGTCGCATTTAATGCACCACAATGGTCACTAAAAGGCATCAAATCAGGGGCCTGTTATCCAAAGACCCTATTATTTTTTAATTTTGGGAGGTAAGGATAGGCCTAATGTTATACTTGTAACAGAGGAATTCCCAATATTGCAGATAATTTTTTTTCTCCTCCCAGATAGGTTTAACCCTTTTACCCCCAGCCGCCTGACGCTAACCTTACTATGAAATCCCATGTCAAGGGAAATAACTTGCGCAATTCACATCAGTAGGTACTTAAAAAAAATCATTAAAAATATAATTTCAGTCTGAAAATGCATTGAATTATTTATATTATGTTCTTGATACTCTGAAGACTTAACAAAGAAACACTAATTTCAAATTCATGTAATGATTACATTTAAAAAAAAATTAAAGTCACATGTGACAGCAAAATGTGCTAAAATATTTTTTTTAAATGTCAAAAATCAATCAAGAAGGCTCCCAATTTGGAATCGGAGAACAGAATATTCAATCTACTACAGCTATGTACAATAAAACTGTGCCAAACTATGTCCATTGAAAAGATGGGCTTTGCAAACAGTGCAGCCTACAACAGTTTCTCTATGATTTCTATACTGTAGCCATTCGGCTGACGGCATCCACTTTCGCGATAATTTTTGATGTCAGATCATCGATTTTGGCTTCGAGAGCTTCTAGGTCACATTCGCCCCCTACTCATTCAATTTCTACAAGTTACCTCGCTAAAAAGCCGTCAAAATCGCCATAATGGGCGACGATATCGTTCAGCAGACGCCATAATTCTTCATCAGACAGCTAAATTTTTATTGTTGAATTCAAAAAGTCATAACTTTGTGAAAACTCAATCAATTTTGACACAGTAAACTGCAAATGGCAGCATAGGAAGTGGCAGACAGGCAAGTCTTGCGCTGCGATATTCTTGCGTATGTTCAACAGTACAGTCTGTGGTCATAGTCGGCAAGTGCAAATTAGGCGCTAGCGGGCGCTCCGCGGTAACGGATTACGATTTTTGACCGGGTGCTAGCGGTCGCTCGGGTGGTAAATGGGTTAATGGTATTTTTTGGCTAAAAAAAATGTCTGGTGGCGAAAGGGTTAAAATGTGTCTTTTTGGGGATTGAGAGTATGCTTTACTTTGACCTGTGTGCGTTGCGTGTTGCAGTAGCTTACAGCACGGCTGCTGGTCAGCCAGGGTTCCCCCCTAGCCAGATGACCCCCGGGGTGTATGCCCAGCCAGGAGCACCCGGGGTCCCCTCCTCCACCCAGCCACAACAGCAGTTCCCAGGATACAGCATGGCGGCACAGGGTCAGCCGTTATTAAGCCTTCTTATTTACTACAGTGGTACTTTCAAAAATCATCCAAAATGGTCTTATAAGGGAGGTAGTTTTTATTACTTACAAAGAAGGGCAATGTCTTCAGAGAAGTAGGTCCTATAAGGGAGGGAGTCTTATAACGGGAGGTCTTATAAAGAAGTTTCCACTGGATTTCACTTCCCAACAATCAGGTTCTACTTCTAATTTTTTTTTTCTGTCTTGAGTTTTCATGGCTAGTTACCTTCTTGCCTCGCAACGAGAGGTCCGATCTCCGTAAACGATGCCAAAATGGTGTGTATTCTGTCTGAGGTTTCATGGCTGTGTTACCTTCTTCCTTTGCAGGACCTTCACTCCTTGTTTGTAGCGATGCAAAATAGTGTCTTCTGTTCTTGACGTGGTCTTGAGGTTTCATGGTCTGTTACCTTCTTGCCTTGGCAGGCCCTGCCTCGTAACGATGCAAAATGGTCTCGTTCTTCTGTCTGAGGGTATCATGGCTGTTACCCATTCTTGCCTGGCCGGCCCTGTCTAGTTAGCGATGCAGAAGGTTGTCTTCTGTCTTGAGGTTTCATGGCTGTTACCTTCTTGCCTTGCAGGCCCTGTCTCGTAGCGATGCAGAATGGTGTCTTCTGTCTGAGGTTTCATGGCTGTTACCTTCTTGCCTCGCAGGTCCTGTCTCGTAACGATGCAGAATGGTGTCTTCTGTCTTGACGTTTCTGAGGTTTCATCGCTGTTACCTTCTTGCCTCGCAGGTCCTGTCTCGTAACGATGCAAAATGGTGTCGTTCGTGGTGTCATAGCTCTTGGTTTCAGTTAATTCTTTTTTTAAACAAAGTTTAACATGTACATAGTTTACATATACAGATGGTGGGTCGATCCTGGGAGGTACTGCGATACCAGTAAAGACCCGCGTTGTTATACAGATGAAAAGGTAACACAATTGATTTCAGATAATTGTGGAATGCAGTATTTCCTTGAAGAGGGTTATATATTAGGTGTGTGTAGAGTGGCACAGTGGTAGCACGTTCCGCTTTCGTGTCAAGTAAACCCCAGTTCGAACCCGGGTACAGGGGAGTTTTTTCTCTCACTGTGCACTAGGCCTTAACGGTCTGAACGTGGAGTCTTTCGGATGAGACGATAAAACAGACGGGTCCCGTGTGCCCATGCACTTAGCATACGTTTAACCCAGTGGACAAACGACAAAGTTGTTCATTTGGTCAAAATTTACCCCCCACCACCTCATCAGTGACACAACAATCGCATTCAAAAAAACCAAAAAAAACAAAAATTGGTGGCGCGCCTCTGGCTGCGACGTGCTCTCCAGGTGGGAGCAACCCAAATTTCACAGAGACGCTTCTATGACTAAAAAGTACCTAATACCTAGTAATATCTCATAGACCCGTTCTGCTGGGATTGACTCTGACAGGTCTCTTATCTATTTCGTAATTAAAACAAACAAAAAATACAATTTTCTCTAGCAGTGAAGGGTTAACGTTTTCTAGCCTAAGCAGTTGCTGGCGGCTGGTAGCGATTTTTCCACTTGGAGCTGCATCTTTATCTTTAAGAAAAAAAAGTAAATGACAATAAACTCTTTGGTGGATGCTGACGACAAATTGTGCCTGCTCCTTCAGGTGGCTACGGACAGGGCCAGTACCTTCCAGGCCAACCTCAGCCTGGTGCACCCCAGCCCCAACCCCAGCCCGGGGCTGCCTACAGCCAGCCAGGGGGGCCTCAGACCACGCCCCAGCCCCAGCAGATGTACCCCGGGCAACAGACACCGTACATGCAGCAGGTAAAAGCAAAATTATTCTGATCTGTGCTATGCTGGAGAAAGAGAGATTGACTACCCTATTTTCCGGGCTACTTTTCTCTTCAACTTTGACCCCTACGGCTAAAACAACGATTGCGGCTAATTTGTGAATATTTCCCCTTCCGTATTTTAGGCTGGTTGTCAACTCCAGCCTGTGCGTGTTGACATCGCCAATCTCGGTAAAAGAGGAACCGTTCTCAGGCCGATACTGAGGAATTTAATCAGCGATAACACGTTCTGACCCAGGGCTCCCCAATCGTCCCGCAAAACAAGGGGTCCCAGGGACTCCTTCACTTACAGTATAGAGGGTCCTAGAGGCGGGATAGAGGGTCCCTCGTGGCATTGCAAATGCTGAAAAGAATTTTTCTAGTGCATCCCTGGGACCCCCTGCACATTCTTTTAGAGGGTCCTTTAGAATGTTAGTACTTTCATAGACCCCCAAATGGGGGTCCCTGGGAGCCCTGCTGACCACTAAAGTTCAACCACTTTTATGGACACTTTTCTTCACTGAGCAGTTTATGATCAAAGTTTGAACTGAAACAGTCACGATCGTGTCGATCTTTATGAACTCTGTGCAAACGAAAATGTGAAGTCAACTTCCAAGTTGAAACTAGGTGATTGGTCTCACTCCATAAGTTGGAACTAAGTGATTGGTCTCAGTTTTAAAAAAATAAGTTGAGAAGCAGCTCCTTTGCTTTATTAAACCGATAAATCGGCATTAGCATCTGCACTGAAACACTTGCTGAATGCAAACAACTCACAAAAGCGAGCGGAGTGCGCTGCGCCATTTTCTTTACTGACGGCTGAGTTTGATGCCAACGGAAAGTTTCGTGTGTGCAAACTTTGACTGAAAATTAACTGCCAGTGTGTTACTTTGTCTTGTGTTGTGTTGTGTCGTTGTGCATAATCCAGGGGGTCTGTTATGGTGAAGATTAGGTCTGTACTGTGTAGTTTGTGCGTGAGTGCTACACAGACCTCAACTACCAAACTAGTTGCCGTGGCTTTTGGAGCGTCCGTCCACTCCTGTCGCTCAGGGGTTTTTTTTCAGTCTCTTTGCGGCTTAGACCCTGAATGCGGCTTTATCGTTGTTGTTTTCTCCAGAATTTTTAGTAAAATCCAGGGAGTGGCGGCTTAGGCAAGGGTGCGGCTTTGTAGACCGGAAAATATGGTGTGAGTGTGCATGTTTGTGTGTGGGTGTGTTGGGTGTCTTTGTGTGTGCTTGTGTGAAAGAGCTTACCGCCAGTCAGGGTTTCCAAGACTACCGCGTATCCACCTCATGAAGTACGCTCAGGTAACAGCAAAACCATACATTGCCGCAGGTCAGGACAAAAAACGGTTTCATTCTTCTCTCTCTCTCGCTCTGTTTCTTTTCTCTCTTCTCTCTTTCTGTCTGTCCTGTCTGTCGAACATGTGGCTCTGTTTCTAGCAATTTTCTTGATTGCGCTTTTGCTGGCTGTGAACCGTATGTGCGTGCACACCTCTCAATCACAACCGAAAACCCCAAAGAAGTGGCAAGCAGCAACAAGAGTAGCCTTAATAGTATAATAGCACATTATGTTAATTAGAGGTGGGGGGAAAAAACGGTTCGAACCGCAAAAAACCCGGTGCTATTTTTGCGGTGTCGAAACACGTTTCGAAGCTGGCTGTGAAGCCGGTTTTAACTGCAAACTGAAAAGTAAGTTTTTCAGGGGGTAGAATAACTCTTTCTTTTCGAGGAACAACACTGTTCTCACGCAGATTGGGTGTTTTGTAAATCAAGATTAGCTGTTTCTAGTTTGTGGTGGGTGTTTGACTCTGACTGAATGTTGTGTGTTCGATAAGTCATAATTTTCTTTATTGTGTGTGTATGTGCGTATGTGTGCGCGTGCTTTCGGGTGTATGAATATTCTGACATATAATATGTGTTTGCATAGGTGAACTAGTGTGCGAGTACTGCTTCAGCAAACGGTTCGATAAAACCGGTTCGAAGAGGGGAAAATCGGGTTAAACCGGTTTGTAATTTTGAACCCGTTTTCTCAACTCTAGTGTTGTAGCAGAGTAGTTGTGGTAATGGCAGCAGAAGTAGTAGCATTTGCAATAGCACGACGGCACCATTCGCTGCTGCAGAGAGTCGCCATAGTAGTAGTACCATGAAGGAAGTAATTGCCCTCCTGAAATCAGATTGAAAGCTGATAGCCTTCCAGAATTGCCATCTGGAACAATGTCTGACAAAATAAAAGATGTTATCATCGAGGCTTCTGAAAAAGTACGGATTGTGCATATTTACGTATTAGAGCTCCCAGCACCCCTAGATCTGAAACTGCGCGTGTGATTTACCTTTAAAATGCTACCATTTAGGGGGGTGGAGATGCACACTTTAAAATGATGCTCTTGCGTGAAACATAAAGCCATTACTTATCATTAAGTTAAGACGTTCTTGGTATTTTCAATATCTGCTAGGCCTTTCTGCCACAAGCTGTCTAGGCTAGATCTCAGTTTTCTACTGGATCGCGCAGAAGCCCAAATCGTTGGGAAAGCTCTTTTGCTCGATTGGTAGACTTTTTTGTCAGCATCCATAAAACCGTTTCTACCTTTTGATATTTCCTTTCGCTGCCATATCCAATTTCATGCTTTCTGAATGACGGAGTTTTAAATTAACCACTTAAGTGTGTGTATGTGCAGGCTTGGGAACATCATCAAAAACTGACAGAAATTGCCCTCGTGCAATCAAGCATCCTCATCATGCGAGCAAATGTAGATGGAGCATTTTGCAATCCGAAATGCATGCCGTCCATTGATCAAACCGCGAGGGTGTCTGAAAGGCTGTTTTAGCTTATATCGCCCAGCCATAGGAATCTGCCAATAACCTTTCCGTAAGGTCAACCTTCACAAAATAAATGCCTTTCGAATCTGACAAAGTAGCTCTTCAACGTCCGGAATTGTTTCAGCGTCAAACACTGTACTTGTTGAGCTGCCGATGTCAATGCAAAGAACCAAAACCGAACCATCAGTTTACCTAAGAACACAGGTGACCTGTATGGCGAATAGAAGGTTCAACCACGTCCTAATCAGCATAACTTTAAGTTCCTTTTCAACACCTGCCTTTGTAGCAAAAGTAATGGAACGGTCGAACACAACCGGAATGTTGTCGTTTGTCCTAATGGTATGGGGCTCCACACCTGTAGCTTTGCCCTGTTTGTCCGTCAACACATCCGTGTACTCTTCCTCTAGTAAATGTCTTGTCTCAGTAACCTGCCGGTCAGTCAAGTCTGGAGACAACACAACATCTGTCCATGACTCTCCCTGAGCAGACAAATGGGCAAAGGATAGAATCATCCTGATCTGTGTCCTCAGTCAACATCCCACATTCGCACACACCCTTCAGTCTCGTCATGACCGTTAGCGATGGATGAACCTGACCGTCACGATGACGATTGACCGTGTCAGGCAAAAAGTCGGTAAGATAGTATGTCGACATGTCCACATCACATCCAGTCTGACAACCACGTACTAGATAACAACGGACATGTTTAACTGCAACGTTTACGCCCGAGGCCATACTTCTTCAAAATTTAACCATGAAACACACAATCGCTTAATCTGCATCTGAATCTTGTACTTCTCTCAGGGGACATAACTTCAATCACATCAAATGGGCCTGTCCACATCACACGTATTTGGCCTACAATAGAT
>CM065694.1:13982075-13994575 GCA_017654935.2 Phymorhynchus buccinoides
ACCACACACCCAACACAAACACAAGCGGCACACAGGCCGGTAGTTGTTGTGCACGCGTTTCACACACACAAAGAAGAGAGAGAGAGCGAGAGAAGAGAGAGAGGAAGAGAGAGAGAGAGATGATGATGGACGCGAGAGAGAGAGGAGAGGAGAGAGAGAGAGAGAGGAGAGAGAGAGGGTCAGAGAGAGAAGAAAGAGGGAAGAGAGAGAAAGAGACGAGAGAGAGAGAAGAGAGAGAGAGAGAGAGAGAGAGAGAGGCAGAGAGAGAAAGAGAGAGGAGAGAGAAAAGAGAGAGAGAGAGCGAGAGAGAGAGAGAGAGAGAGAGGAGATACAGAGAGAGAGAGAGAGGACAGACATACAGAGAGAGAGAGAGAGAGAGAGAGAGGAGAGAGGAGAGAGAGGAGAAAGAGATGAGAGAGAGAGAGACAGAGAGAGATCGCTGAATGAGGCAGAGAGAGAGAGAGAGGTGGGGAGGGGAGGGGACAAAAGAGAAAACAAGATCAGCAGACACCCCAGGCAATGTACACATACATACAAAATTAGGCTACTTTAAGCGAAAACAGAATGAAAAAATGTTTTAATAGTGTACTAATGTTCACAATAGGGCCCTATTCAAATCAGATTATCTAATAGGCTTGCTAGCTTTAAATAACGTAAAAATAACAATGGGTAGGCTACTCTATTTTTATTTGATGCCACAACAAAAAATAACTAGTTTCGTCATGTTTATTAATGAACAATAAACAAAATTCCAATACTGCTCTGGCAATAAATAATGGAACTGCCACGGGAATAAGATAGCAAAATCGATATTATTTTAGTACGAAAAAAGTAATAACGCAAATAGACATCCGTTCAACCCGATACATGTGTGAAGAAAAGACACTCATGCCATGTGACAGATACTAAAATATAAAATACTTCAAAAAGGTAACGAACAATATTGTTTTTCATAAGGATGCAAACAAGTCGTTCACTTTGACGTTCTATTGTATTCTGCTTTCAGTGCAAAGGTTTCAAGGTTTATTATTTCCAAAAGCCCCTTGGGGTACATAGCAAACCCCAACAACCACAAAAACAATACAGAACTAAAATATCACCCAGCCACCACCGAAAGGGACATTAAGGTCGCTGGGCAAGTTTTCTTACAACAAAGAACCAACAACAATACAATAACTAAATATTACCCAGCACCACGAAAGGGACATTAAGTCGCTGCGGCAAGTTTCTTACAACAAACAACAAACAACAATAACAGAACTAAATATTACCCAGCGCCACGAAAGGGACATTAAAGTCGCTGGGCTAGTTTCTCACAACAATCAACCCACACAATAACAGAACTAACTATTACCAGCACCACGAAAGGGACATTAAGTCGCTGGGCTAGGTTTTATATAACAAAAAACAAAATTGAACCCAACCAATAAACAGGAACCCTTTTTTTGTTGAATTCCTATAAAACATATTACCAGCCGAAAACACGGGGAAAACGACCTCATTGTTTTAAACTGTTGTTCGCGCCCGAAACTCGCCGAATCCCTTATCTGGGCAAAAGTTATATCTACAAAGAAAGGGAACCAAAGTCAACAGTACCATCAACTACTAATTCACTCCAACAACCAAATAAACATATTAAGATCATCAACAACTGCCTTTATACTCTGTGTTGTTGTGCCATCGAAGCTACGACGACAGATGAAGACAGAGAGAAGTAGATATGATACGATGACACGTAATTAGAGATAAATAGCCAGAGATCATGTGACAATCATTGAGAGAGAGGTATGATTCATTCAAAATGCTGTAGCCCTTCGCAGAGGAGCTACCCCCCCTCTCTCCTTGGCGACTGGCTGAAGAGAGGGGGAGAGAAGAGAAGAAGAGAGAGAGGAAAAGAAGTAAAAAGGGAAAAAGGAATACTGGGGGGGAGGAAAAAAAGGAAATAAGGGAGGGGAGGGGCAAACGAGGGAAGAGGGAAAAGGGGGAGAAGAAGGAGAAGATTGAAAGATTCATACGTTTCTAGCCACGTTTTGTGCGGTTTTAGCAAATCAATATTAAAATCGCCCCAAAGCAGAGTTTCATAACTAAAGGATGACGCTTCTTCCATCATTAAAGTGAACCTATCAATCCAGTCAGAGCGTTCAGCAGGATTTCTATGGATGAAGCTTATGAAAACTGGTTTTGATTGTTTGAATAGTAATTCAATCCATATGGATTCTACGCCATGGTTTACAAGAGATGAAATTTCCTTGAAATGCAAACTTTCATGGATGTAAACAATTAAACCAGTTTCTTTATTTTTAGTTGGGTCTTTACGAATGAAATGATAACCTGGTATATTCAATTCAGAGTCAGAAATTTGATTTGATAATCTTGTCTCAGCGAAACCAAATATATGAAAGTTTTTGCCTTTATTAAATAAAATATCAGATACATCACTAACTTTATTTAGTAGGTGATTAATGTTAAGAAAACCTACTCTAAGGCCATCCGCTGACGGCCAGTTATCAAGAGTACGCGTGCTAGACATATTACAAGGTGAGAAACAATCATTTAACACAATAGACTATAAAACAAAATATCATTCACAAAAATGCAACAATTTATAAACAGAGATTGCAAATGTAAAACGAATGCAAATAAATAAAACTGAAAAAACAAATATGCTAAGCAAAAGGGGAATAACTTGAAAAAACAGTATAATTATTTCAATTTCAAATTTAAACACAGACGATGGGTACTGAGATTTTGATCTAAAATCAGTCACATTTACATTGGTCCGGCGATATATTGTGGCACACCAAAGGGCTTGCATCCGTACACACACACACAAAAACACACACACCATGCACATGCACGCACGAACACACACATGCACACATGCAACGCACGAACACACACACACACACACACACCACATGCACGCACGAACACACACACACACATGCACGCACAAACACACACACACACACACACACACGCACGCCACGCATGTATGTGCACGCGCACACACACACATGCACTCCTATATATACACACACGCATGTGCGTGCGCATGCGCAATACGTATACATATAGACAAAATGCAAACAGGCATGAAGAGCATACATATAGGGTCTAACTAATTTGAACATGCTAGTAACTTATGCCCTTGACCACACACTTTATCAATGCTTAAAGTTAAATTTTAACAAGTTATCTATTACATCAAGCATAAATAATCATATTACAAACAAAGAATGGATTACATTGATATGGTGACAAAGTGGCAAGAGATAGATCTATTCATCAATAACAATACACTCAGCTTCTTTTTTTAAAGTCTGCTTCACAACGCAGCAGTCATGTAGCTCGTTACCAAAAATAACTAAGGTAAGGGGTGTGGGTATGGGTGTCTAATTCATAGAACGAGCATTGTGGGCTTGTAGACTATGTTGGTTCGCAAGGATTTGCGATGCCATCTGTAACAGCCGTTCAGTGAATGGATGAAAATCATCTTGGGTAGTACGATTAGTATTAGCATTTGACAAGTTAGGAGAATGCCTTTCTTGATTCAGAGAAAGAAGCGGGGTTACTTCAGGTTTGGGGGCCTCAGTAGAATTATAGACATTTTGGTTCAAAGTCTGGCCCTGAGAAAAACACGGGGGATAGTTAGAAGGAACGAGGGACTGGACCTGTCTGTGATAGGACTCTGGCATGAGAGGAGGGAATTGCTCACATGATCTGAAGGGAGGGGGGCGCTGCTCACCAGTATTCCTGCCAACATTGTAAAAGTCATAGTTGAATGCAGCAGGTGGAGGGGGGCGGGGAGAGATATCTGGGTACCCAGGGGGGTACTCCGATGTCTGATTGGTCTGGGAGTGTTGATTCTCATGTCTAGATCTCAGTGACTGGTTGGGTTGGGGATGCCAATGCTTATTTCTAGAGCTCAATGACTGATTGGGCTGGAAATGGTGATATACTCATTCCTAGAAAACCCCTGATCCTGTCTTGGCCTTCTATCATTATTTTGCTT
This sequence comes from Phymorhynchus buccinoides, assembly GCA_017654935.2. Lineage (NCBI taxonomy): Eukaryota > Metazoa > Mollusca > Gastropoda > Neogastropoda > Raphitomidae > Phymorhynchus > Phymorhynchus buccinoides. The sequence continues at coordinate 13,986,091 of CM065694.1, forward strand.
GCGCCACAGACTTTTGATATTTTCTGCAAGTTTGGCCGTTCCCCTGGGGCTGGGATGTTTGATGTCCCTATACAGGTTCTCATCAGCAGAAAAAGTGGGGAAATGATCAATGAGAACAACTTTACTTTTGTCACAAGCCCTTTTCAGATTGAAATTGGAGGGGGTGATAGAATTGTTGAAGGGGTGCTTACCCTTAGCAGGCAACACAGAGCTGAGAACTACACGTGCTTTTGGAAAAGCTTTGGAGCACTGTGCTATGAGGTCACTCCATAGAGAGAGAGAGAGAGAGAGAGAGAGAGAGAGAGAGAGAGAGAGAGAGAGAGAGAGAGAGAGAGAGAGAGAGAGAGAGAGAGAGAGGGGGGGGAGGGAGAGGGGGGGGGGAGGGATGGAGAGAGAGAGAGGATTACCTCTTTCTTTACTTTCTCTCATAGTTCACAACAGCCCTTCTCCCCCTCCCTCCCTCCCTCCCTCCCCCCCCCCCCCCCATCCCCTACCCCCACCCCCCACCCCCAGGGGTCTCACGTAACCTAAGAACAGCAGCACTGGTAATGAATGTTTATGTATTGCCCTGGCTGGGGGTGGCTGCCTGGAGTTCCCAATTCAATGGTTCCAGGAGGTCAAGGCTCTGGAAAAATATGCTATATAAAACCATGGGTAGAAAAATACCCAAGACGTACTGAGCATTTGTTGCTTATTTACTCACGAGGTCATAGACATAAACAAACCATTTTTTGGTAAGAATATAGAACGATATATTGTTTACAAAGTCAGGAAATGTCGATGATGTAGCGTTAAAATTGCATGAGTTATTGGGCAAAAACAATGACCCTGGGTACTTTTTGACCTGGGAAGGTTAAGTGGTCAAGATGACCATTCTGAGACAATGGTCCAGTTACAAACTTCAGACAATTCACTTTCAAATGATATAAACACCATTCTTGTAACTCTTTTTGTTTTAGAGTTATGAGCATTCAAAGTTGGTAGGGTGAACGTCGGCCATTTTGAGAAATCACAGTCTAAAGTTTAGTCTAGCTGAAGAAAATGCACCCACCTACTCATTTCAAAGCACTTTTAATTGAGTATTTAGAGACCATAATAAATATTATTCTATATAAATATGAAAGATGAGATGTTCGCGACAACGAAAATACCCATAACTCAAACTTAATAAAAATGATGATGTACAAGCCTGTTGTATATGTAATTATGTGACCCAGCACCACGCTGGGTCACATAATTACATATAAAAACTAACATAGCCTAATTGTAATAATATTATGAGAAAAGATTTATCAGAAAATCATGTAAGCCCTGCGCTGAGGAAGACGGGGTACCGACAATTGCTCCTTGACAATTGCTCCTCGACATTTGCTCCCCAACAATTGCCCCTTGACAATTGCCCCCAAGTGTAATTCCTCCCGAAGCATTTGCTCCTTGGATAACTGCTCATCGAAAAGTTGCTCCTTGGATTTTTGCCCGTCGGGCAATTGCTCCTAGTCTATGTGATAACTGCTTCTTGCCCAACACCCACCCACCCCTCCCCACACACATGCAATCATACTTCTATGTAATAGTAGTAGTAGTAGTAGTGATGGTGGTAAAAGTCTAGAAACTAGTCGTAGCAAGAACAGAATAGAAGAGTAGGCTCTGCCTAAATTCTCAATCCTTGATTCACGTGTGTGTGTGTGTGTGTGTGTGTGTGTGTGTGTGTGTGCGTGCGTGCGTGTGCGTGCGTGCGTGTGCGTGCGTGCGTGCGTGCGTGCGTGCGTGTGTGTGTGTGTGTGTGTGTGTGTGTGTGTGTGTGTGTGTTTGTGTGTGTGTGTGCGTGTGTGTTGTATGTATGTATGTATGTATGCATGTATGTATATGTATGAATGTATGTATGTATGTATGTGCATGTATGTATGTACGCACGTAGGCCTATATAATGTTTGTATGTATGTTTGTATGTATTTACGTAGGCCTATATAATGTTTGTATGTATGTTTGTATGTATTTGATTTGTCTATCTTATTCATTTATTTATATGCTTATGAATTGTATGTTTCTATACTATTTGTCTTATTGTATCATTTCTTGATTGATTTATCGGGTTGTTTCAGCGTGTTCTTGCATGCCGGTATGCTGTTATTTATCTATTGTCCTGTACACTGTTCTCTTTGTCCTGTACACTGCTCCTCTCTCTGATGTTTTTGCTAGTCACTCTGTTATTGACCATTCCTTTGCTGATGATACCCAGCTTCAAAAATCGGCGGAACCTACCCAACTTGACAGTGCTATTCAGTCTATGGAATCCTGCCTTCATGATGTCAAATCCTGGATGACATGCAACAAACTAAAACTTAATGATGACAAAACGGAAGCTCTGATTGTTTCCTCTCAGCGTATGTCTGCAACGATATCTCTTCCAGAAACTCTTACAGTTGGCAATGCTTGTGTTCAGTTTTCTAAGTCAGCAAAGAATCTCGGAGTTACCCTCGATTCAAATCTTACAATGCATAAACAGGTTATTAATCTCATACGTTCCATCAATTATGAGCTCAGACGAATCAGTGCTGTTCGACACTTTCTGTCTGTTGCAGCCACGAAAACTCTTATTTCTGCCTTTATTCTTTCCCGCATTGACTATTGCAACTCTCTTCTCTGTGGCTGTCCTAAGTATCTCCTGCAACGTGTTCAAAAACTGCAAAACAGTGCAGCACGCCTCACTCTCAAGATTCCACGTTCTGATCATATAACACCTCATCTTCGTAACTTGCACTGGCTTCCAGTAGAGGCTAGAATCAAGTATAAAATAGCTTGCCTTTGTTTCGGTGCTGTTCACTCCTCTGGTCCCGTCTATCTCTCCGAACTAGTAACTGTCTACTTACCTGCTCGCTCCCTACGTTCTTCCTCTGACTGCTGCACACTCAAGGTTCCTCGGGTCCACACGAAATCGTTTGGTGAACGATCCTTCTACTATTTAGCACCTCACTTATGGAATTCCCTCCCACAACATGTTCGCTCATCTGACTCTATTTCCGCCTTTCGCTCTGCCCTTAAAACTCACTTGTTTCGGACATATTATGATTGATTAGTGTGTGTGTGTGTGTGTGTGTGTGTGTGTGTGTGTGTGTGTGTGTGTGTGTGTGTGTGTGTGTGTGTGTGGGGGGGGGGGGGCCGTTTTATTGCAGAAATCTTGTAAAAAATGTATTTACAATTGTTTTATTATTCGTATTTTGTATGTAGAATGTCTACGTCTTGTAAACTTTAAATGCTTGTAAATGAGGTAGAAGGGTATTTTTGTTTTTGCAAAATTTGTCTATTATAATTAGTCATGTAATTGATATGTCGATGGCAGTATGATTTTATTTCAAGTTGCAGTATTGTATTCAAACTTGATTGGGAATGTGAATGTGGTCTCTATGTTTCTTCTTAGAATGTTCATGTTGTAACTATTTTACTTGTATAATTAATTGTGTGCGAGTGTGCGAGTGTGCGTGTGCGCATGCATGTGTGTGTGTGTGTGTGTGTGTGTGTGTGTGTGTGTGTGTGTGTGTGTGTGTGTGTGTGTGTGTGTGTGTGTGAGTAAGGTAGTAAGAGAACGTTGTGTGTAGGCATCGTGCTTATTTTACTTTCTAATGATTAATTATTTGTTTGCCTTTAAATTTAATGTTCTTGTTATCAATGTAAAGCGCACTGAGCTCATGTGAGAAAGAGCGCTATATAAATTCCCATTATTATTATTATTATTATTATTATTCACTTTATTATTATTACTTTTTATTTTCTGGCCCAACCCCCCTGTTCCCATTTGACACGGGCACATGGCCTAGATCAAATAAACCATTTTCAATTTCAATTTCTCTCTCTCTCTCCCCCGTCCTTCCTGAAAGTTAAAAACTGTAGCAATGTAGTAGGGGAAGACGGGGTAAAAAGCGCATGGGCGGGTAAGAAGCCCACCCGAATTATCTCATGAAATGAAGCAAATTTCAGTCTCATTTTGCCCATGAGACGAGCGTTAATGTACTCGTCTCATGGGCAAAATGAGACTGAAATTTGCTTCATTTCATGAGATAATTGGGGTGGGCTTCTTACCCGCCCATGCGCTTTTTACCCCGTCTTCCCCTAGATGATAGAAAAGAAAAAGAAAAGGGCAGAGTCAAAAGAGTGGCAGGTTAGAGGAAGTTACAAGCACAGAACTTCAAGAAGGTGGGAGAACTATTTTTTACAAAAGACCCCCCCCCCCCCCCTTCCGGTATCCCCACGGGGATAGATTCGTGGAGGGGACGGGGTCGTCTAGCTCCCCGTATGGAGGCACGAGGCATCCACCCACTGCCCCGAACTATGTCTCAACGCCCCTTGGATCCTGGAGCCCGAGAAAGTGTGGATGCATCCTGGGCAAAGCATTTCCACAATAAACAAAATCTCTCAAGGTTTCCGTAACACCAGAATCGACCCTCCTCTTCTGTCTATAGGTTATTATTGGACACGCCTGACGAGCACGCGCCATCTTGTTTGCTATGTACACAGATTTGTTCACTTAGGGGAAGACGGGGTAAAAAGCGCATGGGCGGGTAAGAAGCCCACCCCAATTATCTCATGAAATGAAGCAAATTTCAGTCTCATTTTGCCCATGAGACGAGCGTTAATGTCTAGCATTCGTCTCATGGGCAAATTTGACTGAAATTTTCTTTATTTCATGAGATAATTGGGGTGGGCTTCTTACCCGCCCATGCGCTTTTTACTCCGTCTTCCCCTACCACAACTTACCACAAGTCGTTTCAACAGCCCAATCCGTTTGCAATGCTTCACGTATATTGACAACTGCATCGTGTACATGTCCTGTCCTTCACACAAACACGAATCAATGGCTTAGTTCCTTACTGGGTGTAGCCTAATGAGTCGTCGCCGGATCGCGTTGTTTATTGTTCTGTTTCCCCTTCTGTTAAACCTGTCTGCTTTGCCTCTTACGTATCGGCTTCTCACGTGTGACCAACACGGCAACACGATCACAAACGATATGATATGACCTACTGCCCTGGAACACATTCTAAGATTTTCTGGGAAAATGGTGGTTAACTGGAAACTACAGGCACTTAAAGACACACTGACCCACCACGATTAAGTCCCTTGGGTTTTTGGGGGGTAGCTGTGACCCACATACAAATGCCACCAACTTCAAATTGAGGCTGCTCTTTAAAATGATGTTTCGTTTTCAATTTGGGGGGGGGCATTTGTATGGGAGTGAAACCTGGTCAAAACAAAACCGGTTGTTGGGAAGAAAAAAAAGTAACAGGAAAAAAGGAACTGAAAAAAAACGTAGCAGTTAAATTTGTGTGTGTGTGTGTGTGTGTGTGTGTGTGTGTGTGTGTGTGTGTGTGTGTGTGTGCGTGCGTGTGTGTGCGTGCGTGCGTGCGTGCGTGCGTGTGTGTGCGTGCGCGTGTGCGCGTGCGTGCGTGCGTGCGTGCGTGCGTGCGTGCGTGTGTGTGTGTGTGTGTGTGTGTGTGTGTGTGTGTGTGTGTGTGTGTGTGTGTGTGTGTGTGTGTGTGTGTGTGTGTGTGTTGGGTCTGTTGTGTGTGCGCGTGTACGCTCGCGTGCATGTGTGCGTCCATCCATGTCTATAAGTATGTTATAGATATGTGTCATATCCGATTGTCTCTTTATTACGAGTGTTTCAGTGTGTGTCGTGTGTGGGGCTCAGTGTGTGAAGAGAGTGAAGGGATGAAAGGGGGGTGGGTGGGGGGTATGCGAGCATGTGCGCCCCTGCGTGCACATATGCGTGAGTTTGTGCATGCATAATAAGGTGGTTAAGAAAATGACATTTCAATAACCCAAGCACGCACGCACGCACGCACGCACGCATGCACGCACGCACGCACACACACACACACAGACACACGCGCGCACACGCGCACGCGCACACACACACACGCACACACACACACACACACGCGCGCGCACACACACACACACACACACACACACACACACACACACACACACACACACACACACACACACACACACACACACACCCAAAATCATGACTTCAAGAAAGTAACCTGTCGGTCTCTTTTGTATTCGCATCAACAACAAAAGAAGAAGAAAAAGAAAGCGTTGAGCTAACCGCAGTCATAATCATTGAAGTGGAACAAAACCTTGCAAATATGCACACAGAGAAAGAGAGCAAAACAAACAAGCTGGGGGAATAATGTTTACGAAAGACACCCACCCACCCACCCCGGTATCTCCACGGGAATAACTGTATATAGATAACAAAACAAAAACAAAACGAATATGGATGCATTCATAAGTGGTAATAGCGGTGTTTGGGTGACGTCACAAAGGGGCCTGTTTCTCACAGAAACCACCAGCTGATAAGGTGTTTCCCATAATTTTATGTTAGGGGGGGGTCTGAAGTACATGTGTGCCAAAGGGCATGCCTTAGCCATAATTTGCAATTTCCCATAAACCGGTCCACTACTTGAAATGTTCATTCCACTGCATTTCAAAGGTGCACCAGTTAGTCACGGAAGGGGGGAGGGAGGTTTCAAGCGCTCGGTTAGGGTTGGGGGTGGGGGTGGGGGGTGGTGAGGGGGGGACAAAGCCTACGATAATTTGAATGTAAACGATTCAATGAAGGCCTTTGCTGGCAGAATAAGCTAAAACTATTGTGTGGAATGACGCTTCTTCCTCTTTTTCTTGTCCGAATCTGACTTCCATAAAAGGCAGCTGCTATTCCGGCAGGCTGGGCTAAAATTTGTTTGCAGTGAATAAGCCTTGCTCAGGGTACATCCCCACTTTCGACCAAAGAGATTTGAGGACAGCAAGTGTTGGGGACGGTCCCCAAAGGCCAACCAATCCCTTTGGCTGCAGCACTAGAGCCATTTTGTGCTCCCTAGTTTGAGAGTCACAGTCTTCCACAAAAGACTAAAGGGTCAGCAACACTGCATAGGATTTGACCTGAATACGTTAAAAAGATTTATGACTTTCAAAACAGGAAGTATCGCAGAGCCCTACACGCACCCTCAAGGTCACCAGAAGCTTCATGTTGTGAAAGTCTAAGCGTTTCTCAGACTTAGGAACAAACTGAACTTCTAGGCTCAACCACGTCTCGTCTCTTCTTCTTCTTCTTCTTCTTCTTCTTCTTCTTCTTCTTCGTCTGCATTCCCAGGCCATATGGCCAGAGTGGGTAAGGTAATGGGTGTCCGGTTTTCAGTTTTCAAAGGTCTCCCCGCTGCGCACAGCCGACACATTCCGATTTCGGAGGAGCTCAAAGGAGAAACATTATTTGGAGAGAACAAAAATTTTAAAGGCAGGAGAGTGGGCCAATAAGTCAGAAAGATAGTAGATGATAGAAACGGCTACCTAGAAATTAAACCGTCCAAACGGCGATTCCTCCTTGGCGGAGATGCCGGAGAGATTAGCCATTTTGGATGGGGTGGGTGGAGGACACTGATTGTGATCGAAACGTTTTCTCTTTTTGTAGTGCAGTATTACAAAAAAGGAGCTATTTCCTTTGTTGTGAGCGAAACTCCTTTAGATAAACTGTATTAAAAAAATATATAAAAAAAATAAAAAGGCTTGTATTGCGAACATGTTGTGCAAACGATGTGGCAGCCATTAGAAAAGAGACGCCACATGTCTTCTCTTTGGGTGAAAGAATTTGACTTCCAGCACCTCCGCCAAGGAGGAATCGCCGATTTGACGGTTTGATTTCTAGGAAACCAGAGCAAAGTGAGTGTGCCATCTCTGTAAAGGCTGTTCTCCTGGTGATCTCGGCGTGTTTCTTACAAAAACTCATCCGTCAGGGTGCGAACGAAATTTCAAAATGTTGGTTGTCTTTTCCGTCAGATAGCCCCTTTAAACACTTCTATTGACAGGAATAACACCGAATCTACAATGCAGCCTAAGGTCGAAAAAACATGGCGAATGTAACATTGCCGCCTAACCTCGAGTTTTCCCTAAAATGATACCATGTCGCCTAAGACCGAATATACAGTACAGCCTAATACCGACTATTACCATGTCGCACAAGACCGAATATACAGTACAGCCTACGACTATTACCATGTCGCCCAAGACCGAATATACAGTACAGCCTAATACCGACCATTACCATATCGCCCAAGACCGAATATACAGTACAGCCTACGACTATTACCATGTCGCCCAAGACCGAATATACAGTACAGCCTAATACCGACTATTACCATGTCGCCCAAGACCGAATATACAGTACAGCCTAATACCGACTATTACCATGTCGCCCAAGACCGAATATACAGTACAGCCTAATACAGACTATTACCATATCGCCCAAGACCGAATATACAGTACAGCCTACGACTATTACCATGTCGCCCAAGACCGAATATACAGTACAGCCTAATACCGACTATTACCATGTCGCCCAAGACCGAATATACAGTACAGCCTAATACCGACTATTACCATGTCGCCCAAGACCGAATATACAGTACAGCCTAATACAGACTATTAC
>CM065694.1:14014575-14057075 GCA_017654935.2 Phymorhynchus buccinoides
CAGACACCTGCAGTGTTGGTCTTGAAATTAGAGCAACACTCAGAATCGCATCCGTTAAGCGGATGAAACTCGACTGTGTGGTTTCAGTCTTCCCATTGAGCCCATAGCCACTCACTCTGGGTAGGAGTCGGTCCAGGACCGAAAAAACCCTCGCCTCTGATGGGATTCGAACCCAAGACCTCCCAGCCAGTAGTCCGCGACGCTAACCACTACACCACGGCGGCTGGTTGTACAAGATTTCTGCAATGAAACAGACCCCCACCCGGCCCCACCTCACACGCAAACACTAATCAATCATAATAATTATGTCCGAAACAAGTGAGTTTTAAGGGCAGAGCGAAAGGCGGAGATAGAGTCAGATGAGCGGACATGTGGGAGGGAATTCCAGAAGTGAGGTGCTAAATAGTAGAAGGATCGTTCACCAAAAGATTTCGTGTGGACCCGAGGAACCTTGAGTGTGCAGCAGTCAGAGGAAGAACGTAGGGAGCGAGCAGGTGTGTAGACAGTTACTAGTTCGGAGAGATAGACAGGACCAGAAGAGTGAACAGCACCGAAACAAAGGCAAGCTATTTTATACTTGCGTTACGAAGATGAGGTGTTATATGATCAGAGCGTGGAATCTTGAGAGTGAGGCGTGCTGCACTGTTTTGCAGTTTTTGAACACGTTGCAGGAGATACTGAGGACAGCCACAGAGAAGAGAGTTGCAATAGTCAATGCGGGAAAGAATAAAGGCAGAAATAAGAAATAAGAGTACATAAGCCCACCGGATAAAAGAGCATCGGACAAAAGCCCACCTCGTTATCTGGGAAAACGGACAAAACCCCACTCAAGGGGTGATAGGATACATACAGGAGAGAGAGGCAGAGACAGAGATAGAGATAGCGAGAAGAAGGAGGGGGGAATGGGGGGGGGGGGCAGACAGGGAATGGAGGGGGAAAGGGTGTGGTGGGGGAGACAGATAGGAATTGGAGGAGAGGAGGGAGGGGATATGGACGAGAAGAGAGGGCGAAAGGGAGGTGTGAGGGGAGAGGGTTAGGGGTAAGGAGGGGGAGGGGGAAAGGTAATTGGGGTGAGGGGGCAGTTAATATTTCTCTGTGAGACTTCATTTCAACTGTTAGTTAGGGGTGTCATTCTTTAATGTGCTCGCGCGCGCGTGTGTGTGTGTGTGTGTGTGTGTGTGTGTGTGTGTGTGTGTGTGTGTGTGTGTGTGTGTGTGTGTGTGTGTGTGTGTGTGTGTGTGTGTGTGTGTGTGTGTGTGTGTATGGACGTGGGTGTGTTTCTGTGTTATTTTGTTCAACATTATAAGTCATTATTATCATTTTTGCTGTTATGATTGATGCTATTATTGATGTCATTACATATCAGAAGTAGGCCTATTGTCATTTTTGATGGTATGATTGATATATTATTGATGTCATTATCAGTATCAGAATCCAGGCCTATTGTCCTCATCATGATAATCATCTCCATGATCATCATTCATCATATCATCATCATCATCATCATCATCATCATCATCATCATCATCATCCATCATCATCATCATCATCATCATCATTTCTGTTTTTCTTATTATTACTAATCATTAGTATTAGTAGTGGTGGTGGTTCCCATTTTACTTATTCATTATTTCATCATCATTATCATCATCATCATTTCTGTTTTCTTATTATTACTAATATTAGTATTGGTACTGGTGGTGGTTGTTTTTACTTATGCATGATTATCATCATTTTCATCATTATCACTGTTGTTGTTGTTGTAGTGATTGTCCACTTAACTCTTTTAACTGAATGCATACGTTTATTTACTTGCACACACACACACACACACACACACACACACACACACACACACACACACATATGCATGCGCATGCGCGCACACGCATATATACATACACACGTACGTACACACACACACGCACGCACACGCACACGTACACACACACACACACACACACACACACACACACACACACACACACACACACACACACACACACACACACACACACACACACACACACACACACACATGCACGCACACACACTCTCTCTCTCCCGGCTCACACATACACCAGCTTCACACAGTATGAATGTGTCAGTACACCAAACACTAGGTCACACAGAAACCCAGACATTTTTGTTATCAAATAACAGTTAAGGCTCTTGGAAATGTCCATCTTAGTCAGTCACACAGACAATAGGATGAAAGAGAGTGGGGAAAAGCCTACCTAAAACTAAGGAAGTGGTGGTGGGTTGCATGATGAGTGAGCAAGATAGCGGAGAGCGGATGAATGATTGGGTGTGGTGTGAGAGTTACATATTTGTTAACGTAAATTTATGTTTCATACTTTTATTTAATATTTTTATTTTACACGGTGGAAGACAAGTTTCCATATGCGTTGTACAATGCCAATGGACAATAAAGAAACTTATGACTTATGTGTCCACTTTAACACGATATTTTTTCTCTTCACTCAACAATCTAAACCTTTTTTTTTGTACTCTCCACACACTACAGAGCACTCCCCCCACTCCCCCGATTTGTGTTCACAAATGCATGCCTTGCTCTTTGGTTTCAACTTAGTTGTATCATTTATGAACTGGACTGAGAGGGGAAGTAGGGGAAGACGGGGTAAAAAGCGCATGGGCGGGTAAGAAGCCCACCCCAATTATCTCATGAAATGAAGCAAATTTCAGTCTCATTTTGCCCATGAGACGAGCGATAATGTCTAGCATTCGTCTCATGGGCAAATGTGACTGAAATTTTCTTTATTTCATGAGATCATTGGGGTGGGCTTCTTACCCGCCCATGCGCTTTTTACCCCGTCTTCCCCTATTGTTGTTGTGTGTGGGTTTTTTATCTCAAGTTGTTGATTTTTTGTTCCTTTTGTTGCCTGCTTTTTGCTCTTTCTTCTTCTTCGCAGTACGTGGCCACAATCAACACACTGATTAGTATGCCACGGAACCGGGGAGGTTCATCCACATATGCCAGAAGAGAGGGCCAGGAGGCCAAAGATTAAAGAAAGAGAAGAGAGGACAGACAAAAGGAAAACACCTAGCTTGATGGGAATCTGCAGGGCGGGAGGGGGGAGAGGGGGGAGTGGGGGGAGAGGGGGAGTGGGGGAGAGGGGGGGGGGGCTTTTGCTTGGTTGTTAGATTGATGACCCCTGAGTGGGGCCACCAGCCGCAGAAGGTGCAGCATGCGGGTGTCCTTTGAGGAAGTTCCGGACTCCGGCTGCGAAGCTCTCTGGAGTTCTGGCCTCCACTGCCGGTGCTGGCAGGTCGTTCCACTCCTTTTGCAATAATTGCCGTTTTATTGTTTGTCTATGTTGATAAAGGCGCATACGCCGAAATTATCAAATATCTAGTAGTTTTGTTTGTTTGTTTCTTGTGAATAAAATAACGTCACTTTGCACTTGTGTAGCCTAGTTTGTTTATTGTATGTTCCAGTGACGCCTGGCTACTCGCAGACCGTCAACATGAACGCAATCTGCTCATTCTGAAGCAACATTCTGCTTTGCTCAGGAAAGGGATAGGGTTTGGATTAGGTTGTGGTTATTTTCATAAAACGGAAAGAACGATACGTTGACATTGGAAGGCGAGAACATGAGGTGGATAGCTAAAAATTGTATAAAACAGCCGATAGCCACAGTCAAAATCAAGGGAAGTAAATCAACTAATGTTGTAAACCATAATCCAGAAATTGATGCCCAGATATCAGTTTGGCAGCATAAAACAGTCACACTGCCAAAACGTATGCAAAAATAAAAAGAGGATTAATCCTTAGTTTAAACCTCACTGGTGTATGCCTGTTTAGCCTACACACAGCCAATCATGTTCATGACGTTGACGGTCTGCGAGTAGCCGTGCGTGTTCCAGTGACGTTGCAGTCTGTGTTTCAGTTTGTTAGGGTCATGTCCCTTTGCACTGAAAGTTTACAGTGAAAACAAGGGACATCATTCTGCTAGGCCCACTTCTGCCATTACGACTTCTGCTGTGCCGATTAGGCCGTTTGTAAGTTCGTTAATTCCTATTTAAACTGAATTAGAAGGCGATGCGTTTGCCTAACATTAAGTGACTTACATAGGGAGCGTTATTTTGAAATGAAAAAAACCTAGAAGGCCTGGCTGTAATTTACAGTGTAAAGGCATGGCGTACGTTTGGATCAATCTGGGCGTTGTTTAATAATTAAAATTAATGTTTACTTTCTAGTGATTCACTCACTCTCATAATGAATTTAAAGGCACAGGCGGAGTATAAAAGAGGGGAAACGCTGAGCGCACGCTGCATTTGACTCACAGCTGCGAAGAGAGACGGTTTGCCCTTCTTTGTTCCCTGTTGGCTGTTGCGCGAAGGCGAAGCAGAGCTTGTCTGGCGAAGGACAGACGAAGAATGGCAAGGCTGGCCACCTTCTTCAAATACCACCATGGAGAGGTGGCCATCAATACTCAGCATAGGCCTGTCCCTCACCCACCAACCAGACAGATGAGACAGTCACACTCGGCAGCGTACCTGCTTCCTGCTACCAAGACAAACTACAGGGAGTTATCTTTCTTTCCAAGAGCCGTGTGCGAATGGAACAGTCTTCCACCTGAGGCAATTTCATCAGCCTCGGTGTTTTCCCTTTAATAGGGTTAGGGATAGGGTTAGGATTCCTAATAGGAACATGTCAGAGTTAATGTTAGTAGTTTTTTTTAAGCATTTGCGCACAATGTTTGCGTCCCGTAATTGAACCCCGTAGCCTGGAGAATCGTACGTCCCTTGCCTTGCTTGAATATGCGTGTGCTGTCTGGGATCCGTACACAGAGGAGAGCATTGGCAAGCTGGAAGCGGTCCAGCGCAGGGCAGCTCGCTTTGTGCTGAATCAGTATAGGCCGACGTCTAGAGTGACCACCATGCTGGACAAGCTAGGCTGGAAAACGCTGGAGAGCAGACGGCAGAGGACCAGGTTCTCCATCTGTACAAAATCAGCACCGGCGCTGTCCACTGTCCCGGCGTATATGCAAAACTGGTACCACTTCCACATCGGCAACGACATGGACATCATCTCCAGTTCCAACGTACCCAGTGCCGCACCAAATATCGGTCAAACTCTTTTCTCCCAAGGACCATCAGGGAGTGGAACGACCTGCGGCAGGACACCCTCGACACCTTCACTGCTGACGCCCCCTGTGCGTCAGTGGTGCAGGACCAACAATAATCCATCAAGCACCCCTTCCCCCCCCCCCCCCCCCCTCCCCTCCTCCCCCTCCCTCCCCCCCTTCCCCTTCAGCTTCAGCTTTCCCTCCACCCTTTGCCCCTTCAATATTATTAGCAGGCATGTCCTCTGTAAAGAACAGACCGGCCCCCCATTTTTCAGTCTTTTTTTCCCCCAAAGGAGCCAGAATGGTCAACATACTAGCCTCTGCCATGATATTGGGTATATATATAATTTGCACACAAAAACTTTCAGAGTCACACATCCTCCTTCCCTTTCCTGTATGTGTGTTCAGGGATTTTTGTTCTTTTCTTCGGGCTAGTGAAAATGTGTTCAGGCAAATAAAAAATTTCAGTTGCTCGCCCAAGAGGGCAAGTTACATTTTTTAAGTTTGGCCAGCCCTGGCCTGTGGCTTTGTCCAGTCTAGAGATGTATTGGCCCCACCTGTTCTTGGTGGGGGCTATCGCAATAGCATTGGGTGCTTGCTGGGTTTCTGAGTGGTGGTGTTTTTGCCAGTGGGCTGTTATCTGTAGTCATGAAAATTGGGCTGGTACACCCATGGGACACTTTCAGTTTCACTCCTTAGTCCTTCGCAGACCATGTTTAAATGGTCACAGGTTTGATAGCAGCTACATGTACACAGGTGCGTGCCTGATGGAGTGTCCTGCGTGTGCCTACACCTTTACAACACAGCATGGGCTTCCAAGTTCCAGGGTTGGTTAAGGACTGCTCTTGTGTTGGTAGGGCAGGTGGGGCTAATGCGTCTCTGGTTCCTGTCAGTACCTCCGGTGTTTCTTTGGCAAAGATTAATAAGAATAGATGCAAAATCGTCACCCCCTTCATGTTTACCATCCTTAATCTCAAAGTCTGCTTCTTTCAGTTTTATGAACATAATCTTAAGCTGATACTTACTCTATCCCTTTCCAAAAAATTACAGAATTGCTTCTCTGCCAAAATGTTCTATGCGGAAATTTGAGGGATAGAGGTGTGTGTGTTTGTGTGTGTGTTGATGAATCTAGCAACAGTATTTGCGGTTTCGTTTTTATTCAGGAACTGGGAATATGTTTGTATTCTTCTTCTTCTGCGTTCCCAGGCCATATGGTCATAAGGGGTATGGTACATATGTGTCCATTTTTCAGTTTTCACTGGTCTCCCCGCTACGTACAGCTGACACATTCTGATTTCAGAGAAGCTCAAAGGAGAAACATTTCGAAGATTTTTTTGGGGGAAAAAAGGCCAGAGAATGGAACAATAACTGAATAAGTCAGAAAGATAGCAGATGACAGAAGGCAAAGGGAAAAGGCAGAGTTAAAGAGTCAGAGACTAGAGGAAGCTACAAACACAGAACTTCCAGAAGGTGGGGAGCCATTTTTATGAAAGACCCCCCGGTATCCCCATGGGGAGAGACTCGTGGCGGGGGCGTCCAGCTCCCTGTATGGAGGCACAAGGCATTCACCCACTGCCCCGACGTTTGTACAGGCTTTGCTATTCTACTCTGTGATCAGATGAGCAGCGCTCAAGATGCAGAACAACCTGGCGCCATCGTTGGACCTGAGCGGGAAGCTGATCATCAAGGTGCAGCTGGGGGACGACATCCGCCGCATCCCCATCCACAACGAGGACATCACGTATGATGAGCTGGTCCTCATGATGCAGAGGGTGTACCGCGGAAAGCTGTCCACCAATGACGACATTGTCATCAAGTACAGGGATGAAGGTGTGTGTGTGTCTCTCTGTGTGTGTGTATTGATGATGCAGAGGGTGTACCGCGGAAAACTGTCCACCAATGACGACATTGTCATCAAGTACAGGGATGAAGGTGTGTCTGTGTGTGTGTATTGATGATGCAGAGGGTGTACCGCGGAAAGCTGTCCACCAATGACGACATTGTCATCAAGTACAGGGATGAAGGTGTGTGTGTGTGTGTGTGTATTGATGATGCAGAGGGTGTACCGCGGAAAGCTGTCCACCAATGACGACATTGTCATCAAGTACAGGGATGAAGGTGTGTGTGTGTCTCTCTGTGTGTCTGTGTGTGTGTATTGATGATGCAGAGGGTGTACCGCGGAAAACTGTCCACCAATGACGACATTGTCATCAAGGTCTTCAGCCTGTTGTACCGTAATCAAACTCAATCACAACATTGTCATGAACTGATGTCGGTTGAGGATCAAGGTCTTCAGCCTGTTGTTGTACAGTAATCAAACTCAATCACAACATTGTCATGAACTGATGTCGGTTGAGGATCAAGGTCTTCAGCCTGTTGTTGTACAGTAATCAAACTCAATCACAACATTGTCATGAGCTGATGTAGGTTGAGGATCAAGGTCTTCAGCCTGTTGTACAGTAATCAAAATCAATCTCAACATTGTCATGAACTGATGTCGGTTGAGGATCAAGGTCTTCAGCCTGTTGTACAGTAATCAAAATCACTCACAACATTGTCATGAACTGATGTAGGTTGAGGATCAAGGTCTTCAGCCTGTTGTAGTACCATAATCAAACTCAATCACAACATTGTCATGAACTGATGTAGGTTGAGGATCAAGGTCTTCAGCCTGTTGTACCGTAATCAAAATCACTCACAACATTGTCATGAGCTGATGTAGGTTGAGGATCAAGGTCTTCAGCCTGTTGTTGTACCATAATCAAACTCAATCACAACATTGTCATGAACTGATGTAGGTTGAGGATCAAGGTCTTCAGCCTGTTGTTGTACCATAATCAAAATCACTCACAACATTGTCATGAACTGATGTCGGTTGAGGATCAAGGTCTTCAGCCTGTTGTTGTACCGTAGTCAAAATCACTCCCAACATTGTCATTAACTGATGTAGGTTGAGGATCAAGGTCTTCAGCCTGTTGTACAGTAATCAAAATCACTCACAACATTGTCATGAACTGATGTCGGTTGAGGATCAAGGTCTTCAGCCTGTTGTTGTACCGTAGTCAAAATCACTCCCAACATTGTCATTAACTGATGTAGGTTGAGGATCAAGGTCTTCAGCCTGTTGTTGTACAGTAATCAAACTCAATCACAACATTGTCATGAGCTGATGTAGGTTGAGGATCAAGGTCTTCAGCCTGTTGTACAGTAATCAAAATCAATCTCAACATTGTCATGAACTGATGTCGGTTGAGGATCAAGGTCTTCAGCCTGTTGTACAGTAATCAAAATCACTCACAACATTGTCATGAGCTGATGTAGGTTGAGGATCAAGGTCTTCAGCCTGTTGTTGTACCATAATCAAACTCAATCACAACATTGTCATGAACTGATGTAGGTTGAGGATCAAGGTCTTCAGCCTGTTGTTGTACCATAATCAAAATCACTCACAACATTGTCATGAGCTGATGTAGGTTGAGGATCAAGGTCTTCAGCCTGTTGTTGTACCATAATCAAAATCAATCACAACATTGTCATGAACTGATGTCGGTTGAGGATCAAGGTCTTCAGCCTGTTGTTGTACCGTAGTCAAAATCACTCCCAACATTGTCATTAACTGATGTAGGTTGAGGATCAAGGTCTTCAGCCTGTTGTACAGTAATCAAAATCAATCTCAACATTGTCATGAACTGATGTCGGTTGAGGATCAAGGTCTTCAGCCTGTTGTACCGTAATCAAAATAACTCACAACATTGTCATGAGCTGATGTAGGTTGAGGATCAAGGTCTTCAGCCTGTTGTTGTACCGTAGTCAAAATCAATCACAACATTGTCATGAGCTGATGTAGGTTGAAGATCAAGGTCTTCAGCCTGTTGTTCCACTGGACAGCTACACTTGACCCCGGACCCATGGTAACTTTTCGGGATTTTTTGTGGTCATATCTATAATCATTTTTATGCGGACACATTAATCTATATCAGTGATGTACTGAGGATCAAAAAGTGATAGGACAAACTGTCCTGATGAGAGAAATCAATAGGACAATGTCCTGGCTCTTGCAGAAATCAATAAGACAAAGCGTGCCAGTGTTAAAAATGTAATCAGACAATCTATTCTAACCATACTGACCAACGCTCAAAGCAATTAGCATAAACCATCATCAGTTGGAAACCAAATATTATGCCACAGCACACAAAAAACGAAAGTAGCAAAGGACCGCTACTCCGCTTACCCGGAAGCCCAATTACTCCCCTTAACCTCCGGTCACGCGGTTCCTTTGACTTGCCCAATTCACTTTTTCTTTTTCCACTGATGTGGTAACATCTATCTTTTGGAAGCCATTTGCCTTTTCTTCATTTTGTCTTCTGTTTTATCTGGTGGGTTCGTTCCTAACCTTCTATCATTTTGTCCTGACAGGGGAGAACACAATAGGACATTTTCAATTTTAATAGGACATCACCATTTTGTTAAGTATTTTGTTGATAGATGTGAACTTTTCTCATTTGCATAGAAATTGCGATGCTTTAAAAAAAATTAAAAATTGACAGATTGAAGGTCATGAACGTTTGTTGATTTTCTTTTCTTTCCTGTTGAATTCAACAGATGGGGACCTGATCACCATCTTCGACAGCTCAGACCTCACCTTTGCCATCCAGTGCAGCCGGATCCTCAAGATCACTCTCTTTGGTGAGCAGCTGAGGCCAACAACAACTAAATACAGTGGAACCTCCCTTATAAGACCTTCAAAAAGTATCCAAAAAGAGGTCTTAATGGGAGGTAATTTTAATACTTACAAAGAAGGGCAATGTCTCAGAGAAGTAGGTCTTATGTGGTTTATAATGGGAGGTCTTATATGGGAGGTTCCACTGTACGTTGGTTTCCTGTTTCCCGACCGAGTCTAGTTTTTGGCCGCCGACCCTAAACTTTTTTTTGGGGAATGAGAAAAAACCCACAAAAAAACGAACGTAAGCGAGCACACAGAAACATGAAACATCATAACTACATAAGTGCAAAAGTATACACTGTTTTATTTTTTTAAATATAGAAATATATTCACACACATGGACCGAACACAAGTTTTCGAAAAGAAAAAAAAGCCTAGTATCTACCTACCCTATTTTACAAACTGATGAAACCCCAAACAGACTTTTTTTTTTCCCTGATCAATATAGTCTATAGATAAGCTTGCGCATTCGCAGTGCTCATTTTCATGCACACGTGTGCGTGTGTGTGTGTGTGTCTTTGACACTCAAAACTGCCATATGACTCACTGGATGTCCGGCCAGCGTGTCACTAATGACTAAATGAAGCAAGTGTTAAAATGTTATGAAGATTCACCCCCTAAAATACCCAGGTTCCTCCCTAATAAATCTAAACATATTATGTTTTGCACGTTGATTCTGAAGACGGAACACTGATGGGTGGGAATAAGTGAGGGTGGGAATGATGACCAGAGAGTGACGTATACAGTAGAACCTCCCTTATAAGACTTCCCATTATAAGACTCCCTCCCATATAAGACTTACTTCTCTGATGCATTGCCCTTCTTTGTAAGTATTAATATTACCTCCCTTACAAGACCCCTCCCTTATAAGACCTCATTTTGGATGATTTTTGAAGGTCTTAGGGTAAGAGAGGTTCCACTGTATCATCATTCTATTGTCATTCTTATTTTTGTGTGTGGTGTGTATGTGTACATGTGCGCATGTATGCATGCTGCGAATTGTGTGTGTCTGTGTGTTAGATTTTTACGCCCTCTTTGGCCTTTCATGTGGGGCTCTGTGTGTTACTTATTCTCGCTCTCACTTATGTTGGTTTTCTAGGTATGGGATTTCTAATCCAAATAAATGTTGTTTTGTACTTCTTTTTTTTTGTTCTTAAAATTTCATTCTTATTCATTTAGTGAGTTTGTGTGTGTATGTGTTTGATATTTAGTATATCGTCGGTGAAATTCAAAAACCTTGTATCTCAATTTTGATAGTTTTGAGAAAAATTAAAAAAAGTTTTAAAAATTAACCGCGTTGACCACAATTGATTAACTATGATGAATATGTTGTTCAAGACATTGCGAGTTTAGTCCTGCATTTTGTTAAACTTACTTCTTCTTTTTTTTTTTTAATACTTAAAAAGAACGAAGATACGAGGTTTTTGTCCTCAACTAGATCTGAATTTGGGACTTACAAGTTTTTCTTCTATTTTCACAACCTCATTTACCCCAGATAGAAAGTCGTTAGAGATACGAGCTTTTGGTAGAAGGTGGTGGGAAAAATGAGAGCTGACTATGTATCTAACTAAAAAAAAAATCCAAAAAAATCGAGACACATTTTTAAAAATTTCACCGATGATATTCTAGTCACAGAGAATTATCTCTAGAATCCAGGTTGCTCCCACTTGAAGAGCGCGTCACCGCAAGCACAGTGCCACCTTTTTTCTGGTTTTTTTAACCCCTTCGCTGCCGCCTACCACTTGCACATGCGACGCCGGCTTGCCGCGCAATGTTTGAACGCAGCAATATCGCTACTTAGCAGCGACGTATATATACGTTGGTGGCAAGAGGACGTATATATACGTCGTGGGCAGCGAAGAGGTTAATGTGTGTGTGTGTCAAGTCAAAATGATCTTTATTGATGGTCAAAGAATAAGCTGACAAGCTTTTTTTTCTTCCTGCCCTCATGTGTGTGTGGGGGGTGTGCTGTTTCTGTGGTTTCAGTCAACGGGGTGCAGCCAGCCATTGCAGGGGATGTGCAGTCCCTCAGAAGAGAACTACAGATGATCAGGGACAGAGTCAACGCCATTCTGGATCGTATCGAGCCTGTCCCCTCCCCTTCGTCATCCGGAGACGCTGCGATGCCTGACAGTGAGCAAAGATAACCATGATGATGACTGTGATTACTTAAATCCCCCCGTGGGGATACCAGGGGGGGGGACTTTAGTGTAAATAGTTCCCCCACCTTCTGGAAGTTCTGTGCTTGTAACTTCCTCTAATCTGTCACTCTCTTTGACTCTGCCTTTTCCCTTTTGCTTACTGTCATCTACTATCTTTCTGCCTTACCGGTCCATT
Source organism: Phymorhynchus buccinoides (assembly GCA_017654935.2). NCBI lineage: Eukaryota > Metazoa > Mollusca > Gastropoda > Neogastropoda > Raphitomidae > Phymorhynchus > Phymorhynchus buccinoides. Next base: position 14,026,729 of record CM065694.1, read on the forward strand.
CTCCTGCCTTTTTTCAAGACACCTCTTTCAAAAACATTTCCTCCAGCCGAAGTCGGACTTGCTGGGCCTAACTATTTCTTAGTTAGGCGCATAACGGCAGCATGACGCATATGCGCTCATAATTGACAGGAAACTGAGAGATCGAAGAAGAATGACTTAAATGATAAAAAAACACAAAGAGCTTCAAGTAAAGTGATTGGGTCAACGCCATTCTGGATTGTATTGAGTCAGTCCCGTCCCCTTCATCATCGGGTGATGCGTGATAGTGAGTAGTGAGTACAGATCACGATGACCATTATGATGATGATGATGACAATGCCATGGGTGCAACTCCTCCAAACTCCCCCAAATGAAAAAAGCTGAAAGGATCCAGGGCCCCTGCAGGGTACAGGGGCAGAGCCCTGTCAGACGATTCAGGGGGGCAACTTAAGAGAGAGAGATAACGAGACAGACAGACAGTTCAAATGATAGACAGAGACAGTTTGAGTCTGATAAGCCTTGTAAAATTATTACATTGCCTTTGTAAACTTCCAAGATAGAACAACTAGACAAGTTCAAAACGTCCCAAATCACTTGTGGTCAAATTTTCTTCTTTTTTTAGGATGAATTGCCAAAAAAAACTGAAGTTCAGTTTCTGGTAAAATTAAAAATACTGAAATCAGTGTAAAACTGAAAGAGTAGCACCCATGCAATGGGAAGGAATTAGAGATTGTAAGAAACAGGGTCAATGTGCCTTTTTCTCAGGCATGAAAACATCTCCGTTTTCTCCGCCTTCTCCGCCTAATTTTTTTTCCGAAATCGACCAATCTCCGCCTAAAAAAAAAAATCTCCGCCTAAAAAAAATAAATAAATCGAAAATCGAATAAAATCTCGGCATGCTGGGTCTTTAAATGGCACGATCATCATTTCGCGCCTTCTCCTCCTCCCGACGTCATCACTTCCAAAAGGGCGTCTGAAGAGCAAGCCGTGCACGAAGAATGGGTGAAAAAGAAGAAATATCAGGCATGAAAACAGCTCCGCCATTTCCATTTTTTTGGAACAGATTAGCTGGATCACATGCTGCCCGTTACTTCTTCTTTATCATCTGGAGATGCTTTATTTCCTGACAGTCAATGACAATGACGTGGAAGACGATGCTCATGGTTGTGATGATAATGAGAAAGATAACCACAGTTTGTATATTAACCCTTTCAATGCCAGCCATTTTTCAGCCAAAACTTTCCATTAGCCTTACCTGGGTAGAAAAAAAGATTTGGTCTGCAATATTGGGGATTTCTCTCTGACATGCTTAGAATAAGGCCTCTCCTTACCTCCCAAAGTTAACAACATAAGGTCATTGGTTAACAGACCCTCATTTGATGCCTTTTAGTGACATGGGTGTTAAATCATTGTGGTGCCAAGAGGCGACAGTGGCGATGAAAGGGTTAATAATAAATGCTACCAATGATTATATTTGATTTGATTCTATACTGATGGAAAAAAGTTAGGGACCAGTCACACACACATGCACAACTTTCCAACCACGAATGGCAGTGCAATTTCTTTGGGCAAGCATTTAATTCATTATCTCGTCAATCAGAGTACGAAATTTCATTCCGATTTGATTATCCGTTTGCTTTCCGCGAGCCCTCAAACAACATAGGGGTTCAAAATGAAAATTGCAAGTCCTTCGACATGTTCAGTAGTGTGTGTGTCCACCACAATTCCTTTGGCATTCATCACATCTGCGCCTCATGGAGTTCACCAGCTTCACGAAGAACTCCTGTGGGATGGCCTGCCACAACGCCACCCCACACCGAGCCAGGGTGGTGACCAACTTCATCCAACAGGCTGGTGTTGTCAGGCTTGTTTGGCCAGCCTGCAGCCCAGATCTCAACCCTAAAGAGCATGCATGGGATGAACTTGATAGGCGGGTGAGGGCAAATCACCCTCCCCCCAGGAATCTCCAGCACCTACTCCAGATGCTTCGTGCTGAGTGGCAGGCCATCCCACAGGAGTTCTTCGTGAAGCTGGTGAACTCCATGAGGCGCAGATGTGATGAATGCCAAAGGAATCGTGGTGGACACACACACTACTGAACATGTCGAAGGACTTGCAATTTTCATTTTGAACCCCTATGTTGTTTGAGGGCTCACAGAAAGCAAACGGATAATCCAATCGGAATTAAATTTCGTACTCTGATTGACGAGATAATGAATTAAATGCTTGCCCAAAAACATTGCATTGCCATTCGTGGTTGGAAAGTTGTGCATGTGTGTGTGACTGGTCCCTAACTTTTTTCCATCTGTATATTTTAATTATATTTCGTGATTCAGTTTCATTGACTCTGTAATTTTTCATGTCTTGTCGTTTTTTGTTACATTTCTTTGACTTAAAATTTATCAACCCCAAAAAAAGGAATGGTTCCAGCAAAAAAAAATAGTATAAGTGCATGGCTTTGTACATCGATTTATCGGCAAATATGTAGATTTACACCCTCCTGCTCTATTTCTTGGTTCTTTCCGGGGTTAGGGATAGGGTTAGGGTTAGATGGTCTTTTCTTTTGCCACAAGCATGTTTTTTTGGTCAAAATCATCTATTTTTTGGGTCAAAATCATCTGTTTTTTTGGTCAAAATCATCTATTTTTTTGGAGCATTAAATCGCTGCCCATTTCTTTTCCTCGACAGGTCAGACAGCAATGGTGTCGGCAGTGAAAGAAAGGGGGAGAATCGGGGATTTTATCGTACCTCGACCTGTTGAGGGCAAAGAGTTTGATCCCTTGTCTACGCAGCGATCGATCTCCCATGACGATGCCGTACAGAACAAAGTGGCGTCTTCCTTCGGTATTCCCAGCGAGGGTCAGTTTATGTGTGTGTGTGTGTGTGTGTGTGTGTGTGCTGTCTCCCATGTATTAGGTTACTTTATAGTCACAAAGGCGTCTGTGAAATTTGGGTTGCTCCCACCTCGGAGAGCGCGTCACTGCCAGAGGCGCGCCACCCAATGTTTTTTTTGTGTGTTTTTTGCATGCGATTTTTGTCACTGTCTCCCATGGGGATTGGGTAAACTTTGACCAAATGACAACTTTTTCGTTGCCACTGGGTTTAACGTTGCTAAGTGCATGGGCACACGGGACCTCAGTTTATCGTTCTCATCCGAAAGACTCATGAAAGTCCACGTCAGACTGTCGGCCTAGTGTCGATTCAGTGCTGAACAAAGTGGCGTCTTCCTTCGGTATTCCCAGCGAAGGTCAGTTTATGTGTCTGTGTCTGTGTGTGTGTGCTATCTCCCATGTCGATTCAGTGCTGAACAAAGTGGCGTCTTCCTTCGGTATTCCCAGCGAGGGTCAGTTTATGTGTGTGTGTCTGTCTGTGTGTGTGTGTGTGTGCTGTCTCCCATGTCGATTCAGTGCTGAACAAAGTGGCGTCTTCCTTCGGTATTCCCAGCGAAAGGTCAGTTTATGTGTGTCTGTCTGTGTGTGTGTGCTGTCTCCCATGTCGATTCAGTGCTGAACAAAGTGGCGTCTTCCTTCGGTATTCCCAGCGATGGCCAGTTTATGTGTGTCTGTCTGTGTGTGTGTGCTGTCTTCCATGTCGATTCAGTGCAGAACGAAAGTGGCGTCTTCCTTCGGTATTCCCAGCGAAGGTCAGTTTATGTGTGTGTGTCTGTGTGTGTGTGTGCATGTGTGTGTGCTGTCTCCGATGTCGATTCAGTGCTGAACAAAGTGGCGTCTTCCTTCGGTATTCCCAGCGAAGGTCAGTTTATGTGTGTGTGTGTGTGCTGTCTCCGATGTCGATTCAGTGCTGAACAAAGTGACATCTTCCTTCGGTATTCCCAGCGAAGGTCAGTTTATATGTGTGTGCTGTCTCCGATGTCGATTCAGTGCTGAACAAAGTGACATCTTCCTTCGGTATTCCCAGCGAAGGCCTGTGCTAAGTGGTGTGATCCGCAAGGCTCCCAATCGTCCCCTAAAAACAAGGGGTCCCAGGGACTCCTTCACTTACAGTATAGAGGGTCCTAGAGGTGGGATAGAGGGTCCCAGTGGCATTGCAAATGCTCAAAAGAATTTTTCTAGTGCATCCCTGGGACCCCCTGCACATTCGTTTAGAGGGTCCTTTAGAATTTTAGTGCTTCATAGACCCCCAAATGGGGGTCCCTGGGAGCCCTGGATCTGTGTGGCGTTTTGGGGTGTTTTTTGTTTTTTGGTAAAAGTTTTTTATTTTTCTAATAAGCTCTCTCTCTCTATCTTCCTCCTCTCTCGTCTCTCTCTCTCTCTCTCTCTCTCTCTCTCTCTCACTCTCCCCCCCCCTTCTCTTTCTCTCTCTCTCTCTCTCTCTCTCTCTCTCTCTCTCTCTTCATTCTCGTCTCTCTCTCTCGTCTCTCTCTCTCTCTCTCTCTCTCTCTCTCTCTCTCTCTCTCAGAATTTTGCTGGCTAGGTTTGCAATCCGCATATCAAATATCCAGGGTACAGAAGATTAACTCTTCTAGCACCATGGGCGAACACATTCTCCCAAGACATCACTCTGCACTCCCACCAAATGCAAAGACATTCACTGCCAAGCACCCTGCCATGTGTTTGTCTATCTTTGGAGCTTATGTCAATGTTTCTTCTGTTATTGGCCACTGCTACAACCATGTTTTGCTAGAGTGAATGCCCTTGGTAGATGCTTGAGTACTGACCAAACAAGAGAGTAACTCACCAATAACCCCTATTTGAGGCCACTAAATGGCTGCCTTTCGCTTTCTTAAGATGTTTTTTAACGTTCCTCCCGATTCTTTGCAGATCATGGCTGAACCTGACTCTGCCTTTCGCAAGAGTGAATGCCCTTTTCAGTACTGACCAACAAGGGCTTCACTCTCGCTGTCAAGGGTGTTAATAACCCTATAGTTGCAGTGGCCATCGTTACTCCCCTCTTGTCAGTTGAGATGCAAACGGACAACCAAGAACGTCAAAAAAATACATGGCGCTAGAAGAGTCGAAGAAGAAAGGAGAAAAGCTCATCTGATTACACGTTGGAACATTTCTCCAGCTCCTGCCATGGCGGAGAGAGCCGGAGCAGCCACTCCGGACAGCATCTCCAGCGTTGGCTCCACCTCCAGTGCCCAGCAGAGACAGCAACAACAACAGCTACAACAACAACAGCTACAACAACAACAGCAGCAGCATCAGATGGCGGCATCTGGCGCCTTCGCCCAGCCAGCCACCCCTGTGGGTTCCAATCAGTCCATGGGTGGGGCAGGACCCGCGGCGGTCGGCCACCCACAGCAGTCCGGTAATTAGAATATGGCTAAGATTGTAGTACAGTCGACCCCCTCACGAACGGCCCTCTGATTTACGACCTCCCCTCTTTTAAGACCATAATATGAATGACGGATCGTTTTTCTTCAAAACTTGCCTCCTCATTTACGACTCCCCCTCTAACGCGTTTTACGACCGTAAATCTTGTTGATTTTACTACCGATGCAACACATTCTGACAATTATCAGTCGCAAAAACGTATGATATCTATCCTTCTCGGCCTCAGTTCGAGCCGACGCACAGCTGGGGTACCACTGTTGTTAGCCAATGTCAATCTCGCGAATGTCAATCTCGCGAGGGTCCGATCTCGCGAGGGTCCGATCTCGCGAGGGTCCGATCTCGCAAGATTTCTCTGCGCTAATTCAAGCCGCGCTACTCCGGATGTTTCATTCAAGAATGGCGGAGAAAGCACAGTGTAGCGATGTGGGTAAAAAAAAGGAAACGTGTGACGCTCACTCTTGAGCAAATGGTGAAAGTAGTGAGGAGACATATGCTTGTGCTGTGCGTCATATACGGTGTAGTGAGTGCATTGTTTTGGTCACCCCTGATTTAAGACCCCCCTCTTTTACGACCGATTTTTCAAGATTTTTTGAAGGTCTTAAAAGAGGGGGTCGACTACCATATTTTTCGGACTATACGGCCGATACTTTTTTTCCCCAAAACTGAGACCCCTGCGCCTTATAATGTGACTACTAAAATAGTAAGAAAATATAACACATTGGAAATGACTTTCAGTGTGGTCACCACTTCAGGGTTGGGAGGATTCAGATACCATTAACCCCTTCCCTGCCCAGTCCCGTGTCTACTATGTGGTGGTGGTGTGTGATGTCATTGGTGATGTCATAACTTTTGATGTCATAGTCCTGGAATGATGGTTTTGGTTTAGACAAGTCAGGAAAGACATTTATCTCGAGACCATTTTCTCAGATTGAGTCCAACAGGTCTCTTTTGAAAGTTTATGAGAAGACAATCGATAATTTATCTCCGTTTTCCTCTGGCAGTGAAGGGGTTAACCCTTTCACCGCCAATGTCGCATTTATGCACCACAATGGTCACTAAAAGGCATCAAATCAGGGCCTGTTATCCAAAGACCCTATTTTCTTAATTTTGGGAGGTAAGGATAGGCCTAATGTTATACATGTCACAGAGGAATTCCCAATATTGCAGATAATTTTTTTTCTCCTCCCAGTTAGGTTTAACCCTCTTACCCCCAGCCGCCTGACGCTAACCTTACTATGAAAATCCCATGTCAAGGGAAATAACTTGCGCAATTCACATCAGTAGGTACTTTAAAAAAATCATTAAAAATATAATTTCAGTCTGAAAATGCATTGAATTATTTCTATTATGTTCTTGATACTCTGAAAACGTAACAAAGAAACACTAATTTCAAATTCATGGTAATGATTACTTTTTTTTTTAAATTAAAGTCACATGTGACAGCAAAATGTGCTAAAATATTTTTTTTAAATGTCAAAAATCAATCAAGAAGGCTCCCAATTTGGAATTGGAGAACAGAATATTCAATCTACTACAGCTATGTACAATAAAACTGTGCAAAACAATGTCCATTGCAAAGATGGGCTTTGCAAACAGTGCAGCCTACAACAGTTTCTCTATGATTTCTATACTGTAGCCATTCGGTTGACGGCATCCACTTTCGCGATAATTTTTGGTGTCAGATCATCGATTTTGGCTTCGAGAGCTTCTAGGTCACATTCGCCCCCTATTCATTCAATTTCTACAAGTTACCTCGCCAAAAAGCCGTCAAAATCGCTGTAATGGGTGACGATATCGTTCAGCAGACGCCATAATTCTTCATCGGACAGCTAAATTTTTATTGTTGAATTCAAAAAATCATAACTTTGTGAAAACTCAATCAATTTTGACACAGTAAACTGCAAATGGCAGCGTAGGAAGTGGCAGACAGGCAAGTCTTGCGCTGCAATATTCTTGCGTATGTTCAACAGTACAGTCTGTGGTCATAGTCGGCAAGTGCAAATTAGGCGCTAGCGGGCGCTCCGCGGTAACGGATTACGATTTTTGACCGGGCGCTAGCGGTCGCTCGGGTGGTAAATGGGTTAATGGTATTTTTTGGCTAAAAAAAATGGCTGGCGGCGAAAGGGTTAAAATGTGTCTTTTTGGGGATTGAGAGTATGCTTTACTTTGACCTGTGTGCGTTGCGTGTTGCAGTAGCTTACAGCACGGCCGGCGCTGGTCAGCCAGGGTTCCCCCCTAGCCAGATGACCCCCGGGGTGTATGCCCAGCCAGGAGCACCCGGGGTCCCCTCCTCCACCCAGCCACAACAGCAGTTCCCAGGATACAGCATGGCGGCACAGGGTCAGCCGTTATTAAGCCTTCTTATTTACTACAGTGGTACTTTCAAAAATCATCCAAAATGAGGTCTTATAAGGGAGGTAACAGGAGGTTTTAATACTTACAAAGAAGGGCAATGTCTCAGAGAAGTAGGTCTTATATGGGAGGGAGTCTTATAACGGGAGGTCTTATAAGGGAGGTTCCACTGTATTTCACTTCCCCACATTCAGTCTACTTCTAATTTTTTTTTCTGTCTTGAGGTTTCATGGCTGTTACCTTCTTGCCTTGCAGGCCCTGTCTTGTAACGATGCAAAATGGTGTCTTCTGTCTGAGGTTTCATGGCTGTTACCTTCTTCCTTTGCAGGCCCTGTCTTGTAGCGATGCAAAATAGTGTCTTCTGTCTTGACGTGTCTGAGGTTTCATGGCTGTTACCTTCTTGCCTTGCAGGCCCTGTCTCGTAAGCGATGCAAAATGGTCTTCTGTCTTCTGTCTGAGGTTTCATGGCTGTTACCTTCTTGCCTTGCAGGCCCTGTCTCGTAGCGATGCAGAATGGTGTCTTCTGTCTGAGGTTTCATGGCTGTTACCTTCTTGCCTCGCAGGCCCTGTCTCGTAAGCGATGCAGAATGGTGTCTTCTGTCTGAGGTTTCATGGCTGTTACCTTCTTGCCTCGCAGGCCCTGTCTCGTAACGATGCAGAATGGTGTCTTCTGTCTTGACGTTTCTGAGGTTTCATGGCTGTTACCTTCTTGCCTCGCAGGTCCTGTCTCGTAACGATGCAGAATGGTGTCGTTCGTGGTGTCATAGCTCTTGGTTTCAGTTAATTCTTTTTTAAAACAAAGTTTAACATGTACATAGTTTACATATACAGATGGTGGGTCGATCCTGGAGGTACTGCGATACCAGTAAAGACCCGCGTTGTTATACAGATGAAAAGGTAACACAATTGATTTCAGATAATTGTGGAATGCAGTATTTCCTTGAAGAGGGTTATATATTAGTGGTGTAGAGTGGCACAGTGGTAGTGCGTTCGCTTCGTGTCAAGTAAACCCCAGTTCGAACCTGGGTACAGGGGAGTTTTCCCTCTCATTCTGCACTAGGCCTTAAACGGTCTGAACGTGGAGTCTTTCGGATGAGACGATAAAACACCGAGGTCCCGTGTGCCCATGCACTTAGCATACGTTAAACCCAGTGGCAACGAAAAAGTTGTCATTTGGTCAAAATTTACCCCCCCCTCATCAGTGACAAAAATCGCATGCAAAAAAACAAAAAAAACAAAAATTGGGTGGCGCGCCTCTGGCTGCGACGCGCTCTCCAGGTGGGAGCAACCCAAATTTCACAGAGACGCCTCTATGACTATAAAGTACCTAATACCTAAAAATATCTCTAGACCGTTCTGCTGGATTGACTCTGACAGGTCTCTTATCTATTTCGTAATTAAAACAAACAAAAAATACAATTTTCTCTAGCAGTGAAGGGTTAACGTTTTCTAGCCTAAGCAGTTGCTGGCGGCTGGTAGCGATTTTTCCACTTGGAGCTGCATCTTTATCTTTAAGACAAAAAAGTAAATGACAATAAACTCTTTGGTGGATGCTGACGACAAATTGTGCCTGCTCCTTCAGGTGGCTACGGACAGGGCCAGTACCTTCCAGGCCAACCTCAGCCTGGTGCACCCCAGCCCCAACCCCAGCCCGGGGCTGCCTACAGCCAGCCAGGGGGGCCTCAGACCACGCCCCAGCCCCAGCAGATGTACCCCGGGCAACAGACACCGTACATGCAGCAGGTAAAAGCAAAATTATTCTGATCTGTGCTATGCTGGAGAAAGAGAGATTGACTACCCTATTTTCCGGGCTACTTTTCTCTTCAACTTTGACCCCTACGGCTAAAACAACGATTGCGGCTAATTTGTGAATATTTTCCCCTTCCGTATTTTAGGCTGGTTGTCAACTCCAGCCTGTGCGTGTTGACATCGCCAATCTCGGTAAAAGAGGAACCGTTCTCAGGCCGATACTGAGGAATTTAATCAGCGATAACACGTTCTGACCCAGGGCTCCCAATCGTCCCGCAAAACAAGGGGTCCCAGGGACTCCTTCACTTACAGTATAGAGGGTCCTAGAGGCGGGGATAGAGGGTCCCAGTGGCATTGCAAATGCTGAAAAGAATTTTTCTAGTGCATCCCTGGGACCCCCTGCACATTCTTTTAGAGGGTTCCTTTAGAATTTTAGTACTTCATAGACCCCCAAATGGGGGTCCCTGGGAGCCCTGCTGACCACTAAAGTTCACCACTTTTATGGACACTTTTCTTCACTGAGCAGTTTATGATCAAAGTTTGAACTGAAACAGTCACGATTGTGTCGATCTTTATGAACTCTGTGCAAACGAAAATGTGAAGTCAACTTCCAAGTTGAAACTAGGTGATCGGTCTCACTCCACAAGTTGGAACTAAGTGATTGGTCTCACTTTACAAAAAATAAGTTGAGAAGCAGCTCCTTTGCTTTATTAAACCTTTAAATCAGCATTAGCATCTGCACTGAAACACTTGCTGAATGCAAACAACTCACAAAAGCGAGCGGAGTGCGCTGCGCCATTTTCTTTACTGACGGCTGAGTTTGATGCCAACGGAAAGTTTCGTGTGTGCAAACTTTGACTGAAAATTAACTGCCAGTGTGTTACTTTGTCTTGTGTTGTGTTGTGTCGTTGTGCATAATCCAGGGGGTCTGTTATGGTGAAGATTAGGTCTGTACTGTGTAGTTTGTGCGTGAGTGCTACACAGACCGTCAACTACCATACTAGTTGCCGTGGCTTTTGAGCGTTCGTCCACTCGTCGGCTCAGGGTTTTTTTTCAGTCTCTTGCGGCTTAGACACTGAATGCGGCTTTATCGTTGTTTTTTTCTCCAGAATTTTAATAAAATTCAGGGTGTGCGGCTTAGACAAGGGTGCGCTTTGTAGACCGGAAAATATGGTGTGAGTGTGCATGTTTGTGTGTGTGTGTGTGTGTGTCTGTTTGTGTGTGCTTGTGTGTAAAGAGCTACCGCCAGTCAGGGTGTCCACAGACTACAGCTTAGCCACAGCAGAAGTACCTCAGGTAACAGCAACCATACATTGCAGCAGGTCAGGACAAAAAACGGTTTCATTCTCTCTCTCTCTCTCTCTCTGTTTCTTTGTCTCTCTCTTTCTGTCTGTCTGTCTTCGAACATGTGCTCTGTTTCTAGGCAATTTTCTGATTGCGCTTTAGTGCTGGCTGTGAACCTGTATGTGCGTGCACACCTCTCAACAACAACCGAAAACACCAAAAGAAGTGGCAGCAGCAACAAGAGTAGCCTTAATAGTATAATAGCAGCATTAGTGTTAATTAGAGGTGGGGGAAAAAACGGTTCGAACCGAAAAACCGGTGCTAAATTTTTGCGGTTCGAAAAAACGTTTCGAGCTGCTGTGAACCGGTTTTAACTGCAAACTGAAAGTAAGTTTTTCGTAGAATAACGCTTTCTTTTCGAAGAACAACACTGATTCTCAACGCAGATTGGGTGTTTGTAAAGCAAGAGTAGCTGTTTCTAGTTTGTGGTGGTGTTTGACTTTGACTGAATTGTTGTGTGTGTGTCATAAGTCATAATTTTCTTTATTGTGTGTGTATGTGCGTATGTGTGCGCGTGCGTTCGTGTGTATGAATATTCTGACATATAAATATGTGTTTGCATAGGTGAAACTAGTGATGCGAGTACTGCTTAAGCAAACCGGTTCGATAAAACCGGTTCGAAGAGGGAAAACCGGTTTATAACCGGTTCATATTTTTGAACCGGTTCTCAACTCTAGTGTTAGTAGCAGGAGTAGTTGTGGTAATGGCAGCAGAAGTAGTAGCAGTTGCAATAGCAGCGACGGCACCATTAGCTGCTGCAGAAGTCGCCATAGTAGTAGTAGCATGAAGGAAAGTAGATTGCTCCTGAAATCAGGATTGAAAAAGCTGATAGCCTTCAGGAATTGCCATCTGGAACAATGGTCTGACAAAATGAAAGATGTTATCATCGAGGCTTCTGAAAAAGTACGGATTGTGCATATTTACGTATTAGAGCTCTCCAATCACCCCCTAGAATCTGAAACTGCGCGTGTGATTTACCTTTAAAATCTACCATTTAGGGGGTGAGATGACACTTTAAAATGATGACTCGTGCGTGAACATAGCCGTTACTTATCAGTAAGTTAATGACGTTCTTGGTATTTCAATCGTCTGCTAGGCCTTTCTGCCACAAGCTGTCTAGGCTAGATCTACCAGTTCTACTGGATCGCGCAGAAAGCCCAAATCGTTGAAAGCTCTTTGCTCATTGGTAGACTTTTTTTGTCAGCATCCAATAAAACCGTTTCATACATTTGATATTCCTTTCGCTGCCATAGTCAATTTCATGCTTTCTGAATGTACGGAGTTATTAAATTAAACCACTTAAGTGTGTGTATGTGCATGCTTGGAGAACATCATCAAAGAAACTGACAGAATTGCACTCGTGCAATCGAAGCATCCTCATCATGCGAGCAAATGTAGATGGAGCATTTTGCAATCCGAAAGGCATGCGCGTCCATTGATACAACCCGAAAGGTGTCTGAAAGGCTGTTTTAGCTTTATCCGACTCAGCCATAGGAATCTGCCAATAACCTTTCGTAAGGTCAACCTTCACAAAATAAATGCCTTTCGAAATCTGACAAAGTAGCTCTTCAACGTCCGGAATTGGTTCAGCGTCAAACACTGTAACTTTGTTGAGCTGCCGATAGTCAATGCAAAACCGAACCGAACCATCAGGTTTACCTACAAGAACAACAGGTGAACTGTATGGCGAAGTAGAAGGTTCAACCACTCCTAAGTCAAGCATAAATTTAAGTTCCTTTTCAACAACTGCCTTTTTAGCAAAAGGTAATGGATACGGTCGAACACGAACCGGAATGTTAGTCGTTGTCTGAATGGTATGGGGCTCCACACCTGTAGCTTTGCCCGGTTTGTCAGTCAACACATCCTTGTACTCCTCTAGTAATGTCTTGATCTCAGTAACCTGCCGGTCAGTCAAGTCTGGAGACAACACAACATCTGTCCATGACTCTCCCTGAGCAGACAAAGTGGGCAAAGGAATAGAATCATCCTGATCTGTCTCAGTCAACAGTCCCACATTCGCAACACACACGTCAGTCTCGTCATGACCGTGAGCGATGGATGAACCTGACCGTCGATGACGATGGACCGTGTCAGGCACAAAGTCGGTAGATAGTATGTCCGACATGTCAACATCACATCCAGGCTGACAACCAAGTACATGAGAATCAACGGACATGTTAACTGCAACGTTACAACGAGGCACATACTTCTTCAACATGTTAACATGAAACACACAATCCTTATCTTGCATCTGAATCTTGTAATTCACAGGGGACATAACTTCAATCACATCAAATGGGCCTTTCCACATCACACGTAATTTGCTATGTTCCTCTGTAAGCAAGACAAGTACTTGATCTCCCACTGCCAATGACCGAATCTTTGCCTTTCTGTCGGCGTAGTGCTTGTGAACTTCGATGTTCTGAATCGCGGAATTTTGAGCAAGCTCACAAGCATCAGGAATCCGATTATGAAGCTCCTGCACGTACTCAAAAACGTTCCTAGAATCCTCTGTCACTGAAGTGGAAGTCCACTTCTCAGCCAAGAGGGCAAGAGGTCCTCTGGGAGAGTGACCGTAGACTAATTCAAAGGGTGAAAAACCCAAGGTTTCGTTAGGGAGTTCCCTGAACGCGAAAAGCAGAGCTGGGATGTAACGATCCCATTCGCGTGGTTGACTCATCGAAACTTTTCTCAGCATTGACTTGAGCGTGCCATTGAATCGCTCCACCATTCCATTCGATTGTGGGTGGTACGGTGTGGTGGTAACCGACGAAATCGACAACAATCGATAAACTTCCTTCATGACGTCAGAAACAAACTGCGTACCACAATCCGACAGAATTTCCTCAGGTAATCCGACCCTGGAAAATACAGTGAACAATGCTTCCGCGACCGTAACGGTGTCTATCCGTTTGGTGTGGTACAGCTTCCGGAAACCGTGTGGTAGTGTCAACAATTGTCAACACATAGCGATTTCCTGCCGTGGATGGTTGAAACGGACCGACAAGATCGATGGCCACTCTGTAAAATGTGACCGAAATGACAGGCATCTTGTGCAGCGGAGCACACGGAATATGACAGTACAACAGTACTTCGCGACATGATTGGCCACTCCTGGCCAGTGGAAAGACTGTAGTACGCGTTGTAGCGTACGCTTAATCCCGCAATGCCCTGTCAAAATCGCATCATGTGCAGTGTGTAACACTGTTTCTCGGAGTTCCTGAGGTACTACAACCTGTTGAATACACTTCCCTTTGCAACTCACAAACCGCCACAACACACTATCCTTGACCTGATAGTAAGGTTTGCCTGTGTCAACTGGATCAGTACCCAAAACAGAATGGTTTATTTGGGCCAGTGACTGATCAGCTTGCTGCAACCTTACGAGTTCATCAGGCTGTACATCAAGGACAGCAATGCTGGGCACCTTCAGTGGGGTTTGTGCTTTCTTTTCTTTCTGTACCTGTGCCCTCGTACTAACTAAACAAGGCACGAAAGACCCACCTGCACCACCATGTACAGATGCAACACCAGGCAAGTTACCTAAGATAAGGTCACAGACAGGATTCTTTATTACACAGGCCGTCAAAGATCCTGTGTAATATGGTGTGTCAACCGAAATGGTCGCGAGGGAAAATTCCTCGACTTGACCTCCAAATGATCGACACTTCTGTACTGCACCTGTGTACTGTTGCGGCAACACAAACTTCTGGTGTACTCCAGCCATCGTACAACCAGTGTCCCTGAGAACTGAAGCCCGTAGACCATTCACAGTACAATCTTCCAATACCAACCCATCACAAGGTGGTTGTGTGGTAAGTACACAAGTAACTTCTGGTTCCGAAACACTAATGGCAACATTAGCTGTATAAACAGGTGTAGTAAGCAACAAAAAAGGACAATTCTTTTTCACATGAAACATCCCATCACAGTGAAAACATCGCCCCAGCGGTTTTGAAACTGATCCGAAATTCTGAGGTGGTCCGCGAGGTGGATATGTTTTCGCAAATCCACGAGAATATCCTGACTGACCACGTGACTGACCTTGACCACGAACGTACGGACGAGACGAAGGATACCCACCATGAGCGGGTTGAGTGGTCTGTTCAGGACGGCAGCCTACACCTCTTTGCGACCCTCCACATCCTGAGCCACGGAAACTCTGCTGCGGAGCAGAGTAAGATACATTTGCTTCAAATACTGTGTTCGTGCCCTTCCGTGCTGTCAGTTTTTCCGGGTGAGCAATACGGTACCGATCAGCTGCCTGACACATTTTATCGGCCGACGAAAAATCACGCTCCCGAAGAAAAACAGCAAGGTCCCTACTCACACTTTGGAGCAACTGCTCACGAAGCAATAAATCATAAAGACTCGCGAAGTCTTTTTCCGTCCCTGTCAGCTCAATCCACCGATCTAAATAATGGTTCATACGGATGAGATAGGATGGAAACGACTCGCCCTTGTCCGGTCTGACCGAACGAAATTTCTCGCGAAGTCCATCCGCGGAACACTGAAACTTCTTTAATAGTTCCTCCTTGAGCTGATCCTACGACAAATCGGACTTAGCCGCCAACGTGTGGTACAACACTAACGCACTGCCCTTGAACAATGATGCAATGTACAACGTCCACTTATCCTTAGGCCAAGAACATGAAACAGCATGATTCTCAAAACGAAACAAAAACGAGTCAATGTCGTCCCTATGTTCGTCAAAAGGGGGTATCTTGGGGATATAAGCCGCTTTAGCCTGTGCCTTAAGGCCCTTCTTAATAGGCCATTCATTTGGATCACGATCCTGGTTCGCAGGGTTCGACGAACTCTTGATCGTTCGTTCAAGAGTTCATCATCCTCCTTGTATCTTAATCAAAGTCGAACTAGGTTTGACAAACCTAGTTCGAGGGGGATGACAAACCCTTCGTTCAATGGTTTGGAGTTCGGACAACATGTTCTCCGAACCTGGCGATCCTTTTTTTGATTGGTTTCTGATTGGTTGAAATCAAGAGCGCTCTTCTTCGTGAAAGGAAGTGTTTGTATTAGCGTCTATATATCTATTTTTAGCTACGAAGAACGACAGAGAGATTTGCGTACACAATGGACCAGTTTCGAGCGTACACAAGTCTCGGCGCATACCGACTGTTCATTTCTGTCTGGGTTCGGGACATTTGGTTATGAAGAGCTGTTTTGCTTCTGCAGACAAACAGAATTTGGACGCATGTTTGCTTGTGACAATCCATTTTTGCATGCGTTGGTCTGAAATCAAAGCCCAAGGGTGTGCACCTCAACAAGACTCGCAGCACAAAAAACAAAAAGTCTGGTGTGTGTCTGTGTGTGTGTGTGCTTGAGACTGATAATCATGCTATTGCATAAAAATATTACTTAATCAGTATCATGTGCACATCTGTATGTGTGTTTGTGTCAAAAAGTAAAGTGTGTGCATTTACTTCTATAAAAAAAAGAAGCTGGCCACCACCACAGAAGAAGAAGTACCCTGTTTATGGACTATAAAGTGATGCTTTTTGCCCAGACTGAGACCCCCGCCGCCCCTTACAATGTGACTGATAATATAGTAAGAAAATAGTGTCACAAAATTTGAATTTTGTGTTAAGTTTCGGGGTGCACCATATAATCAGGTGCACCAGTATGCGTCACAAATTACTTGCTTGCTCCTTTTCTCAATTCTGACTGAAATGTTTAGATGTCAATTTCTACCTACCCACCCCTTTTACTTTAATATATTTATGTCTAGGATGTGTGTGTGTATGGGGGATGGGGGGGGGGGGTTACTCATAGGTAAATGAACCCTTACACTACAGTTTCTATTTATGCATATTATGTGTTCATGCACATACAAGTGAGAGAGAAAGGAAGAATGAGAGAGAGTGTGTGACCATACATGTGTGTGTGTGTGTGTGTGTTTGAATGTGTTGCAATAGTATACAAATAATATATCAGTACCATGTGCACACCTCCACACATTGTGTGATCATGTCACAGAAGAATACTGTACCATGTAATGAAATGTGTGTATGATGAGAACATTTAATTAGAGAAAGAAACATTAGTGTCACATCAGGATGTATGAATATGGTAGCAATATCTTAGACAATTTATAAATAAATGATCCATGTACCAGCAGAATTTGTGTACATTTGTTTTGATTGTTCTCTTCAGAGGAGTACAGCAGGGATATGACAGTTGATACATTAAATCTCATTTTTGTCAAAAGCAAGAAACATAAAAGGGAAGAGGAGTAGAGCAGGGATATGACAGTAATGATACATTAAATCTCTATTTTTCTCAAAAGCAAGAAACATGCTCTAAATGAAGAATAGAGCAGGGATATGACAGTAATGATACATTAAATCTCTAATTTTCTCAAAAGCAAGATGAAAGGGAAGAGGAGTACAGCAGGGATATTAAGATCATTAAATCTCTAATTTTCTCAAAAGCAAGAAACATGAAAGGGAAGATAGATGGGATATGACAGTAATTATACATTAAATCTCTAATTTTCTCAAAAGCAAGAAACATGAAAGGGAAGAGGAGTAGAGCAGGGATATGACAGTAATGATACATTAAATCTCTAATTTTTTTCAAAAGCAAGAAACATGAAAGGGAAGAGTAGAGCAGGGATATGACAGTAATGATACATTAAATCTCTATTTTTTTTCAAAAGCAAGAAACATGAAAGGGAAGAGGAGTACAGCAGGGATATGACAGTAATGATACATTAAATCTCTAATTTTCTCAAAAGCAAGAAACATGAAAGGGAAGAGTAGAGCAGGGATATGACAGTAATGATACATTAAATCTCTAATTTTCTCAAAAGCAAGAAACATGAAAGGGAAGAGTAGAGCAGGGATATGACAGTAATGATACATAAAATCTCTAATTTTCTCAAAAGCAAGAAACATGAAAGGGAAGAGGATAGAGCAGGGATATGACAGTAATTATACATTTATATTGTTGTGTATATATATAGACTAATTATGTATTTCGAACAAGACTCATTTTTTATTGAGATGCACTTTGTTTGTTAACTAAAAAAACACTGCCAATCATGAACTCAATGTGTACATGTGTGCAAACCAAGGCTCATGTACAAATGTTTCAGCACACTACATAAGTATTGCTTTGTGGCTATACATACACACTTGTGAATGTTTTGTTACAGTTAGCAGTAAAGAGATATTCATTGAGTAAAATTAACAACAAAATATTTCATTAAAAATTTGGAGAGATGCATATATATCCCAGTGATGGTGGAACAAAAATGAGTGCAAGGAAACATGGTGTGAGTCAAACAAACAATTTAAACCTTTTACTTTTCATTTAATCTTCTATGGTGAAGAAGAGAGAGAAAAAGTAGGAGGTGGGAGGAAGGAAGACAGAAGTACAGGCTTACTGGGTACAACTACATGTATTCTAGTATACAAAAACAAGGCTAATTTAATTCATCAAAATGGTGAAGACCAAGCAAGAAACAGTATCAAAGTGTGAATAAATTTAGTACTTGTAACAATGTCATGAGAGAGAGAATATGAGTGGACAGAGAGACTTGGCACATTCTCTATGTTCTGTATGCCAGGCATGGTAATGGAGGGAAATAATTTTTCTCTAAAAATATAGGTTTTCACAGATGTGTCTTGGTGTAATCAGTGGATTAAAAGCCCTTTATGGTGATCAGAAAGCAGTTGCTCTTGAAAAGAACATGTAGAACTGTTCAAACTTGGGGAAGGAGCATTTTCTTCATTGCTTAAAGCCCCTGGTGAGATTTGTTTTTTTGCATTCACTTTTCTAATTCAGAGAATTCTCTGAAAAGTACAATGTATAGTGTATAATTATGTTGTTGTTATGAGCTGTCAATCACTTTCTACTAGTAGCACAATTGCCTACAATTAAAAAAGTTGTTTAGACTAGTGGATAATGGTGTGTGTGTGTTGTGTGTCATGTGTGTGTCTGGCGTGCCATGTGCGCGCGCGTGTGTTGTAAAGTAATGTACTGAGGATCAAAAGGTGATATGACAAATGCCCTAAGACCAGAGAAACCAATAGGACAATGTGCCCTTGCATAAATCAATGAAGACAAAGTTCATAGATCTTTGTTATAAAATTGAAGACATTTTGTCCTGACAGTGAAAAACACAACATGACATGTCAATTTGAAGTGTGTTGTGACAGTCTCATCTGAACAGACAGAGAAATGGCACCGTTCTACCACTCGATTTCAAAGACCCCAATCTTTGCTTCTCTTCTCACCTAAGGGAGACAACCTACTTGTGAAATGCGTGCAACTTGTAATGTGCCTACCTTTCATTAGACTTACATTCAACTCGCGACTTCATGAGCTTTCCAACTGTGTGAACGTCTACTCCATATTTTTCCTTCAGTTAATCAACAGGGCTTCATCGCTTCATCCTTTCTACTTTTCATCGTTTTGTCCACCCACTAGCAGAAGAGTAGGCTCAAGGTAAAGAAGGTTTGGGCCACGTCCCTGAAGGATCCTGTATCCATTTGTTTTTATAATTTTTATTTTTTATATTTTAATTTTTTTTTAACATAATATTTTTTACCCTGCACGAGAATTAGACGTGGGGGTAGCGAAGCTTCTGCGCTTTTGCTGTGTGTCTCTTCTCTTCATCCTTATCGCCATCTTCACCCCCTTTTTCTTTGTTTCCTCATCAACAAACCTTCCCCGTCTATCCTTCCCTGGCGTTCACTGGAGTCCTTGAAGAAAGATTGTGGCATGGTCCAGGAACCCCTTCCACCTGAGTCGCGTTTATGAGCCTTTGGCGAGACCCAGAGCTACTGCGACTTCTTGTTGGGAGGATTTTCTTCTTGTATTAAGCACTTGGAAGTTTGGTCAGTAGCTACATAAAATTAGTGATTAATCCCGTTAAAAGATGTACAACAACGCGCGCGTAACAAATGTAGAATAGCTAGTTATAGGTTTGTTAACATGTGCAATTTGTGTGCGTTTTCTTTTGTTCATTTTCTTATTATTTTCTTGATTTTTGTTAGTCAGGGGCTAAACAGTTGTACTGGCTAGGTCATGATATTGTCAGTTGGACAGGTTTTTATATGCATTTGTAACATTTGGTACTTGAACTCGGTAATCATTTTGCGAGAGGGGGGGGGGAGGGAAAGATACACATGAACATTGTGTATTTAGGCCGTACACATTATTTTATTTTGCAAAGTGTATTTGAGACAGAAGAACAGAATCCTAAACTGAAAATGGGTTTGCTATTTGCGGGATCTATTTGGAACCACAAGCCCTCCAAGTGGTGCACTGTCCACCACAGTCAAAATGCACGGCCGATTTCGGCCATAGTGGGTCGCCGGTATTTTCGCTAATAGTTTTTTTAATTTGATGTCTTCAATAGCTTTTGCTGTTTAATAAACATTTTTAATGTTTCTACAACACAGACAGAGCAGGAATCACTGAGATCATAAGCATCATGAAATTAAGTTATGGACAATTTAGTGAGGTAGGGGTGGGGCATGGCACCTTTTGACATTGCCTCATATCCCAGTAATGTTTGGAACAAAAAAGAGTGATGGTGCAAGGAGATACATGGTGTGAGTGTGTATATATATAGACAAACAACCAATTTAAACCTTTTACTTTTCATTTAATCTTCTATGGTGAAGAGAGGGAGAGAGAAAAAGTAGGAGGTGGGAGGAAGGAAGACAGAAGTGCAGGCTTACTGGGTACAACTACATGTATTGTAGTATACAAAAACAAGGCTAATTTAATTCATCAAAATGATGACGACCAAGCAAGAAACAGTATCAAAGTATGAAATAAATTTAGTACTTGTCAACAATGTCATGAGAGAGAATATGAGTGGACAGAGAGACTTGGAACATTCTCTATGTTCTGTATGCCAGGCATGGTAATGAAGGAAAAGAATTTTTCTCTGAAAATATTATAGGTTTTGAGTAGATGTGTCTTGGTGTAATCAGTGGATTAAAAGCCCTTTATGGTGATCAGAAAGCAGTTGCTCTTGAAAAGAACATGTAGAACTGTTCAAACTTGGGCAAAGAGCATTTTCTTCAAACTTAAAGCCCCTGCTGAGATTTGATTTTTTGCATTCACTTTTCTCCAAATTCAGAGAATTCTCTGAAAAGTACAATGTATAGTGTAGCAATTATGTTGTTGTTATGAGCTGTCAATCACTTTCTAATAGTAGCAGGGTTTTTTTAATCTAAAAAAGTTGTTTTTTATAGACTAGTGGATAAATGGTCTGTGTGTGTGTGTGCGCATGTGTGTCTGCGTGCAATGTGTGCACGCGCGCGCGTGCGCGTGTGTGTGTATCTTATAGTGTGTTTAGTTTAGTACTTGGACAAAAAGGTGATATGACAAAATGCCCTGAGACAAGAGAAACCAATAGGACAATGCCATGCCCTTGCAGAAATCAATAAGACAAAGTTCATAGATCTTTGTGAGACCAGAAAAAAAAGAAGACATTTTGTCCTGACAGTGAAACACACAACATGACATTTCAATTTTAATCAGTCAATGTTTCTATGACCAGGGCCTTGTGAACATCACAGGTATGTCCCAATGCGTGTATGTGTGGGTGTTGGACATGTCAGTGTGTGTGTATGTGTGTGTGTGTGTGTGTGTGTGTGTGTGTGTGTGGTGTGTGTGTGTGTGTCCATTGTGTGTGTGTCAGTGTGTGTGTGTGAGTTGTATGGTGTTAGGTCAGTGAGTGTGTGTGTGTGTGTGTGTGTGTGTGTGTGTGTGTGTGTGTGTGTTGTTGTTGCACGTGCAGACAAACTGTCAACTGTTTTATTGTTGTTTTTTTGTGTGTGTGTGGTTGTAAATTCTTGACATTACAAAACAACCATAAGATTCTCAAGAACAAATCCGAATTCAAAAATACAAATTATTTATTGGTATCACATAACATTAGGGCACATGTTGATCAGTGCAATATAAACTGAGTGATTGATTGACATGGTCACAATTTTTACTTAAATGTCATTTCTTCCCCATTGTGGGTAAACACTACAGCTGTTCTGTAGAAATAATTCTGCTGAGAATTGTTAATTAGCTGCACACTATGTCAATCACTGGTTGTCAGTATGTTAATGTGCAATCTTGCATTGTTTTGTGTCAATACAAGTCAATGTCAACACACTATCTTTCATTCCCCCCTGCATAATAAACATAGCCTTGATGTAGGCATATTATAGTGTAGTAGTACAGCACTGTAGCTTTTATTTGTACCCTTCAAAATAAATGTAGGCCTATACCTTCTTTTGTGCAAGAACACACATTATGCCAATATTTACAGATCACATCCACAGTGGATGATCCACACCCAAACACCAGAGAGAGAGAGAGAGAGAGAGAGAGCACTGATATAGGCCTAGATTTGACAACTCCATGCACAGCCTACCATTCACAGAGAGAGAGAGAGCGAGAGAGCACTGATATAGGCCTAGATTTGACAACTCCATGCACAGCCTACCATTCACAAACTGACAAAGTTGTCAGAATACATTATCTGTAGGCATAGTTTGTGTTAGAATCAGAGGTTAGAATCAAAGGTAGACCTAATAAATATCTTTCAGCCGAAGCTGTGTTCCTTTCTTTTCCACACGATCCTCTAGTATCTCCTGTGTGTTTCTCGGTTCATCCTCCTTGCACACACGTGTCTTTCACACCATCTTAAACTTATTTTGATTGCTGATCATTAATATTTTCCCCAGTCTGGTGTTTGATCTAGCGATAACGCGGTAGGCCTAGGCCTAAGCCGAAGAGAAAGTGAGAAAGTCAAGAACGAACATTAACATAGGCCTGCTGACGGTAAACCCGAAACTCATCATGTTCGAGTGTTCTCACGGAAACAGTCGAGGATACCGAATTCAAGCAACGATAACTCCTCCCGGCACCTTGTGACGTCAAGTGATTCTTTTCCATAGCTGACGTCGAAGACAAGCTTGTATATCAATATATCAGTTTAAATGATCGTTGAAATCCATATAATCGCGCTGTTGTGTGCAGCCATCTTCATCTTGAATAATCTGACCTGACGACCAAGACAACTTCCGCTGAGTTCGTGGTGACGTATGCATCTCATTATAATTTGGTTAAGAAGTAGGACAAAAGTTTGTCAAATCATCCAAACCTCCGAACTTGACCGTAATGATCGTAATGGTTTGACCTTCCTATTCGTACACGATCACTTGTCCGGCGAACCAGGGTTGACGAACTAGAGTTCGCTCAGTTAAGAACGGGCTTTACCCGTATATTATAGCACGCCCTTCCCGATATCAAGGGCTATTTGCGAAAAGGAAATCGTTACGAAACGCTTTTTCGCGGCGGAATATTTGGTAAAGTTGCAGTCAGTTTGATAAACTCTTCACCCCCTTTCCTCCCTCTCCATCCCCTAAATTGTCTCCTTGAACATTATCACCAAGAAGAGCAGTACTCTGCCTTGCTCGGGAAAGGGATATGGTTAGTAACAGGCTAGGGTTAGTTTCTTCTTCTTCTTCTAGGTCCCCAGGCCATATGGCCATAATGTGTCCGTTTTCAGTTTTCACTGGTCTCCCCGCAGCGTACAGCCGACACATTCCGATTTTCGGAGGAGCTCAAAGGAGAAAATTTATTTGGAGATTTTTTTTTTAAAGGCAGGAGAATGGGACAATAAATCAGAAAGATAGTACTGGTAGATGATAGAAAGCAAAAGGAAAGGCAGTCACAGAGAGTGGTAGATTAGGGGAAGTTTCAAGCACAGAACTTCCAGAAGGTGGGGGAACTATTTTTACGAAAGACCCCCCCCCCCCCCTCCCCAACCAGGTATCCCCACGGGGAGAGACTCGTGGAGGGGAGGGGTCGTCCAGCATGAGGCATCCACCCACTGCTCCATAGGGTTAGTTTAATAAAACCGAAAGAACCTCACTTTGAGATTAGAATTAGAGAGTCAATCTATCGCGCATATCGTGGGCTGTTTAGGTGGACTTATTGTCCTTAGCCCTCGGCACGTGGCACGGACCTACATTAGAATGTAGGTCCGTGGCACGTGGTGGTGTTTCATTTACCGTAGAGGCAAGTTCTCAGCAACGCGATGTCTGTCTCTTTCTTGCTCACGTGCAAAGGGGGTGAATTAGAATAATTATTATGCCTACTATTTTATGAAGTGGGTCCTATAGGGTTTCTATGCATAGTTTAGCTAAAACACCCTACCTCATGTTTACGACCCTTGGTCTCAAAGTTTGATTCTTTCAATTTAATGACAATAACCTTAGGCTAATTTGAACTACCCGTTTTCTCGAGAATGGCACAATGTTGTTTTTCGGTGACGATTTTTGAAGCAAACATTTTAAGGGGGATGTCCAAACCACAATGTTGCAGAGAGTGTGATACAGTTTTAAGTGCATCGATAGGGGCCTTCTTCTTGGTTTAAACTTCTTTATTTCTTCTTTATAACGTAACAAAATAATAAATATGATAATAAAGGGCAGCAAAAAGCCTTCGGATTATATTGTGCCCGTACACATTACACAATTTAAAATTTGTGAAACGGAACATAAACAGCACATAAACATTTTTCAAACATTTCCAATCAGCATTTTTAGAATTGCACTTCTTCTTCTGCGTTCCCGGGCAATATGGCCATAATGGGTAAGGTACATATGTGTCTGTTTTTCACTGTGTCGCTCGCGCGCGCTTGCAAGCGCGACACATTCCGATTTCGGAAGGAATTCCTCAAAAAGTAGAAAATATTTGGGAAAAGCATTTTAGAAAAATTAATAAGCAGGATGAAAAATGGGGGCAATAAGGCTGAAAGATAGTAGGATTGAAACAGCCAAGCAAAAGGGGAAAAAGGCAGAGTCCCAACGGACAGTGGGGAAAGATTGGGTGAATTTGAAACAGATTTACCACAACTTTCTCAGAGTGTGTGGGAAACTTATTTTTTTGGCGAAATACACCCCGGTAAATCCCCCCCACGGGGAAATTCTTGCTTCTGGGGAAAAACACAAAAATTAAATGTTTTAGCATTTTAAATTATTTTTTAGTAACGCTGATCGTTTTTTCCTACACATTTAGCGGTGAAGAAGAAGAAACCCGCTTCGGCGGTGGGCGTTTTGTTCCCCTGGCGCAAGTGGTGGAAAACATGGCCTGCGGGTGGTTTCCGTCAAAACAGTATAATTGTAGTGGGAAAGGAGAAATGCAGCTATACGGCTATGTCGCGCTTAAAAATTTTTTTTTTTCCCCTGTTGTTTAAATCTATTCATAATAAACAACTTTGCTTTTGATTTACACAACTTATCTGGAATTGTTTTTTTTGTTGTTTTTTTTTAAACAAACAAAAACCCGCCAACACCACCCCCCAACCCACCACAACAACACAAAACAAAATAGGCCTATTCATAATGTTAACATGGGATTTTCCGAAGTTTTCTTTGATAATTTCACAAGTTGTTGTTTTGATACTTTATTGCCCAATACGAAACGATTATTAGCAAAAGTATTTTATGAGATGAATTATTACGTAATGTATCTAAAGGTTTTGTTTTTTTAAATTAAATAACACTTTTTTGGTTGGAATACATATTCAACACTCCACCGTCGCAAAGTTATGGATAATGATATTTGGTAAACACTAATCATGTTTTTGTGTGTTGTCTTTGGTTATAAGCCTATAGGTTCCAAGCTAATTTTTAATAGCTGTGACCGGCACTTTAGCATGCCATTTTAATACACACAGCTTTAAATAAAACGAATCGAACAACATCAACAAAACCAACTCTTACCTTCCTATCGCGTTTAGCAGGCAAGGGAAATTCACGTTACTTTTAAATTGTTTCTTGACTGTTGACCACTCGACCCATATAGCGACGCCCTACCACTGTTTCGGTCGGGGAGGAGGGGTCCCTTTACCTCCCTCCCTCCGGCCCAAACAAGTAGGATTCGTTAACCAGCCCCGTCAGTAGTCACCAGTTATAAAAATGATTAATTTTAAAGATATTTTAATAATAAATTATGTTTTTTTTTAACAAACAATTTACATAAAAATTTTTGAGATACAATTTGACAAGCAGGGTCCCCTTTAAACAGAACATAGGGAACAGGGGGATGGCCTCTATTTATTTATTTATTTTGCTTCCCCCCTCAGTACAATGATTCTTTTTTTGTATCAAAAACGTTTTTTTTTTTCTACCCGGACTTGGGGCCAAAATATGTTTCAGCGCCTTTTTGAGTCCGAGGTCGTTCTGGTTTGTAAATTTTGATTACTATAGTGACCCTCGCTTCTCCTGACTTATTCAATTCTTAAAAAAACATTTAACGATGTAAAATCTAAAAGTTCTTTTAATGTGTACAAATTGTTTTCCGCATCAAGCGGAAATCTTTTAAACGAGACAATTTTGAAGAATAAAAGAAAAAGATGTAAATATTTGTTTCCACGTCTCTTTAGACCTTACTTGAATTTTAAATCTTTATTAAACTTGTTTTAAAAAAGTGGTCCTGAATTTTTTTTAATCATTTGCTCTTGCTCAGAGAGGTACAGCTAGAAGTTTTTATATAATATTTTATATCAAAAGTAATTATATTACAATTTAGAGTAGTCTCGTGCGAGCCATGGTTCCTAAAAACAAACTTGACCCTTATTCCAAGATAAATATTTATAATATTAAAAGAACAAATAACTATAGTAGATAATAAAATATTTTGTTCATGTCCCTTCCCCCCTTACTTCCCAAAATCTAAAGTAAAAAGAAATGTCCCATATGGCTTAGGCCGGGAGGACGTAAAACATTATATTTTCGTTGACCACTCAGCTGGCTGGTGTCGGTACGTTCACGTGGGGTGAACTGGACAATGACTGTCCTCGTGACTTTGTGGGATGTCCAGCGGAAGTGTGTATGAAAGGGTGCGTTATAAGCATTTGCTTGTTGTCACCCTCATTGGCCTCATCATTGTTTGATTGTGTATGATATTTGAATAATGTTGTCTAAACCAAGTGGGTAGGCTGTTACGCCATTGCGTGTGAGGACAACTATGGTCATACATTGACGTCAAAAAAACGTTTATTTCTGTTTCATGAAACTTTCTTCTTTTACTTCATTTGGCCTTTTTAATGGCTAATAATGTTATCATTATCCCACTTTTTAATCAATGCAATTATTGTATGATTAATAGATTCCTCTCTTTATTGTCGTATTTTACACACAATTAATATTTGTTGTGCTTTATTTGATATCATTTCCATATTTGTCTCAACACAATTGTCACAGGAGTAGCACTAGAGCCCTATCACTCCCATTACCAACGTCATTTACATGCTATTAATGTCAGTATCCCTCAATATATCAACATAAATAACGCGACTCTTTTTATAGAATGTATTTTACTGACTTGTAATGTTTAATAGTTTGATGTGCAATTATCAATATATCTTAGCCTCCCTTAGTAATGTAGTTTTATTTCTATTACCTTATAATCATTTTTAAATTGAATTGCTTTGTGTTTTTCAAGGTTGCATTTGATTCTTGTGATGTATTGCTGTTAATGTATATAGTCAATATACCAGTGACTGAAACGAGAGAGAAACTGAACGAGAGAGAAAGATGGTGTGTGTGTGTTGTGTGTGTGTGTGTGTGTGTGTGTGTGTGTGTGTGTGTGTGGGGGGGGGGTGGGTGATCGAGTTTATATTGATCCATTTTCCTGCTTTTGTTTGTGGTATTCGGTATGTGATCTGTTTACACCACTCACTGTCTGGTCCTCTCTCTGCTTTTACTGTCTGTCTAGCGTCTGGAATCTCTCTCCTCTCTCTCTCTCTCTCTCTCTCTCTCTCTCTCTTCTCTCGTCTCTCTCTCTCTCTCTCTCTCTCTCTCCCTCTCTCTCTCTCTCACTGGCTCTCCCAGTCTCCCTTCACTCTGTCCAGTCTCCCTTCCCTTCACTCTGTCTCTCTTCCTTCATCTGCCTTCATGACTTTCTCCTTGTATGTCAACATCCGTGCCCTTGTTTCCATATTTATTGAACTTCTGTGGTTTTCAATTATGTGTGTATCATATTTTGGTTATCAGTTATTAGTATTTAATTTATGTTAGCTAACTTTAACATTGTGTTGTGTGTTGTGTGTGTGTGTGTGTGTGTGTGTGTGTGTGTGTGCGTGCGTGTGCGTGGTGCGTGCGTGCATGTGCGTGCGCCGTGCGTGCGTGCGTGCGTGCGTGTGTGTGTGCGTTGCCTGTGCGTGCGTGTCATGTGCGTGCGTGTGCGTGCGTGCGTGCGTGTGCGTGTGTGTGCGCGTGCTTGTGCGCGTGCTTGTGCTGCGTGCGTGTATGCGCGTGTGTATATGTAGACGTTTTGAAGAGGGTGTGGCCTGTCTAAGAGTATGTGTTCATTTTTATGTACTGTTAATACGTGTGTTAGATTATAATACGTTTTTTTTATCCCCACGCACAAGGTGAATTATTCTTGTTATGAAGCCAATAAACAGATTGCTTGCTTGCTTGCTTGATTGCTTGCTTGCGTACAGCATGTCGTATTTTACACACAATTAATATTTGTTGTGCTTTATTTGATATCATGATCCATCTTTTTCTCAACACAATTGTCACAGGAGTAACAATAGAGCCCTATCACTCCCATTACCAACGTCATTTACATGCTATTAATGTCAATATCCCTCAATGTATCAACATAAATAACGCGTACAGCACTAATAGTAATATTTTATAACTCTCTTTTTTTAACGCAGTTAATACACCATTTGTATCATTTTCACTCACTTTACCAACACTATTAACACATCACACAGCATGGCCTCTGTTTTTGAACACAATTAACACACCTATGATAATATTTCTCGCTTTGTTTAAAGCAAACAAACTAAGAAACAACAACACACACACACACAGACTTACACACACACACACACACACACACCACACACACACACACACACACACACACACACCACACACACACACCACACACACACACACACCACACACACACACACACACACACACACACACACACACAACACACACACACACACACACACTACACACACACACACACACACACACACACACACACACACACACACACACACACACACACACACACCACACACACACACACACACACACACACACACACACACACACACACACACACACACACTATCCCACAGCAAAGTCACACTAACTGATAATATATCCCAAAACAAGGTTCAACTTAGGTTCGTCTGGACTAATATATGGGATTGACACATTTACCCCTCAACATCAATTATTTCCATGTAATAAACCAGTCATTGTCAGATATTACTATTGTGAAACAAACTCCATGTAATAAACCAAAGTCATTGTCAGATATTACTATTGTGAAACAAACTCCATGTAATAAACCAAAGTCAGTGTCAGATATTACTATTGTGAAACAAACTTCAAAATATTTCAATAGTTTCAAATGACTTTTCAAAACAGGATGGAATGGAAAGCTAAACTTTCTGAAAGTGTCTGAGGCATATTGGAAAAGAGTATTATAACTTTTCAGGAACAATGTCTTCATAATTGTGAAAAGTGAAAATGATTGGGTTAGCAAAAACAAAATATTAACTCTTTCATGCACAAGGTCTTATAATTGTGAAAAGTGAAAACGATTGTAGGGTTAGCAAAAACAAAATATTAACTCTTTCATGCACAAGGTCTTATAATTGTGAAAAGTGAAAACGATTGTAGGGTTAGCAAAAACAAAATATTAACTCTTTCATGCACAAGGTCTTTATAATTGTGAAAAGTGAAAACGATTGGGTTAGCAAAAACAAAATATTAACTCTTTCATGCACAAGGTCTTATAATTGTGAAAAGTGAAAACGATTGTAGGGTTAGTAAAAACAAAATATTACCGTATCTTTGATTGGCATTGCTTATGGTCAACTTGTAATTCAATTATTATTATCTCGCCCTCATACTCCCTGGCCCTACAAATAACGTTCAATGTTCGTGATTTGTTTTGAAGCTGCTAATCTTTGATGGTCTAAACGTTCTCTTTCATTCACAACTTCAGGGAGACCCAGCTGCTGCACTCTCCAGTTTCTCTTGCGTCCCCAGCCCACATGTTTGGACACCTCCTGGACACAGAGGTGACACAAACCATGTTCCTCGCTGGAGAGAAAATATTTGATCTCTATGGTCGCATCCACGTCCTTTCGCAAACTATTATTGTCGAATTGCCACCAAGGCCATACTGTCCTCTGTCCTTGATATCTTCCCGGGCAGGGAGGAATCGTTAACTATCCCCACCGTACTTTCCGTGCTTCTCATCGAGCTCCCATTCAATAATAGCAGATTACCTCTCAGTTAAGTGAACGCGGCCGGAGCAACAAGGAGATCATTAGGACTCCAACTTGTTTCTCTCACACCAGCAACAACACATACACATCAAACACATAACATTTATTATCACTTTATGAGGTTAACCACTCGTCACCGTTGGCTGGGGGTCTCTTAGTTTGCCTCAAATTGCCTCCTGGAAACAATGGGGCACAACCACACCATAACAGACATTCTTTATTAAGATACCGTTTAAAACTCATACATGTAACGAGATGTCTTGTACTACGGATAGATAAGGAGAACCAATTGAATAAAGGAA
>CM065694.1:14059575-14067570 GCA_017654935.2 Phymorhynchus buccinoides
CAGCGTTTGTGTAATCGGGGCCCATCATCGTTCATTGTTCAATACGACACGACTGGTTGTGCGTCACTTGGAGAAACTCTGCTTGTTTGCAAACGTTTCGAAAATTCAGTGCTTTCTGACTTCAGAGATTTTACTTTTCTGCATTTTATTAACGTTTAGTTGTGGAGTTTGATTATTGATTGAGTAAGCCCTATTTGACGCATTCCGTACCGACTTTGCTGTGTTTGGAAGTGTCAAACTACAAGACCTGCTGTTGTCTGACTCTTTGTGTTGGACTCAAAGAAGAAAAGGTGAGCTGGCCTACTTTTCTAAACGAAATGTTGCTTCCTGTATTCGATTTTTTTTTTATTAATACTTGCTCTCTTGTTTTTGTTGTTGGTGGTGGTGGTGGTGTTAGTGTTGTCACTATGTAAATGAATAACATTGAACGACAATGCACTTTGTGGGTATTTTTGGAACGACAATGCACTTTTGAACGACAGTGCATGTTTGGGTAAGGCTACACAGTATGTGAGAGAAGATCAGTTCATAAACTGAAACGCATCTCATAAGAGATGAAAACAAAGATGGCTTTGGGGAGTAGCTATGGAAAGAGCAGTAACAGGAATAGTTGAATAAGGACGCTCCCAGACTTATGCATTTATAACGCTGAATGCGACATAAAAAGAAAGATGAACATTCATACGATGTAGGAATGTATTCCATGGAAAACAATGACACCAATAATAGCATAATTTACCCATTTGAATCTTTGTTGTGATAGCCACCCTCCCGTGTCCCTTCGACTTGCAACGTGGTAGATTAGACACCCACTTCTTTTTTATTGAACATTTTTTTCATCATTTTACACATTTTCATGAAGAAACACATACGCACACACACGCACATGCAATAAAAGTTACAGTGGTAGACACCCCCTTCTTGTCACAACTCCAAATTTTAAAGACTGTTTCTTTCAGTTTAATGACAATAACCTGGCGAAGATGTAGCTTAGCACACCTCCATCCCCTCATGTTTACGACACTCAGTCTCAAAGTCTGCTTGGCGAAGATGTAGCTTAGCACACCTCCATCCCCTCATGCTTACGACACTCAGTCTCAAAGTCTGCTTGGCGAAGATGTAGCTTAGCACACCTCCATCCCCTCATGTTTACGACACTCAGTCTCAAAGTCTGCTTGGCGAAGATGTAGCTTAGCACACCTCCATCCCCTCATGTTTACGACACTCAGTCTCAAAGTCTGCTTGGCGAAGATGTAGCTTAGCACACCTCCTCCCCCATGCTTACGACACTCAGTCTCAAAGTCTGCTTGGCGAAGATGTAGCTTAGCACACCTCCATCCCCTCATGTTTACGACACTCAGTCTCAAAGTCTGCTTGGCGAAGATGTAGCTTAGCACACCTCCATCCCTTCATGTTTACGACACTCCAGTCTCAAAGTCTGCTTGGCGAAGATGTAGCTTAGCACACCTCCATCCCCTCATGTTTACGACACTCAATCTCAATGTCTGGTTCTTTCGGTTTTATGAATACAATCCTAGGCTGATCCTAACTCTATCCCTTTCCGGAGAATGGCAGAATGTTGCTTTCTCAGTGAAAATGTTCAATGCAAAAGTTTTATACGGGTGGGTTTTGGGGGTGTCTGAACTACAACTTTGCCGAAGCTTTCAGAGAAATTGACTACAAGGGGTTGTCTAAACTACAACTTTGCCGAGTTTTTTAGCTTCAGACAAACAACACGACTACAAGGGGGTGTCCAAAATACAACCTTGCAGAGTGCTTTAGCTATCAGAGAAACAACAAGACTACAAGGGGGTGTCTAAAATACAACTTTGCAGAGTGTCTTAGGGGGTGTCTGAACTACTTTCAGAGAAACAACACGACTACAAGGGGGTGTCTAAAATACAACTTTGCAGAGTGTTTTAGCTATCAGAGAAACAACACGACTACAAGGGGATGTCTAAAATACAACTTTGCAGAGTGTTTTAGCTTTCAGAGAAACAACAAGACTACAAGGGGGTGTCTAAAATACAACTTTTCAGAGTGTTTTAGCTTTCAGAGAAACAACAAGACTACAAGGGGGTGTCTGAACTACAACTTTGCAGAGTGTTTTAATTTTCAGAGAAACACACGACTACAAGGGGGTGTCTAACATACAACTTTGCCGAGTTTTTCAGCTTTCAGCAGGGAAACACACAACGACTTCAAGGGAATGTCTAAGCTACAACTTTGCAGAGTTTTGCAGCTTTCTGGAAACCCCCCAACTCACACTACTACAATTTATTTTGTCATTGTCTGTTTCAGATGGGCTCCTATAACCTCTACCAGTCATACGGCTACCTGTCAGGAGGGACTCTGATGTCTTCCCAGGAACACCAGCCCAGCACCCAGAGACACCAACGCCAGGCCTTCGATGAACATCAGCCTTACGACAGCAGCCCCTCGTACGAAGTCTGCGAATCTCTAGACTACAGCCTGCACGAGAAAGACTTCACCGCTGACGATCGCCTGTCATACTACGAGGAATATCAATCTTCCGGTGACCCCCAATCGACGGATCCACTCCCTTCTACTTTCAGTCAGCGTGCAGCTGACCCTTCGCCTGTCCACGGGAACCGCTTGGAGGATCCAAACAACTCGTACGACATCGTGTATCAGTCCCACAAAATCTACATGTACAGTTACGATGACTACAGTAACTACCAGTCCTACCAGGATATTGCTGCTTCCGGTTCTCATCAATGTCAGAAGTCTTCATCGTCAGCCTCTGGCAGCCTGCCGAGGATGCCGTGGTCACAGAAGAAAGCTGGGGAGCCTTCGAAATTCCTTCCTGGTCTTCGCATGCCCTGTCAGAAGGTACTGCCCCCTCCACCTCAACGTTTCAGGCGCCATCACCCCTACCCTTCCGTGCCCAGTGCCCATTTTCCCCACCGTTCTCAGCATCGTGGCTTCCGTCGTTAGGTGTGATTTCTGATCATAATGCACTCTTTCCCCTGCCCTGTTGTCACCCTACTCTTCTGTGCCCAGTGCCCATTTTCCCCACCGTTCTCAACATCGTGGCTTTCGTCGTTAGGTGTGATTTCTGATCACGATGCACTCTTTCCCCTGCCATGGTGTGTACCTTCCAAGACTGTGTGTACCTACCTCCCTGCCATGGTGTGTACCTCCCCCCCCACACCCTAAAACACTGTCCCATTCCCTCTATCCGTGGCTACAAAGATGAAGACGGAGACTGGACGCGTGCCAGTTAATGAAGACATCTTGGAAGTATGGCTGTGGTACCCACCCAGACTTTGTGCGAACATAATATTATGTGGTGGAAGACTGGAGGACTAGCCCTACAGCAGTCAGACAGTGTGGTGGAGTGACTCACATAAACCAACAGTCTGCGCCCAAGACTTTCCGTTTAGAAAGAATGAATCTCAAAAGGAAAATAATAAAATACAAAAAAGCCCCAAACATATTTTTTTAAAACACAAAAAGCAAAAACAAAATCCTCTAATGGGCTTGTCAGTCAACTTGCGGAGAAGGAGACGTAATTTGTTTTAACCTTTAAATTGATCCAAAATGATTCTTTTTAAATATTAGATTTTGTCACAAACGGCATACTCCCAGGGTATTTTTGTCATTGTTGTTAGAATGTGCACTGTACCAAAAAACTTTCTAGTATCATTTGTTTTTTTTTTACTTGTTTTTTTATTGAACCTTTTTTTTACATTTTCAAATATAGAAGATAAACATAACTAAGAAAAATAATACAAACCATATGACAAAATTAACATAACACATACACATACAAACACATACGCATGCACATATTCACTCACACACACAGACACACATACACACACGCACACGCGCGCACACACAGACAGATATACACACATATACTACATTACTGAGGTTAAATAAATAAATAGGTACATTCAATAATCAAACTTTCGACACGAGTTGGACGTTGAAAAATGTTAGTCCACTAATTCTATGACAGGTTATCATTCTTTTTGTTAATGTTATTTTAAAGAAAAAAATCCGAAAAAGACAAGGTTCAATAAAAACCTCAATGTTACACACAATGGATGTTTTTTTCCAATTACAGCATTAGCGATAATAATAGTACTATCCAAAAAAGACACATGAAAATACTAAGAATACTGAGTTAGTTTTCTTAGACAGCAAAAGGAATGGGCAAATAGATATGATCAATTGTCACAAAACAATGGAATATATGGCAACCACTTGGTAGAAAAGTCATTGTATTCTAAGTTCAAATACGCAATGTGTTTTTCGATTCTGTAACGATAATTCATTTTTTTCCAAAAATACTGTCACCTGCAGAAGGCATCCTTGTATTTTGCATATGTATATGTAATATTTTGCAAACAATAAAATGAAATAAAAAACGGAATCAAGTTTAATATTTGTGTCAAAACCCAGTAATATAAGTGTTTCTGATAATTTTAGATTTTCTGCATTGAAGCATGTGTCTTTTACTATATTCAAAAATGTATCCCAAAAGTGAACACTTCCAAAACATATTATCAATACTGCCCTTGTTTGTGCCACAAAAACTACAATTTTCATTCTGAACAATCCCCTTTTTTTTCCATTATTACCTAGGCATCTGTGCAAAATGTTAAGTTGAAACCATTTTAGTTTAATATCTTTTATTTTGTGTGTAAAAAGAAGCATGATTTCCAGTCGTGATTAACTGATAATTTTAAAGCCCAAGTATTACAACATTTTGCTTTTTCATTAGTTTCACTTAGTATGTATCATAATAAGATTTTGAACCTTTGTGAACAGAAAACAAAATCTTAAAACACTGGCCACCCATAAGTTTTCACAATTTTCTTTTTGCAAGTCGCTGACTCGCATCCTGCGGTTTCAAGCTTCGATGCCATTGTTGCTATGGTGTTTGACCGGGTAATGGAGGCTTGCAACTCTAATTTTCACGAAGTGCTCTCCCCTAGTTGTTTTTTTCGAAAATCGTCTATTGCAGCGTGTGTGTTTGGAAATTAAGGGGATGAAATCGATGTATGCGTGCTGCTATTATGTAAATATTTGACATGTGAAATCGATGTTTGATTCCATTTGTATGTTATGTGTGCGCCAATGTGTATAATTATGTAAATAAACAGGTTTTGTTTGTTCGTACTTGTGTTTTGTTGTTGAGCGTGTGTGAGGCAGTACTTTTCTCCTGTTTTGTGTGGGTTTTTTTTTAGTAGGATTTTGTGTCTTTTTATGTCCGACCTTAGCGTGTCGTGACAGATTTGAGAAAACAGCCCGTATTCTTCTGTATGAAAACAAAAACCGTTAGCATTTCAGTATGCAAACAATTTATTCACAAAGTCTATGCGTTTTGCGTTTTAACAAAATGGCCAATAAGTAAGTAGTACTAAGTAGTAACTGTTCAACTGTCATTTTTATTTTGTCTTTAAACAAAAGAAGATATAAAAAAGCAGACAAAGAAAAATTGTCATTCAAACAATTTTGAGTGAAGTTTTCATGGAATTCTCAGTTTCAGTGCTAAAAAAAAGCTCAGGTCCTCAACATTTAGGCCCAATCGATGTCAAACCCTGGTTAACAAAAAAAACTGAAACGAGAAAAAAAAAGATAAATGAAACACAGACCTGTTTACTCTGCTCTTTTCTAGTAGTATTCTACTCAATTTGGACCTCTACTACTCTTCAAAATGGAACATAATGCTCTAATTACTCATTTTCGGTGAACATTATTTGATGGTTTCATTAATAAAACTACACATTTCACACCAAAACTACTCATTTCAGCTATCCAGACTACTCAACACTTGTGTAGGGGGTAAACAGGTCTGCAGCCCGTTTTCAACTCGGACGGGGGGGGGGGGGGGGGGAATCAAGAGTTTGTATGCGAGAAGATTGTATTATACTGTGTGTGTGTGTGTGTGTGTGTGTGCGTGTGCGCACACACGCACGTAAGTCAACTATGTCTAACCTAGGCAAACAGCTGGCAGAACAGGCAACTGTTACTCTCAAAGCTGGGTAGGAGTTAGTTTGCAATGGGAATGCCTTGCCCAAGGTACCTTCCCACTCTCTCAGCTATGACGACTTACACAGGTGACATTGTGGATGTTCCAAACGACCAACAAATCCATGAAGCTGTAGCAACACGAGCCAGTGTTAGGCCTCCTATTTTTAAAGCGTGGGCTCCCAATCGTCCCGCAAAACAAGGGGTCCCAGGGACTCCTTCACTTACAGCATAGAGGGTCCTAGAGGCGGGATAGAGGGTCCCAGTGACATTGCAAATGCTAAACATTTTCTTTCTAATGCATCCCTGGGACCCCCCTGCTCATTCTTTTAAAGGGTCCCCTAGAAAACTAGTACTTCATAGACCCCCAAATGGGGATCCCTGGAAGCCCTGCACAGACACACACACACACTCACACACATACACACACATGCACGCGCGTCCGTACTAGTATACATACGCACACGCACACATACATACACACAGAACGTAGACACCAGAGAGAGAGAAAGAGTCTTCCATTCTGTCCTTGGTTGAGCAGATGAGAGAGAGAGAAGCAAGAGAGAGAGAGAGAGAGAGAGAGAGAGAGAAGAGAGAGAGAGAGAGAGAGGAGAGAGAGAGAGAGAGAGAGAGAGAGAGAGAGAGTGAGAGAGAGAGAGAGACATATAAGAGTAGAGAGAGAGAAGAGATAGAGATAGATATATAGGAGAGAGAGATAGAGAGAGAGAGAGAGAGAGAGAGAGAGAGAGAGAGAGAGAGAGAGAGAGAGAGAGAGGATCGAGCTATGATAGGGAAGCCCATGAAGTTTTTATAAGTAAGGCAGCGACTGGCGACCATTCGGGCTTCAAAGGTAGACCCAAATGGTCGCCGGCGACCATTCGGGCTGGCGTCCATTTGGACATCTATATTGCTGCCCGAATAGTCGCCGGCGTCCATTCGGGCTGGCGTCCATTTGGACATCAACAGTCCCCTAGAATACTAGTACTTCATAGACCCCCAAATGGGGGTCCCTGGAAGCCCTGCACAGACACACACACACACTCAACACACACTCACACCATACACACACATGCACGAGCGTCCGTACTAGTATACATACGCACACGCACACCACACAACAGTAACAGAAGAGAGCCACATACAGAGAGAGAGAGAGAGAGAGAGAGAGAGAGAGAGAGAGAGAGATGAGAGAAGAGAGAGAGAGAGAGAGAGAGAGAGAGAGATAGAGTGACAGTGAGAGAGAGAGAGAGAGATAGAGAGAGTACATAGAGAGAGACATAGAAAGAGAGAGAGGAGAGAGAATGAGAGGGAACCAGAACAAGAACAAGAACAAGAACAACGTTTTAATGAACCGGGCCATCTGCCCATGTCAAAGGGAACAGTGGGAAGGGTACATTGTTAAATCAAACCAAACAAACAAAAGGGAAAATCCATAGACAGAGAGAGAGAGAGAGAGAGATAGAGAGAGAGAGAGAGAGAGAGAGAGAGGAGAGAGAGAGAGAGAGAGTGAGAGAGAGAGAGAGAGAGAGAGAGAACGGAGAGAGAGAGAGAGAAAAAGACACAGACAGTAAGCCGAAAGAAAGATAGTCAGATACGCTGAAAACAGACAGATACTGGTGGAACCAGTTTGTTCTGTTTCACATTTGTTGCTTTATTACTTTACTTCATTATTTACAGGAAGTCAGTATGTTAACAAAGCTTGCAATTTTGCATGCAATTACATGAATCAACTCTCCACGAGAAACAATTACATTTTATTAAAACAAATTCCAGCATTGGTTTCCAGTTTTAAACAGAACTGACATGAGGTATCGAAAATCCCAGCAAACACGAAATTCACAAAAAAAAACATTCAATAAAAGTTTTGATTAACATGCTTTTACTGTATTAAAAAAAAAAGAT
This sequence comes from Phymorhynchus buccinoides, assembly GCA_017654935.2. NCBI lineage: Eukaryota > Metazoa > Mollusca > Gastropoda > Neogastropoda > Raphitomidae > Phymorhynchus > Phymorhynchus buccinoides. Next base: position 14,067,484 of record CM065694.1, read on the forward strand.
TTTGTATACAAATTCAACGCATGAGAGATTGAAACAATGTTGTTGTTTTTAAATGCAAAGTCTTGCAACGTTCCATTGTAATTGCAG
>CM065694.1:14068070-14085658 GCA_017654935.2 Phymorhynchus buccinoides
AAGTATGCCTTACACAGAAATGAGATAGGTTTGTGTTTTCCTAACACAATAGTACCCGGTGCGCGATTGAGAGAGAGAACGAGATGATTCGACGAGGAGATACGATATGGTTAGATGAGGAGAGGGGAAGAGGAGAGTAGAGAGAGAGAGAGATTATAGATTTTGACCTTTCTTTTACTGTTTTGAATGTTACATTATAATAGTGCGGAACATGGTTTTGCACGCTATAATAATTGCGCTTAAAAAATACATTTTCATAGCAGATCAAGAGTCTTTTAGTTGTCCACTTTTTGTTATCATAAGCTAGCATTAAAAACAATATTGATTGTTCAAAAAACTCGGGACTTTTATTAGGGTATTGTCACAGAGTACCTCCAGGATCTTGTAATAGTTCAGCAATTGTCCCTAACGTGTTACCATGTCCAGGTTCGGAGTGAGCGTTGAAACGGACGTATCATTCCACATGTTATGGTGCATCAGGTTATGGTATATTGGATTGGTTGTTGAAATCATGTTGTGTGTGTGTTTTTCAGTTCCCCGGATCTGAAGAAAGATATCGTCAAGTGGAACCATGGGCAGCCTGACCATTCCAGACATCATCAGCAAGAAGCGTGACGGCAATGAACTGTCCCAGGAGGAAATCCAGTACTTCGTGGACGCCGTGGTGGGGGGGGAAGCTCAACCCGCGCAGATAGGTGGGTTTAATTATTCGTGTCCTTCTTTTAAAGACCCCCCCCGCGCTACCCCCCCCCCCCCCCACGTCACGTGTAAACCAACATTCCCTCTTATGCTTGGAAGATTTCTTAAAGATCCACCAGAGTACGTGTCACAATCACGGGTTTTTCACGGGTTTTCCCTCTTATAACTGGAAATAAATCTTGTTTTGACCAAGTCTGACTCCCATATAAATGGCCCCAAATTCAAACCGACACATCAGTTTAAAGAGCAGCCTCAATTTGAATATGGGGAAAATTGTATGTGGGTCACAGCAACCCAGAAAAAAACCCCAAGGGACTTAATCCTGGTGCGTCACTGGGTCTTTAAGATTTTCATGCAGCTATAAGATGGAAAACAAGTGAAAACCATGATTTTGACACGTGACGGGTGGTCTTTAAGGATTGTAATTATGTCCCGGGATTTTTACTCAAATGGGCTTTTATCGTTGTTGAATTAGCCTGTAGTAGGGGCCAACAGTACACGAGAGCTGCGCAGTAGATGATTTTCTACAGTAATGGAAAATCGTGGTACAGTTTTAGTCTCTTGTGGAAGATTATGACTCTCGAACGAGGGGACCTTGCACCGGCTCTGGTGCTGCAGCCAAAGGGATGCGTTGGCCTTTGGGGACCTTCCCCAAAAGCCAGCTGTGTCCTCAAATCCATTTAGCCGAGAGAGTGTGGATGTACCATTCCTGGGTAAGGCTTCTCCACTATAAACAAATTATAGCCCAGCCCTGCCAGAATAGCATCTGCCCCCCTCTGCTATCTGGCAGTCATGGTCGGAAACGACTGACCGGCATACATGCATACTTATGTCAGAAGGTATAAAGCAGAAACGAACGTATGTTAAACCAAGAAATTATGAACATCCACTACGTTCGCACATATAGAACGCGTAACAAGTTCTATTATCAGAATTTTGTTATTCCTTTCGTCAGTAATGCATTCTGGCCTTCAACAAAGAGGAATGAGATTACATTCTGGCTGTCTAGCTCTTGATTTGCATTACATTGTGTTGTATTGTATTCTGTGCGTTATTATTAATTATTATTATTATTATTATTATATTATTATTTATGACCTTTTATGCGCCTAATCAAAATGAATATGCCACTAAACGTGTTTACAATAAATTCCACTAAGTTAATAAGAAAAAAAAACCCCATACAAAAACGAACAACAACAATACATAAACAAACGTACATGAGACAACACAACGCACCCCCTTCCCGCCACACACGACACAAAACACCACACACACACATACACACACACGCGCGCTCACGCACACTCACACGCACACGCACAAACACACTTCTACCGCACACACACATACCCATACAACCCACACAATATACAGCACAATCCACATACACCACTAACACACACTAACCAACACGACGACACACACACACCAAAACACACCCAATCAACAGCACACACACACCACGAAACCCACACCCAAACACACACTCAGCACACACGACACGCGCGTCGCACGCTGAGACCAGATGATGGAATGAGTAGATCAGTTGCTACTTGGGAAAGAGTATGAGTTTCCAGGACTGGCGTTTGAATGCGTTTGAATGTGATTCCAAGTGATAGGAGCTTGATAGGCGAAAGAACGTTAGCCAAAGGTTTTAGTGTGGATCGTAGGGATGCGATAGAGATTCTGTTGTATTGTGTTGTCACTTGTGTTATGTTGTCTTATGCTGTGTTGTGATCCATTGTATTTATTGCATTATTTTTGTGTGTGTGTTGTATTAAGTACAAATCATATCGTTTTGCACCCTTTTATATTGCAGCGTATTACATTGTGTTTCGTTGCGTATTGTTTTGTATTGTATCATGCTGTGTTGTTGTCCTTTGCCGATCTACGATCAAGGCTATTTAGGTGTATCACCCAAAGATTGCAAGGATATGTTTTGCAGTTACATGCGGGGCTAGGATGTGAGGGGCAGGGCAGGTACAGGGCGTAACGGGCAAATTACATATCTGCCGCTCGGCGATGCCCTTGTTTTATATTGCATCGTTTTGCATCATATCATATTGTATTTTATTGTACTTTACTGCGTTGTATTGTGTTTATGTGTCGTATTGCCTTGCACTAATCATATCGTATCGTATCGTATTGTATTGCAGTGACTGTATTGCATAATGTTGCCTCATGTATGGTATGATAGTGTATTGTATCCTTTTGTGGCATGGTATTTCAGACTGCTTAACCCTTTCACCGCCAACCATATTTCAACCAAAAATTGTGCATTAAATGTACCTGGATAGAGAACAAATCCATCTGCAGTATTGTGGATTCTTCTGTGACAGATATAAAATAAGGTCTATCCTTACTTCCCAAAACTAAGACAATAGGGTCTTTGTATAATAGACCCCAATTTGATGCCTTTTAGTGACATAGGTATTGTATTCGTATTCGTCCAGTTTGTTAACTACAATATTGCAGTGTTATTAGTTATTAGTTTATATTCTTTAATTGTTGATAAATGTGTTTATTGTTGTTTGTGGTTTTTGTTGTTTTGTTGATAAATGTGTTTATTGTTGTTTTTCTTATGTGCACCTGGCTGCAATTTCTCAGTTATGAGATAATAAAGATGATTTGATTTTTATTTGATTTGATTTGATTTTGATTTGATTGATTTGATTTGATAGGTGTTAAATCACTGTGGTGCTAAAATGCGACTTTGGCGGTGAAAGGGTTAAAGTGAAGAGCGTATCACATCTAAGGCAGCACAGCCATTTTCTGCTAATTCTGCACAATATTTAATAGGGAATGGAGAGAAAGGTTTGACGACTGACAACCCATTCATTGCCACTGGGTTCTTAACGTGCGCGAATACATACCATATTCCTTTGGCCTTATTAACAGTATGGCTTCTTCAAACAAAACAAAGCAATCTACAATTTGGCCATTAAAGACCCACCACGTCACGTGTCAAATTCACGGTTTTCACCTGTTTTCCCTCTTATAGCTGGTAAGAAATCTTATTTTGACCAAGTGTGGCTCCCATACAAATTTCCTCATGCACGAAAACGAGACATCACTTTAAAGAGCAGCCTCGATCGTATACGAGGAAAGGCTGGCTGTATGTGGGCCACACCGACCCAGAAAAAAAAAACCAAGGGACTTAATCGTGTTGGCTCAGTGTGTCTTTAAAGACCCACACTGACCTGGCTGGACCTGGTGGGTCTTTAATAAACGTTTGCTGGATCAATGTCAACTCGACTTGCCGTTTATCGGTTTTCCTTCTTGAGGTCAAAGCTGAGGTCAACGTGCGTTGTTTCTTGTCTCCCGAACGACAATTGAAATTTAACGTCCTCTCGACCTGAAGGGTATATAATTATGGGACATTGTTAGCTATACATGTGGGGGTTTCTTATCTCCGGAACAGAAGAGTAAGCTAAAAAAAAAACCCGTACAAGGTCACTTTCGGGGTCACAGTATTAGAGCCTAGGTTATTCTGCTCTCCGTTATCAGCCTTATAAATCACTGACAGATCGAGGTCTAGTGTTATCGAGCTGCTCGCCATAGTGCCGTAAATGTATTTCTTTTCAGTCTTTGGGTGGGTTGTTTTTTTTCTTCCGTTTTTCCTTCTTTTGTTTGCTGCCTTCCTTTCTTTTCTTGTATTGTTCTTTGTTCCCACTTTCTCTTCTCGTTCCCACTCTCTCTCTCTCTCTCTCTCTCTCTCTCTCTCTCTCTCTCTCTCTTCTCTTCTCTCTCTCTCTCTCTCTCTCTCTCTCTCTCTCTCTCTCTCTCTCTCTTCTCTCTCTCTCTCTCTCTCTCTCTCTCTCTCTCTCTCTCTCTCTCTCTCTCTCTCTCTCTCTCTCTCTCTCTCTCTCTCTCTCTCTTCATTTTAGTTCATTTCTTCTTTTTGTTCTAGCTTGTCGTTGTAATTCCCCAGGAGTATGAATTAAAACAATCATTTTTTTAAAGTGATTTTGCTTACAAACCCACCACATCCATGAGTAAAAATCACGGGTTTCGCGTGTTTTTCCCTCTCTCGCTGGTAAGAAATCTTATTTTGACCAGGTTTGACTCCCATACAAATGCCCCCAAATTGAAAACGAAACAGACTTTTGAAGAGCAGACTCATTTTTTTAACTTGGGGAATTTGTATGTCGGTCACACCTACCCAGAACCCCCCCCCCCCCCCCACACACACACACACACAAGGGACTTAAATCTGTTGGGTCAGTGGGTCTTTAAAAGGAATGTGCAAAACCCGTACTTTAGTCACCCCCTCATGTTTACGACCCTCAATCTTCAAAAGTCTGCTTCTTTCAGTTTTGATGAAAATAATCTTAGGCTGATCCTAACCCTATCCCTATCCACAAACTGGCAGAGTGTTGCTTCTCGGTGAGAACTGTCAATGCAAAATGGTGAGGGTGGGATGTGGTGGGGGGTGATTAAAGTGCAAGGTACCCGAAATAATATTCTCGTGAGAACCTTGAAAGAGCGCACTACCAAACCCACGCTTTTGACATTTCCCATGACAGATTGACACACGTAAACAACAAACAATGGGAGGAGAGACACAACTACTACTACAGGGAAACCCAAACTGTTTAGAGTATTCGAGTGCGATTACGAGAGAGGGAGAGAGAGAGAGAGAGAGAGAGAGAGAGAGAGAGAGAGAGAGAGAGAGAGAGAGAGAGAGAGAGAGAGAGAGAGAGAGAGAGAGAGAGAGAGAGAGAGAGAGTAGAGAGAGAGAGAGAGAGAGAGAGAGAGAGAGAGAGAGAGAGGGAGGGAGGGAGGGAGGGAGGGAGGGAGGGAGAGAGAGAGAGAGAGAGAGAGCGAGAGAGAGAGAGAGAGAGAGAGAGAGAGGGAGAGAGAGAGAGAGAGAGAGAGAGAGAGAGAGAGAGAGAGGGAGGGAGGGAGGGAGGGAGAGGGATGGAGAGGGAGGGAGGGAGGGAGGGAGGGAGAGGGAGAAGAGAGAGGAGAGAGAGAGAAGAGACGAGAGAGGAGAAGAAGAGAGAGAGGGGGAGAAGAGAGATAGAGAGGGAGGGAGGGAGAGAAGAGAGAGAGAGGGAGGGAGGAGGAGAGGGGACACAACTCTACAGGGAAACCCAAACTGTTTAGAGTATTCGAGTGCGATTACGAAGGAGGGACAGAGGAGAGAGAGAGAGAGATTGTTAGAGATCAGAGAGAGAGAGAGATGAGAAGAGAGAGAGAGATGAGAGGGAGGGAGGGAGAGAGAGAGAGAGAGGGGAGGGAGGGAGGGAGAGAGAGAGAGAGAGAGAGAGAGAGAGAGAGAGAGAGAGAGAGAGAACAAGAACAACGTTTTAATGAACCGGGTCCCATCTGCCCATGTCAAAGGGAACAGTGGGAAGGGGACATTGTTAAATCAAACATGAGGAGAGAGAGAGAGATGAGAGAGAGAGAGAGAGAGAGAGAGAGAGAGAGAGAGGAGAGAGAGAGAGAGAGAACTGTTAAAACTTTGAAAACTTTAACTTTATTTTTCAAGGATAAAGATTTTAGGCAACGTCTATTCTTCCAATCTGTCCTTGGTACATATACGAACATAGAATACAAACATGGCAAGGCATGATATTACACATACAAATTTGAACATAAAGGTAGCACCTTTGTACATATACGAACATAGAATACAAACATGACAAGGCAGAGAATTACACATACATAATTAAACATAGAGGTAGCAAAGAATTTATAGAATTACATACGCGCATGTATAGTTGTTAATACTTGTGCGGGCATACATGCGTGTAACCATACACGCACACACCTGCACGTGCGCGCGGCACACGCAAGAATGTTGAAGCACGTATAAAAGAACTATACATTTTAGAACAGGGCAAACTAATGCAGCCTATGGTATGAAACCGGTAGCAATTAGCAATAAAGTGCGGACAATTTAAACATTAATTTTAGCACATTGTTGGAGAATAGTAAACATACAGAGTGATGTGAAATACATGACATCGTAATTATCAATATAGCGTAGCGGGATATATGGAAAAAAAGAAAGAAAAAAAAAGAAGAGAAAAATAATAAGAAAACAGTGAGAGAGAGAGAGAACGACTATGATTCTCACAGAAGAAAACTTTTGCGCTTGCTGTCGGTGACTCAGCCTTGTGGATTAGTTGGCAGTTGGGGAACTTCCACAACGCCAACTATCTTCAAATCCTTTTGTTTTGGCCAGGAGAGTGAGATTGTACCCTGGGCAAGGCATCCCGTGTGTACACAAATTCTAGCCCAGCTGTCATGTCCAGAATAGTCGCTGCTGTCACCTCTGCTACCTGATTTTCATAGACGAAAACAACCGACAGTCATACATTCAAGATTATCTTTTTGATGGCTTTTAACTTTTATTTGCTTTACCTGATTTGTTCTTCCCTTTTCACATGAATGTGTGTATTTTGCGTGCTTATAGTTATGCGAATGTGTATGCATGCATGTGTGTGTGTGCGTGTGTGCGTGTGTGCGTGGTGAAGTGTGTGCGTGTCTGTGTGCGTGCGTGCGCGCGTGCGTGCGCGCGCGTGTGTGTGTGTGAGTGTGGTGAGATGTGTGTGTGTGAGAGAGAGAGAGAGAGAGAGAGAGAGAGAGAGAGAGAGAGAGAGAGAGAAGTCGCGAGAGAGAGAGAGAGAGAGAGAGAGAGATAGAGAGAGACAGAATATAGAGAGGAGAGAGAGAGATGAGAGAGAGAGAGAGAGAGAACAATTGAACACAATTGAACAATTGAACACAATTTTAATGTTTCAGGCCTCCGGCCTATAACATAGGAGGTGCGGTGCACACAACAAACTAAATGACAATAAATGTATAATAATTAATATACTAATAGCATCAATCATAAATGTTGCTTATTACATCTGAGGCAAGAGTTCTTCTCTTTTCCTCAGTGCATAGTAGATGTACATAGCAACATCTCTAGTAACATATATGTTATTATTCGCAAGTAGTTGCTTAAGTTCGATAGAATCAACATTCGAAAACTGTCTGTGCTTCAATATGTATTTTTCTCTGAGAGGAGTATAAACATTGCATCTCGATATAAAAAAAATGCAGTTCATTCTCAATTTGGTTACAGAATGGACATGTTTGAACATTTTCTTTGTATCTAATATTGGTGTTCAGGTCGTTTATGCCAAGACGAAATCTTGTAAAATGTATTTTAAACTTGTTAACTGTTAAGTAGGCTAAGTAGGATTCTGGTTGTAAGAGAGACTTGAATAGTAAGTAATAGTAAGTACTGAAGCGATCACTTGAATTAAGCTTACTAACCTAATCCTGCTGATAACAATCAACCATCCTTTGCCTGCAGATCTTCTTAAAGATATTTAACATTACCAACCCCGCCGGCTAACCAGACATCAGAGAATCCATATATATCAAGACAGCATTTTATGTCGTAAGCCAAGTTATTTTGTATTGTTCTACCCTCGGTGATGTTCATAAAGCTATTTGTCAAGGAAAGATAGGCTTGCTTGGGGATTCTGTTCAGTTCCATCTGCTGTAAGGAGAACCAGTAACTAAGTGCTCTTAGTGTACTGTCTATATAAAGACTATAACGACCTGTCTCGCCATAAACCATTGTATTTGGCGTTTTAGGACTAACATTTAACAGTTTTTTTACAGGCAAACAATTGGACAGCTTCGTTAGTTTTATATTGTGTACTGCCCCATACCTCTGCTGCGTACAATAACATTGGCTTCACCATAGTATCAAACAGTTTAAAGAAGATAGTTGTGTCCATGTTACCTAAGCTCCACATTGTCTTCACGATTTCTATTGTTTTATATTTGGCTCTCCTTGTGAAATCTTCCAACGCTGTTACAAAAGGTAATTTAGTTGTCAGAGTGAAACCAAGATATTTGTAACTATTCACTACTTCAATTTGCTCTCTTTTAAAAGACAATTTTTCAGATTTAGACAAATGCCCCCCTTTTCTAAAAATCATAACGTTAGTTTTATTTAAATTAACTTTTAGACCCAGTTTATCAGACGCTACTTGTAAATTATTTATTTGGTTTTGTAAACCTGAAGGTGTAGAGGAAATCAAAGCTATATCGTCTGCGAAAAGCAAAAGGAAAATTTCTTTTAAGCCAGGTAGAAATTGAAAACCGTGCTTCCCTTTATCATTTACTTCCTCTGCCACTTCTGTTATGAGTAAAGAAAAGATCAGGGGAGATAACAAGCACCCTTGCCTTAGGCCGCCTGGGCATTCGAAGAACTCCGATATCTCAGAGCCCCATTTCACGCATGATTGAACAGACTTGTATATCCCCTGCATCATATTTAACATTTTAGTGGATGTTGTTACTTTTTCTAGCACTTTCCACAGGCTTTCTCGATTAACTGTATTGAACGCTTTCATGTAATCGATGAAAGCTACGTATAATTTTCCATTTTTACGTTTCTCATTAATGCATGTATTAATCATTGTAACTAAGGAAAAAATATGGTCAATAGTAGAATATGTTTTGCGGAAACCAGCTTGCTCCTCACAAATTTTCTCTTCTTGTTCAGCCCATTTGTAAAGTCGCTTGTTAAGAATAGAAGTAAACACTTTACTAACGCAGCTTAGTAATGAAATCCCTCGGTAGTTTCCTGGATTAGTAGAATCACCTTTTTTAAATAGAGGAACTAGGACTGAGCGTGACCTTTCAACAGGATAGTAACCGTTATCGCATAGCCTATTAAGCAATTTTACTAAGTCTCAGCAGCGCCTGAAGTGGAACATTAATCAAACTGTATTTAATTAAAGAACTTAAAAATTAAAAAAAACCGGCGAAAAAACATATATAGCTAAATTAGACAAACTTCACAACATAGTGATTATTTTACAACAGAAGACGAAAGAGAGTGGGAAAGAGTGAGAGAGAGAGAGTGATTGAGCGAGAGAGAGAGAGAGAGAGAGAGAGAGAGAGAGAGATAGAGAGAGAGAGAGAGAGAGAGAGAGAGAGAGAGAGAGAGAGAGAGAGAGAGAATTGACAATTGACAATGATTTAATTGTATATAGACCTGTGGCCCGTTACAATGTCATAGTAACAAAAGCAAAAAAACCGAACAACACAAAGAAACAAAATGAGCAAATAAATACATGCATCACATACATACATACATACATACATAGCCTACACACACACACACACACATACATACATACATACATACATACATACATGCATACATCCGCCCTCACACACACACGCACGGATGTGCGCTCCCCCCCCCCCAACCCACCATACACCCCCCCCCGCCCCCCCCCCCCCCCCGATGAGAGCCCCCCACCCGGGCGCCCCCCGAAGAACCCCCGCCCCCCCCAAAAAACACCCCCGAAAAACGCATGCCACTACATACATACATAGAGAGGAGAGACAGAAGAGAGAGAGAGGATAGGAGAGAGATAGGGGCCGGAGAGAGAGAGAGAGGAGATGAGAGAGTGAGAGTGTGAGAGAGGGAGGGAGAGAGAGAGTGGAGAGAGATAGAGAGAGAGATAGAGAGAGAGAGAGAGAGAGAGAGAGAAGACGAGAGAGAGAGAGGAGAGGGACCCGGGAGAGAGGGCCGGAGAGAGAGAGAGAGAGATAGAGAGAGAGAGAGAGAGGAGAGAGAGAGAGAGAGAGAGAGAGAGAGGGAAAGAGAGAGAGAGAGAAAGAGAGAGAGAGCCGAGAGAGAGAGAGAGAGAGAAAGAGAGAGAGAGAGAGAGAGAGAGAGAGAGAGAGAGAGAGAGGGCCGGAGGAGAGAGAGAGAGAGAGAGAGAGAGAGATAGACGAGAGGAGATAGAGGGAGAGAGAGAGAGAGAGAGGTGAAGGTTGTGTAGGCAGACAAACAGAGCAGAGATACAAGAGAGGGATAGTAAACTAAAGATGGAGTAGAGAACCGTCTTGGTGAATAAAGAAACTTAAAACTTCACGTGTTTGATGTTGCTCGGGAAAATTGCGTAACCTCTTCTATAACAAGTGAATTCGATAAAAGGGATACATTGAAAATGGGACACAGTGAAATAATAACGCTATAAAAGAAACTCTATGGGCGCAACAAAAGAAATGACGAAATGATATCTATATTTTTGTACCAGGGACTGTATTCATGTGGAGATAGCATGAGACTTAGCATGATGCTAACTTAGAAGCTCTTCCAATGTCCTATAGGATTTAATAGGACTTTTGGAAGAGCTTCTAAGTTAGCATCATGCTAAGTCTCATGCTATCTCGACATGAATACCGTCCCAGGTCATTTACTGTCGACGAACATGACTGATTATCTTATAACAAGATGGTAGAGATGGTGAGCCAATGACACGTCACTCAATGCCAGGAATTATGAGTACCACTTATGAATGCGCATTACACACAGCATTACACACAGCACACGTTATATACACAGTAGAACGTCCCTTATAACACCTTCAAAAATCATCCAAAATGAGGTCTTATAAGGGATGGGTCTTATAATGGAGGTAATTTCAATACTTACAAAGAAGAGCAATGTCTCAGAGAAGTAGGTCTTATGCGGGAGGGAGTCTCATAATGGGAGGTCTTATTAGGGAGGTTCCACTGTAATCTGTTCTGTCGTCCCACACGCCTCTCAAGTCATGAATTATGAGTACAGTGGAACCTCCCATTAAAAGACTCCCTCCCACATAAGACCTACTTCTCTGAGACATTGCCCTTCTTTGTAAGATTAAAATTACCTCCCTTATAAGACCCCTCCCTTTAAGACCCCTCCCTTATAAGACCCCTCCCTTATAAGACCCCTCCCTTATAAGACCCCTCCCTTATAAGACCCCTCCCTTATAAGACCCCTCCCTTATTAGACCTCATTTTGGATGATTTTTGGAGGTCTTATAAGAGAGGTTCCACTGTACCACTTATGAATTTATATTGCATTATCATTACGTCATACAACACACGTTACAAATAATCTGCTCTGTCGTCCCACACGCTTCTCAAGTTTCAAGATCTTTATCAACACTTAACACGTAGCCCTAGCCTACGTAAACAAGCTCAGTCTATACATAGTTATATGCCTGCGTACTGCATACCTACTTTTGCTTTTTCGTTTATACACCCTTCCCGGTACAAACCCCCCCCCCCCCCCCACCCACAACACACACACATCCTGTTTCTAATACAACAATGTTCTTGTTTGTTTTTAGTAAATGATTAATTAAGTGTTGATTGCAATTAACATGTTTCCTGTGCATGTACGTAATGATAGAATCAAACCCTGTTTGTTTAGTAAAATATGATTAAGTGTTCGTTGTAATCAACATGTTTCCGTAATGACATATTTACAAACCCGTTCATTCTATGTTTAACCGGGGGTTTAACCAAAGATAGGCTACACACGTAGCCAACTGTGTTTGGGCATGAACATTACATTAAAGACACACTGACGCACCACGATTAAGTCTCTTGGTGTTTTTTCTGGGTAGCTGTGACCCACATATTCATGTTCCCAACTTCAAATTGAGGCTGCTCTTTAAAATTATGTTTCGTTTTGAATTTGGGGGCATTTGTATGGGAGTCAGACCTGGTCAAAACTAGATTTCTTACCAGCTATATGAGGGAAAGCACGTGAAATCCGTGATTTTGGCACGTGATCTGGTGAGTCTTTAAGTAAATAAAGATAACATCCATGGTTTGGGTGAACTGACTCACAACTTCTGTGTCTAAGTAAGATTTGCATCATTCTGCTCTGATTGGCGTATCTGATGATTCACGCTTGGAACGATTAGCAACCAACAATGAATTTCCAGTTAAGACAAGTTTATTTTAGGTTTCCCCAAACAATCGAAAGTTAATTGATAATCGTTCAGGACGAGGAAAGAACAAACATATAATGACTCCGCAAAGAGCTGACAATGAATAACATCAAAGGAGAAGACAAAGAATAGCTTCACTTTTATTTGATATTCAGAGAATTTCACCATCCAAATTTTTCAATGACATTGGAATGGGATTTGATAACATTTCACGTATTTTCATCACTATAGAAGAGAGAGAGAGAGAGAGAGAGAGGAGAGAGAGAGAGAGAGAGAGAGAGAGAGAGAGAGAGGAGACGAGAGAGAGAGAGAGAGAGAGAGAGAGAGAGAGAGCATAATGTAAATAAGCTCTTGAAGCTTATCAATGATACCCTTAATTAAAACATTCGTATTAATATTCGCAGGTGCGTGGCTGATGGCGGCCTACTTACGAGGACTGACCAATGAGGAGGCGGTAAACCTCACGCGCTCCATGATGTACTCGGGTCACGTGATGAGCTGGCCCGAGGAGTGGAAGGGGAGGGTGGTGGACAAGCACAGCACGGGGGGTGTGGGGGACAAGGTCAGCCTGATCCTGACCCCGGCCTTGGCTGCCTGTGGCATGAAGGTAATGGACTCTGTTGTTCTGTACTGTATGTGGGTCTGTCTGTGTATGTGTTTAGGGGAAGACGGGGTAAAAAAGCGCATGGGCGGGTAAGAAGCCCACCCCAATTATCTCATGAAATAAAGAAAATTTCAGTCAAATTTGCCCATGAGACGAATGCTAGACATTAACGCTCGTCTCATGGGCAAAATGAGACTGAAACTTTGCTTCATTTCATGAGATAATTGGGGTGGGCTTCTTACCCGCCCATGCGCTGTTTACCCCGTATTCCCCTAATTGTTTGCCTAGTTTGTAAGTCATAAGTCATAAGTTTCTTTATTGTCCATTGGCATTGTACAATGCCGCACATGAGAACTTGTTTTCCACCATGACTGTAGAATAAGATGAGATATATCAAAATAAAAATATTAAATACAAATTTGAAACACAAATTTTACATGTATAAAACAACTATGTAACTCTCACACCACACCCAATCATTCATCCGCTCTCCGCTATCTTGCTCACTCATCATGCAACCCACCACCACTTCCGTCTTAATTTTATTTTTAACCCTTTTTTTCTCATTAATTGCCCCTTGCGTGCGAACGATTCTTTCAAATTATAAATAGTTAGGATAATTGTGTTGTAGTGTGGTTAGGCCTCGATCATTTACGTTTAATACGAAATGTCTGTGGATTCAAAGAGAAGAGAAAAGGGATTCCTTGCTAACAGAGAGAGAGAGAGAGAGAGAGAGAGACGAGAGAGAGATGAGAGAGAGAGAGAGAGAGAGAGAGAGAGAGAGAGAGAGAGAGAGAGAGATTAGAGAGAGAGAGAGAGAGAGAGAGAGAACGAGAGAGAGAGAGGCAGAGTATATATGTATATATATATATTAGAGAGAGAGAGAGAGAGGAGAGAGAGAGAGGAGACGAGAGAGAGAGAGAGAGAGAGCGAGAGAGAAGAGAGAGAGAGAGAGAGAGAGAGAGAGATAGAGAACGAACGAGAAACACATAGAGAGATTAGAGATGAGAGAGAGAGAGAGAGACGAGAGAGAGAGAGAGAGAGAGAGAGAGAGAGAGAGAGAGAGAGAGAGAGAGAGAGAGAGAGAGAGAGATGAGAGAGAGACAGACAGACAGACAGAGACAGACAGAGAGAGACAGAGACAGAGACAGAGACAAAACAGAGACAGAGACACAGAGAATACAGAGACAGAAACACAGAGAGAGGGTGTGTGGTTTTTTGCCCCGCCTTACTACACCCTAACATGTGCATCATCATCACGCGTTCCATTGGATTCCCCAGGTTCCCATGATATCGGGCCGAGGACTGGGCCACACGGGAGGCACGTTGGACAAACTGGAGGCCATCCCTGGCTTTTCAGTGAACCTCAGCGCTGATCGCATCCTGGACGTGGTGGGTGAGGTGGGCTGCTGCATCGCCGGTCAGACGGACAAGCTCGTGCCCGCCGACAAGATTCTGTACGCCCTGCGTGACGTCACCGGAACCGTGGCCAACCTCCATCTCATTACTGGTGAGGGGAGTGTTTAACAGAAATTCTTTTTATTATTGTTTGGAGGAATAATAGCATCCTTGGATAAGAGCTGTATGTACAATACATGAAAAACTGAAACAGACTGCAACGTCACTGGAGCAAACAACAAACAAACAACTACACAAGTGTCTTGCTCTTTGTTTGGACTGTAGATGGGAAGTATTGTTTTTTTTTTGATCTTGTTGATTGTTTGCTCCTTTTGTTGTCTGCTTTTTGCTCCTTTTGCTATTTGCTCCTTTTGCTGTTTGCTGTTTTCTTGTTTGTCTATGTCGATAAGGCGCATTCGCCGAAATATCCAGTAGTTTTGTTTTGTCTCTTGTGAATAAAATAACGTCACTTTACGCTTGTCGTGTAGTTCTAGTGTTTGTTGTATGTACAATAAATGATTTTCTAGTAAGTTATGGAAAATCATGGTACAGCTTAGTCTCTTGTGGAAGACTGTGACTCTCGAACGAGGGGGGCCTTGGCACGGTCGGGCGGTCCTGCAGCCAAAGGGATGGGCTGGTCTTTTGGGGACCTTCCCCAACGCCAGCAGTCCTCAAATCCCTTTGGTCGAGAGAGTGGGGGTGTACCCTGGGTAAGGCATATCCACTGTACGGTAAACAACTTCTAGCTGGCACAGCCCGCCAGAATAGCATCTGCCCCTTCTGCAATCTGGCAGTCATGGTCGGAAACGACCGACTGGCATACATGTAATATTCTTGGGCTTGTTTTTCATCGAAATAAGTTCTTTCTTCAAAACAGTATAGTTCCGTCCAGAACATTGTGATAACATTGCTCATTCATGGTAACAGATTGCAATCTTATAGCCAATTAAAAGCATGTCAACTTGTGCTCTTCTATCTTGCCAATCAGTTTGCTTGTGGCTAGGCCTATATTATCTGCTTACCTCTTCCGATAAGGTTTTCTTTTTTCTTAATGTGTTAGTTTCTTTCATTGTTTACATCAAAGAAAACACAAACATCCACACACACACACCACACACACACAAACGCACACAAACGCACGCACACGCACTGCAACGCCACACGCACGCACGCGCACGGCGTTCTTCTTTTTCTCACACTTTGCACGCGCGCACAGCACGTACACACGCACGCACAGCACGGCACACGCACACGCACTCACATCACACACACACACATCACTACACACACCAACACACTACACACACACACCACACACACACACACACACACACACACAACACGACGGACGCAGCGTGCGCTACATAATGAATTATCTAAGAACAACAATAAATCAAAACTAACTGCAAAGGGTTTCTGGTGACCTATTATAAGAACTAGGGTAGCCTATTATTACCAGCGAGAGAAAGAGATTGCATTGGAATGAATCGAGATTCTAATCCACTTACAAGAATGTTTCAAGTGTTTCAAGTGTTTCTGAAGTTAAATTACGGAAAGCTATTATAGCATGAAGATACGTTTGACTTTGAAGAAGGAAAAAGTACCACAATGAATTGTAACACTTGTTATAAGTTTTACCTCAAGTTATTTTTGGTATTTTTTGGTATTTGGTATAAAGTAATCACAAAGACTTATCTCTGTGAAATTCAGGCTTCTCTCCCCCGGAGAGCGCGTCGCCACAAGTGCAGCGCCTACCCATTTTTTGTAAAACAATTTTGGGGGGCACAGGGTGAGGATGGGGTGTGGACACATTTGGAAAACCTATATATCTATCAATTTGGCCATTACCAGGCAGCGGGATTTCTCCCTGCTCTTAACCGACTTTCAATTGCCGTGGGATTTTTACGTGCGTAAAAGGCACGTGGTCAGACTAGCTTTAAGTCCCCATTGTTGTGCGTGGTAAGTATTAAAGAAGAAAAGAAAGTGTTTATTACCATAATGAATAGTAACAACGACAGGCGTTTAAAGACCCACCAGATCACACAGGGGACCAAATCAATACACGGGCTCACGACACGTGTTTTCGACTTTTATAGCTGGAAAGAAATCTTGTTTTGGACCAGGTCTCACTCCCATACAAATTAACCCAAATTGAAAGCCGCAACACATCAGTTTAAAAAGCAGCCTCAATTGGAATTGTTGCATTGGTTTTTTTTTAAAAAGACAGGATAGGTATGAGTTCACTCGGTGGTTCACAGAGCTACCCACCAAGAGACCCCCAAAATGAGCTTAAAAAGACCGTGGGGCTGCAGAGTCAATGTGTCTTTAAGGTGTTTTCCTTGTCTTCCAAGAAGAATATAAGATGAACAAAGAAGGTTGGTCATTTTCTTTTTGCTATTCACTCGATGATAAATGGTTTGGGAGGAAGAATAATATTCTTGGGTAAAAGGGCTATGGCAATACAAAATGAAATCTTTTTACCCCTATGGAAAATCATGTTACAATTTAGTCCTCGGTTATGGAAGACCTATGTACCCTCTCGAACAACAAAGGGGGGGGCCTTGGCAAAACGGTTCTAGCCGCTTGCGGTAAGAGCTATGCAAGTACAAAATACATTTTTTTTTTTGTTATTTAACAGCTATGGAAAAAATCATGGTACATTTTTTAAGTCTCTTGTGGAAGACTATGACTCGCGAACAAAGGGGGCCTTGGCAACGGTTCTGCAGCCACTGCTGTGTGGTGTGCAGGTTCCATCATCTCCAAGAAAGCGGCTGAGGGTCTGAACAGTCTGGTGCTGGACGTGAAGACAGGGGAAGGGGCCTTCATGACCCAGCTAGAACAAGCCGAACGGCTGGCCAAACTGATGGTAATGCAATTATCACTATGACTATGATGATGCTTAATATGATGATGATTATGATCATGATGATGAAGATGATGATAAGGGTGGTGGTGTGGTGCGTTTGAGAGTACGGTGGCGTGATGTGGTTGATAGATGATAAGACGTGGTGGTGGTGATGATGATTGAGGACGGTGGTGGTGGTGGTGATGGCTGATGACGGTGGTGTGGGTAATTAGGCAATGATGACACGATGCGGTGAGATGATGATGTCTGATGACAG
>CM065694.1:14086158-14088658 GCA_017654935.2 Phymorhynchus buccinoides
CAAGAATGTTATCTCTGCACCATTTCGTTAACTTTTTATATCTTTTGGAAAACATTTAAAATGACGATTCATGTGCTCTGTTCAGTATATAATTCTTTCCATACGTAAGGACTGTAGATATGTAGATATGACAACTGAAATGTTACTTTATGTCCAAGTATTTTTTTCTCCTTTAAAATATGTGCTACAATTTTGCGAAATGTGCGACAATTTTTGGACCGACAGACAGACAGACCGACAAAGTGAGTTAAAGGTTTGTGGCTTGTGGCACAAACAAAAAAACGGAAAGAACCGAGAAAATGGAGACGGGGGTGGGAGGTGTTGCTCTGCACCTTTGCTCACACGGAGAACAAATTATAACATGAAACCTCCCATCATTGTAAACTATAGCTCATATACGTACAAATGGTGGGTAAAGAAAACAAGAAAAAAAAAGAAAAGAAAACTCCAACGTTGGAATCTTCCCTTTCACAGGTACCTTGTTTTCTTTACCCACCATTCTTACGTTGATCTCCAAACGGTACTGCAGTCAATTGTTCATATTCTTATAGCCCATATAATATCTAGGCAGTGCTGGAAACGGCATCCTATCTGCTTTATTTGTCAGATGATTTGATATTTTGATACTTGAACATAATGATAAGTATGCCTTACACAGAAATGAGATAGGTTTTTTTTTTACTAACAAATGTACCGTGCGATTTGAGAGATAGAGAGAGAGAGAGAGTAGAGAGAGAGAGAGAGAGATTATAGATTTTGACCTTTCTTTTACTGTTTTGAATGTTACATTATAATAGTGCGGAACATGGTTTTGCACGCTATAATAATTGCGCTTAAAAAATACATTTTCATAGCAGATCAAGAGTCTTTTAGTTGTCCACTTTTTGTTATCATAAGCTAGCATTAAAAACAATATTGATTGTTCAAAAACTTCGGGACTTTCCTGGTATTGCAGTACCTCCAGGATCTGTAATAGTTACAATGTCCCACACGTGTACCTGGTCCAGGTCGGGTGACGTTAAACGGACTTTCATTCATGTTATGGTGATTGTATGGTAATTGTTGGTTGTTGTGTGTGTGTTTTTCAGTTCCCCGGATCTGAAGAAAGATATCGTCAAGTGGAACCATGGGCAGCCTGACCATTCCAGACATCATCAGCAAGAAGCGTGACGGCAATGAACTGTCCCAGGAGGAAATCCAGTACTTCGTGGACGCCGTGGTGGGGGGGGAAGCTCAACCCGCGCAGATAGGTGGGTTTAATTATTCGTGTCCTTCTTTTAAAGACACCCCCCCCCCCCCCCACGTCACGTGTCACATTTCCCTCTTATGCTTGGAAGATTTCTTAAAGATCCACCAGAGTACGTGTCAAAATCACGGGTTTCACGGGTTTTCCCTCTTATAACTGGAAATAAATCTTTGTTTTGACCAGGTCTGACTCCCATATAAATGGCCCCAAATTCAAAACCGACACATCAGTTTAAAGAGCAGCCTCAATTTGAATATGGGGAAATTTTGTATGTGGGTCACAGCAACCCAGAAAAAAAACCAAGGGACTTAATCGTGGTGCGTCACTGTGTCTTTAAGATTTCATAGCAGCTCTAAGAGGGAAAACACGTGAAAAACCATGATTTTGACACGTGACGTGGTGGGTCTTTAAGGATTGTAATTATGTCCCGGGATTTTTACTCAAATGGCTTTTATCATTGGTTGACATTAGCCTGTAGTAGGGGCCAACAGTAACACGAGAGCTGCGCAGTAGATGATTTTCTACAGTAATGGAAAACCATGGTACAACTTAGTTTAAGAATTTGTGGAGGAATATGACTCTCGAACGAGGGGACCCCTTGCACCGGCTCTGGTGCTGCAGCCAAAGGGATGGGTTGGCCTTTGGGGACCTTCCCCAACGCCAGCTGTGTCCTCAAATCCATTTGGCCGAGAGAGTGTGGATGTACCCTGGGCAAGGCATCTCCACTATAAACAAATTCTTGCCCAGCCCGCCAGAATAGCATCTGCCCCCTCTGCTATTCTGGCAGTCATGGTCGGAAACGACTGACCGGCATACATGCATACTTATGTCAGAAGGTATTATTGTTATTCTCGGATGAAAGCTAACAAGTTCTATCAGAATTTTTTTATTCCTTTCGTAATAATGCATTCTGGCTTTCAACAAAGAGGAATGAGAGTACATTCTGGCGTATAGCTCTTGATTTGCATTACATTGTGTTGTATTGTATTCTGTTGTTATTATTATTATTATTATTATTATTATTATTATTATTATTATATTTATGATTATGAACATTTATGCGCCTAATCAAATGAATGCCCTAGCCGTTTACAATAAATACATAATTAAAAGAAAAAAAAACCCCACAAAAACAACAAAACAATAATAAACAAACGTACATGAGCACACAACGCACCCCCTCCCGCCACACACACACACACACACACACACACACACACACACACACACACGCACGCACGCACACGCACACGC
>CM065694.1:14093658-14098658 GCA_017654935.2 Phymorhynchus buccinoides
GATTTTCATAGACGAAAACAACCGACAGTCATACATTCAAGATTATCTTTTTGATGGCTTTTAACTTTTATTTGCTTTACCTGATTTGTTCTTCCCTTTTCACATGAATGTGTGTATTTTGCGTGCTTATAGTTATGCGAATGTGTATGCATGCATGTGTGTGTGTGTGCGTGTGTGCGTGTGTGTGCGTGCGTGCGTGCGTGTGTGCGTGCGTGCGCGCGTGCGTGCGCGCGCGCGCGCGTGTGTGTGTGTGTGAGTGTGTGAGTGTGTGTGTGTGTGAGAGAGAGAGAGAGAGAGAGAGAGAGAGAGAGAGAGAGAGAGAGAGAGAGAGAGAGAGAGAGAGAGAGAGAGAGAGAGAGAGAGAGAGAGAGAGAGAGAGAGAGAGAGAGAGAGAGAGAGAGAGAGAGAGAGAGAGAGAGAGAGACAATTGAACACAATTGAACACAATTGAACAATTGAACACAATTTTAATGTTTCAGGCCTCCGGCCTATAACATAGGAGGTGCGGTGCACACAACAAACTAAATGACAATAAATGTATAATAATTAATATACTAATAGGATCAATCATAAATGTTGCTTATTACATCTGAGGCAAGAGTTCTTCTCTTTTCCTCAGTGCATAGTAGATGTACATAGCAACATCTCTAGTAACATATATGTTATTATTCGCAAGTAGTTGCTTAAGTTCGATAGAATCAACATTCGAAAACTGTCTGTGCTTCAATATGTATTTTTCTCTGAGAGGAGTATAAACATTGCATCTCGATATAAAAAAAATGCAGTTCATTCTCAATTTGGTTACAGAATGGACATGTTTGAACATTTTCTTTGTATCTAATATTGGTGTTCAGGTCGTTTATGCCAAGACGAAATCTTGTAAAATGTATTTTAAACTTGTTAACTGTTAAGTAGGCTAAATAGGATTCTGGTTGTAAGAGAGACTTGAATAGTAAGTAATAGTAAGTACTGAAGCGATCACTTGAATTAAGCTTACTAACCCAATCCTGCTGATAACAATCAACCATCCTTTGCCTGCAGATCTTCTTAAAATATTTAACATTACCAACCCTGCCCGCTAACCAGACATCAGAGAACCCATATCTATCAAGACAGCACTTTATATCGTAAGCCCAGTTATTTTGTATTGTTCTACCCTCGGTGATGTTCATAAAGCTATTTGTCAAGGAAAGATAGGCTTGCTTGGGGATTCTGTTCAGTTCCATCTGCTGTAAGGAGAACCAGTAACTAAGTGCTCTTAGTGTACTGTCTATATAAAGACTATAACGACCTGTCTCACCATAAACCATTGTATTTGGCGTTTTAGGACTAACATTTAACAGTTTTTTACAGGCAAACAATTGGACAGCTTCGATAGTTTTATATTGTGTACTGCCCCATACCTCTGCTGCGTACAATAACATTGGCTTCACCATAGTATCAAACAGTTTAAAGAAGATAGTTGTGTCCATGTTACCTAAGCTCCACATTGTCTTCACGATTTCTATTGTTTTATATTTGGCTCTCCTTGTGAAATCTTCCAACGCTGTTACAAAAGGTAATTTAGTTGTCAGAGTGAAACCAAGATATTTGTAACTATTCACTACTTCAATTTGCTCTCTTTTAAAAGACAATTTTTCAGATGTAGACAAATGCCCCCCTTTTCTAAAAATCATAACTTTAGTTTTATTTAAATTAACTTTTAGACCCAGTTTATCAGACGCTACTTGTAAATTATTTATTTGGTTTTGTAAACCTGAAGGTGTAGAGGAAATCAAAGCTATATCGTCTGCGAAAAGCAAAAGGAAAATTTCTTTTAAGCCAGGTAGAAATTGAAAACCGTGCTTCCCTTTATCATTTACTTCCTCTGCCACTTCTGTTATGAGTAAAGAAAAGATCAGGGGAGATAACAAGCACCCTTGCCTTAGGCCGCCTGGGCATTCGAAGAACTCCGATATCTCAGAGCCCCATTTCACGCATGATTGAACAGACTTGTATATCCCCTGCATCATATTTAACATTTTAGTGGATGTTTTTACTTTTTCTAGCACTTTCCACAGGCTTTCTCGATTAACTGTATTGAACGCTTTCATGTAATCGATGAAAGCTACGTATAATTTTCCATTTTTACGTTTCTCGTTAATGCATGTATTAATCATTGTAACTAAGGAAAAAATATGGTCAATAGTAGAATATGTTTTGCGGAAACCAGCTTGCTCCTCACAAATTTTCTCTTCTTGTTCAGCCCATTTGTAAAGTCGCTTGTTAAGAATAGAAGTAAACACTTTACTAACGCAGCTTAGTAATGAAATCCCTCGGTAGTTTCCTGGATTAGTAGAATCACCTTTTTTAAATAGAGGAACTAGGACTGAGCGTGACCTTTCAACAGGATAGTAACCGTTATCGCATAGCCTATTAAGCAATTTTACTAAGTCTCAGCAGCGCCTGAAGTGGAACATTAATCAAACTGTATTTAATTAAAGAACTTAAAAATTAAAAAAAAACGGCGAAAAAACATATATAACTAAATTAGACAAACTTCACAACATAGTGATTATTTTACAACAGAAGAAGAAAGAGGGAGTGGGAGAGAGAGAGAGAGAGAGAGAGAGAGAGAGAGAGAGAGAGAGAGAGAGAGAGAGAGAGAGAGAGAGAGAGAGAGAGAGAGAGAGAGAGAGAGAGAGAGAGAGAATTGACAATTGACAATGATTTAATTGTATATAGACCTGTGGCCCGTTACAATGTCATAGTAACAAAAGCAAAAAAACCGAACAACACAAAGAAACAAAATGAGCAAATAAATACATGCATCACATACATACATACATACATACATAGGCCTACATACACACACACACATACATACATACATACATACATACATACATGCATACATCCGCCCTCACACACACACGCACGGATGTGCGCACAAACGCATGCACATACATACATACGAGAGAGAGAGAGAGAGAGAGAGAGAGAGAGAGAGAGAGAGAGACGAGAGAGAGAGAGAGAGAGAGAGAGAGAGAGAGAGAGAGAGAGAGAGAGAGAGAGAGAGAGAGAGAGAGAGAGAGAGAGAGAGAGAGAGGAGAGAGAGAGAGAGAGAGAGAGAGAGAGAGAGAGAGAGAGAGAGAGAGAGAGAGAGAGAGAGAGAGAGAAGGAGAGAGAGAGAGAGAGAGAGAGAGAGAGAGAGAGAGAGAGAGAGAGAGAGAGAGAGAGAGAGAGAGAGAGAGAGAGAGAGAGAGAGAGAGAGAGAGAGAGAGAGAGAGAGAGAGAGAGAGAGAGAGAGAGAGAGAGAGAGAGAGAGAGAGAGGTAGGTTGGTAGGCAGACAAACAGAGCAGAGATACAAGAGAGGGATAGTAAACTAAAGATGGAGTAGAGAACCGTCTTGGTGAATAAAGAAACTTAAAACTTCACGTGTTTGATGTTGCTCGGGAAAATTGCGTAACCTCTTCTATAACAAGTGAATTCGATAAAAGGGATACATTGAAAATGGGACACAGTGAAATAATAACGCTATAAAAGAAACTCTATGGGCGCAACAAAAGAAATGACGAAATGATATCTATATTTTTGTACCAGGGACAGTATTCATGTGGAGATAGCATGAGACTTAGCATGATGCTAACTTAGAAGCTCTTCCAATGTCCTATAGGATTTAATAGGACTTTTGGAAGAGCTTCTAAGTTAGCATCATGCTAAGTCTCATGCTATCTCGACATGAATACCGTCCCAGGTCATTTACTGTCGACGAACATGACTGATTATCTTATAACAAGATGGTAGAGATGGTGAGCCAATGACACGTCACTCAATGCCAGGAATTATGAGTACCACTTATGAATGCGCATTACACACAGCATTACACACAGCACACGTTATATACACAGTAGAACGTCCCTTATAACACCTTCAAAAATCATCCAAAATGAGGTCTTATAAGGGATGGGTCTTATAATGGAGGTAATTTCAATACTTACAAAGAAGAGCAATGTCTCAGAGAAGTAGGTCTTATGCGGGAGGGAGTCTCATAATGGGAGGTCTTATTAGGGAGGTTCCACTGTAATCTGTTCTGTCGTCCCACACGCCTCTCAAGTCATGAATTATGAGTACAGTGGAACCTCCCATTAAAAGACTCCCTCCCACATAAGACCTACTTCTCTGAGACATTGCCCTTCTTTGTAAGATTAAAATTACCTCCCTTATAAGACCCCTCCCTTTAAGACCCCTCCCTTATAAGACCCCTCCCTTATAAGACCCCTCCCTTATAAGACCCCTCCCTTATAAGACCCCTCCCTTATAAGACCCCTCCCTTATTAGACCTCATTTTGGATGATTTTTGGAGGTCTTATAAGAGAGGTTCCACTGTACCACTTATGAATTTATATTGCATTATCATTACGTCATACAACACACGTTACAAATAATCTGCTCTGTCGTCCCACACGCTTCTCAAGTTTCAAGATCTTTATCAACACTTAACACGTAGCCCTAGCCTACGTAAACAAGCTCAGTCTATACATAGTTATATGCCTGCGTACTGCATACCTACTTTTGCTTTTTCGTTTATACACCCTTCCCGGTACCCCCCCCCCCCCCCCCCCCCCCCCCCCCCCCCCCCCCCCCCCACACACACACACACATCCTGTTTCTAATACAACAATGTTCTTGTTTGTTTTTAGTAAATGATTAATTAAGTGTTGATTGCAATTAACATGTTTCCTGTGCATGTACGTAATGATAGAATCAAACCCTGTTTGTTTAGTAAAATATGATTAAGTGTTCGTTGTAATCAACATGTTTCCGTAATGACATATTTACAAACCCGTTCATTCTATGTTTAACCGGGGGTTTAACCAAAGATAGGCTACACACGTAGCCAACTGTGTTTGGGCATGAACATTACATTAAAGACACACTGACGCACCACGATTAAGTCTCTTGGTGTTTTTTCTGGGTAGCTGTGACCCACATATTCATGTTCCCAACTTCAAATTGA
>CM065694.1:14103658-14116157 GCA_017654935.2 Phymorhynchus buccinoides
GAACAAGCCGAACGGCTGGCCAAACTGATGGTAATGCAATTATCACTATGACTATGATGATGCTTAATATGATGATGATTATGATCATGATGATGAAGATGATGATAAGGGTGGTGGTGGTGGTGGTGGAGATTACGGTGGCGATGATGGTGTTGATAGTGATGATAATGACGGTGGTGGTGGTGATGATGATGATGACGGTGGTGGTGGTGGTGATGATGATGACGGTGGTGGTGGTGCTAATTATGGCAATGATGACGATGATGGTGATGATGATGATGATGATGACAGGAAAGTTGTTCTTCATGTCCCAGCTGGAAGAGGCTGAACGACTGGCTGTACTGATGATAATGCAATGTCATGGAAGCATGCTATCTTCAGTTCTATGCATAAAAGGCTATAAGCATAACCTTAATAGTATATATGCACTGCAACAACGACGATGTCTTTGAACCTTGATGGGCGTAGTTCTGACAGCTCTAGTTGGCTTGTAGTTTAAAGTTCAACACGTCTGTGGTGGTCAGTTCCATGGACTTCCCTTAAAATAACATGGCAAGTTACGAATTGTATTGTAATTTCCAGATATCTGATCTCCGAATAATCATTCTGATGCCCGGTCCTCTGTTTGTCCTGTTATGTTGACGTGGGTGGTGGGCTGAAGATCCGCCCAGCAGCAATGATTAGCTCCATGGACTGTCCTCTGGAGAACAATATTCAACCCATTCCAATCCATTGCAATCCAATCCAGTGCAATCCATTCCAGTCCAATCCAACCCATCCAGTGCAATCCATTCCAGTCCAATCCAATCCAATCCAATGCAATCCAATCCAACCCAACCCAGTCCAATCCATTGCAATCCAATCCAGTGCAATCCAACCCAGTGCAATCCAATCCAGTCCAATCCATAATAAATCCTCGTGTGTGTTGTCCCATCAGGTTGATGTGGGCTGTGGGCTAAAGATCCACACGGCAGCAGTGATCAGCTTCATGGACTGTCCTCTGGAGAACAACATACAATCCAATCCAGTCCAATTCAATGCAATCAATCCAATCCATGTTGTCCCATCAGGTGGATGTGGGCTGCGGGCTGAAGATCCGCACGGCAGCGGTGATCAGCTCCATGGACTGTCCTCTGGGGAACAACATACAATCCAATCCAGTCCAATCAGTGCAATCCAACCCAATCCAATCCCAATCCAATCCATCCAATCCAGTGCAATCCAATCCAATCCAATCCAGTCCAATCCAATCCATAATAAATCCTCATGTGTGTTGTCCCATCAGGTGGATGTGGGCTGCGGGCTGAAGATCCGCACGGCAGCGGTGATCAGCGCCATGGACTGTCCTCTGGGGAACAACATACAATCCAATCCAGTGCAACCCAATCCAATCCTATCCAAGTCCTCGTGTGTTTTGTCCCGTCAGGTTGATGTAGGCTGCGGGATGAAGATCCGCACGGCAGCAGTAATCAGCTCCATGGACTGTCCTATGGAGAACAACATTAAGATTAAGATTAAGATTAAAAGTATAGCCTCGTCGACAGCAAAGGCCATGTCAGGGCTGTCACCACGTTCAAGAGAACAACATACAATACAATCCAGTCCAATCCAGTGCAATCCTATCCAATCCACCCCACCCCAATACAAATCTTGGTGTGTTTTGTCCCCTCAGGTTGATGTGGGCTGCGGGCTGAAGATCCGCACGGCAGCAGTGATCAGCTCCATGGACTGTCCTTTGGGCCGGGCCGTGGGCAACGCCCTGGAGGTGGCCGAATCCGTGCACTGCCTGCAGGGGAAAGGGCCCCGGGACCTGATGGACCTCGTCATCAGAACAGGTGTGTTGGGTTAATGGGCTGTTTAGGTGGTGATATGGTGCTTAGCCCTTTAAACATCGGTGACTGAATCCTTGCACCGTCTGTAGGACAATTGGTGGCCCCGGGATTTCATGGACCTCGTCATCGGAACAGGTGTGTTGGGTTAATGGGCTGTTTAGGTGTTGTTACGGTGCTTAGCCCTTTAAACATCGGTGGCTGAATCCCTGCACCGTATGTAGGACAATTGGTGGCCCCGGGGTTTTATGGACCTCGTCATCAGAACAGGCGTGTTTGATCATTTATTAGGGCTAATCCACAAAGAAGAACAGAGAAAGAAGTTGAAGTTGAAGTTAAGACGTGATTGAGGCATCAATGGATGCCTGTTCACCATTCAAGGTGGTAGACTTATGCGAGGATTTGAAAGATGTATTTTGTTCAGCTATGCTAGACTTGCGGTTTCTGAAAATGGCTGACACTCACCCTACCAAATTTTAAAAAAATGCATTTAACTCTGATGCGAAGTAAGATACAAGAATGGTTCTTATATCGTTACAAAGACAGTTGTCTGAAGTTCCCAACTGTACAGTTCAGAATGGTCAGTTTGGCATTTTACAAAGATATTTTTTGTCTAAAAGTTTCCAACTGTACCCTTTCCTCGCGATGATCAGTTTGACATTTGGTTTAAACAAATCTTTAATATCTCCAAACAACACACATTTAACAGAAAGCAAACGAGAGCATCAACAAGCTAGCGCTTATAGCGTGCTCCTGAAATATTTCATGAAAAATATTTGGTGAATGACAGACTGTGTAAGTACAATAATACATCATTTATACATAATAATTGAGGAAACGAAAAGGCCACCCCCAAAAATCAAACACACACAAAGTACAGTTTAACATTTAATGTCCCTTTTGTGGTGGTGATTTTTTTTAAAACCACATATCTCTTTAGTAAAGTTCGTGGGAGTAACAAAACGATGCTGTTCGTTTATGACATCTCCAGGCGGACTGTTGCTGCATCTCTCGGGCAAGGCGGACAGCGTGGATAAGGGCTGCAGCCTGATGCAAGCCACCATAGAGGACGGCAGCGCCCTGGGCAAGTTCAAGGCCATGATCGTGGGTCAAGGGGTCGTCGATCACGTGGCCGCCGCGCTCTGTGACGTCAACAATGACGTGTGGAACACGCTGAAGCCCGCGGCTTATACGACGACGTTGAAGTGCCCGAAACCAGGTGAAGAAAGAGTGCTGTTGGTGGTCATAATGACTGGCACATATCGGGAAGAGAAGCAGGTGAAGACGGGGTAAAAAGCCCATGGGCGGGTAAGTAGCCCATGTCAATTATCTCATGAAATAAAGACAATTTCAGTCAAATTTGCCCATGAGACGAATGCTAAACATTAACACTCGTCTCATGGGCAAACTGTGACTGAAATTTGCTTCATTTCATGAGATAATTGGCATGAGCTTCTTACCCGCCCATGGGCTTTTTATCCCGTCTTCCCCCATCCATGTCTACATCATTCGGCTTAGCCATAATCGGGAAAAAAGAAAGAATGCTTGCAATTACCTTGTTAATAATATCAATGTATGCGAATTAATTAAAGATTAAAATTATTGCTCGGTTCACAACTAAGGCCATGTCAGAGCTGTCACCACGTTAACTCAAGAATACGGAATGAAAATTATAACGATGGTTGTATTCTCCCAGGATTCATCCAGTGCATCCGGGCAATGCCGTGCGCACGTGCAGCACAGGCCCTGGGGGCGGGAAGGACCAGAGCAGGGGAGGCTATCGACCTGGCTGTGGGACTCTACTTTCTGGTCTCCCTTGGAGATAATGTGAAAGAGGGTGGGTTTTGGTTTAATAATAATAATAATAATAGTGAATCATTTATATAGCGCATTCCTCCACCAATGTGGAGCTCTATGCGCTTAACAACAACAAAAATTAAGAAGCAACAAATTCAACAACACCCGAAATAATCGCTCACGCACATGCAAATAGGCATACACATACACACCCCACCCACACATACACGCACGTACCGGCACATACACACACACACACACACACACACACACACACACACACACACACACACACACACCGTTACCATCACCACCACTCACCCCACCCCAAAAACACAATACAAAATACAATCAGTTGAACAAAGCATCAACACACACACACACACACACACACTCTCTCTCTCTCTCTCTCTCTCTCTCTCTCTCTCTCTCTCTCTCTCTCTCTCTCTCTCTCTCTCTCTCTCTCTCTCTCTCTCTCTCTCTCTCGCAACAAAGCTGACGTGCACATTGCAGTCAACACACAGTGAAACTAGTATGGGGGGAGGGGAGTGTGTGTGTGAGAATAGAGTCCAGAAGTAATGTGGCCTAAAGGTTGTGATGTAGCTTGAACAGGTGGGTCTTGAGAGCTGACTTGAAACATTGCAAGGACTGGATATGGCGGATTTCGCGTGGTAAGGAGTTCCAAACTGATGGGGCCGAAAAGGAAAAGGAGCGCTCACCAAACTTAGAGGAGGCGGTGTGTGTGTGCGTGCGTGCGTGCGTGTGTGTGTGTGTGCGCTTGTGTGTGTGTGTGTGTTGTTTTTCTTTTCGTACTTTATTTTCTGCTAAAAAAGAGGGTAAAGGTAAAGATGTGCCACCCCCCATGCATTTCTCGGTTAATTGTATTTTTCCGTTTTTGCCTTTCTTACCATACATAAAGCTGTATTTTAGGAACATTTTTAGCTAATTACCTTTTTGGAATACTAACCCTAACCCTAACCCTACCCCTAAACCTAACCCTACCCCCCACTATGTACTGCAGTACACCGCGATTTGTCACAGTTGTGGTTCGTTGCGTTTTTCCGTCTTATACGGTGGGGGGTAGGGTTAGGGTTAGGGCTAGGGTTAGGGTTAGGGTTAGTATTCCAAAAAGGTTATTAGCTAAAAATGTTCCTAAAATACAGCTTTATGTATGGTAAGAAAGGCAATAACGGAAAAATACAATTAACCGAGATAGGTAGGGGGGGTGGCACATCTTGACCTTTAAAGAGATTTTACTAAAATTAAGCAAATTCATTAAAGCATGCATGCTTTTTTAAAGTTTGAATCTTATGTTTGTTTAAAGTTGAAGTTTAATTATCTGTGTGTGTGTGTGTGTGTGTGTGTGTGTGTGTGTGTGTGTGTGTGTGTGTGTGTGTGTGTGTGTGTGTCTACTGTGTGTCTAGTCTACTGTGTGTGTGTGTGTGTGTGTGTGTGTGTGTGTGTGTGTGTGTGTTGTGTGTGTGTGTGTGTGTGTGTGTGTGTGTGTGTGTGTGTGTGTGTGTGTGTGTGTGTGTGTGTGTGTGTGTGTGTGTGTGTGTGTGTGTGTGTGTGTGTGTGTGTGTGTGTGTGTGTGTGTGTGTGTGTGTGTGTGTGTGTGTGTGTGTGCACGCGCACTCCTGAATGTGTGTGCGTGCGTGCGTGTGTATACATGGATTTTGTGTGTGTGTGTGGGGGGGGGGTAGTTTGTGTGAGAGAGGGAGAGAGCAAGGGTGTTGGGAAAGAAAATTTCACATTTATTGTCATTGTTCACAGCAATACAGGCTTTAAGACGAGGGGGATAAGTGTTGTATAAAAGAGAGAGAGAGAGGAGAGAGAGAGAGAGAGAGAGAGAGAGAGAGAGAGAGACGGACAGACTGACAGACAGAGACAGACAGGTTGGTTTACAAATTGAGTTTGCCTTTGGAGACTGGATCTGAAAAAAGTGGAGCGGATGTAGGGGAAGGGAGTATTCCTTGTTCTGTTGCCTGTAACGTTTGGGCGAGGTGGATTTGCTCGAAAATGCAACAGTGTTTGTGGAGAATTCCAACTTCCTATATGAAAAGGGTGTTATTTGAAACATGTTTTTTCTTTCTTCCGTTTTGCTTTAAAATTGCCTTTAAAGGAACCACACAAAAAAGACACCAGTTTTATTGAAATAATTCAAAAATCAAAGAACATCCTCGCTAATGCCGTTCTTAAAGATGGACCCTGACGGATGAGTTTTTGCAAGAAACACGTCGAGATTACTAGAAAGACAGCCTTTTCAAGGATCGGAACACTCAAATTGCTCTGGTTTCCTAGTAATCAAACCGTCAAAACGGCGATTCCTCCTTGGCGGAGATGCCGGAGAGAGAAGCCATTTTGGATGGGGTGGGTGGAGGTCACTCATTGTGGTTGAAGATTTTACTTTTTCGCAGTGCAGTAAAAAACAAAACACCATAGGGGCTATTTCCTTTGTTGTAAGCGAAACTCCTTTAGGTAAATTGTATAAATAAAAAATAAAAAAATAAAAAAGGCTTGTATTGTGAACGTTTCGTGCAAACGATTCGGTCTAAACTCAGGCGGACATTAGAAAAGAATTTGACTTCCAGCACCTCCACCAAGGAGGAATCGCCGATTTGACGGTTTGATTTCTGGGAAACCAGAGCAAAGTGAGTGTTGCGATCTCTGTAAAGGGTGTCTTCATGGTGATCTCGACGTGTTTCTTGCAAAAAAACCGCATCCGTCAGGGTGCCCCTTTAAAGTATCGCTAACATCGCTCTTCATACTACAGGTGCCCCGTGGGTCACCGTTCACCACTCCACACCGGAACTACCGGAAGCCGTGCGCTCTCTACTGTCGGAGGCGCTCATCGTCGTGCCGGAACTGACGTCACCCATTCCCAGCAGCCGCGTGGTGAAAATCATCGAACCCACTGTGTGATGATGGTGTGAAGGAATGTCGGGGCCAGAGAGACCTGCACCCTGACTTTGCATGGGGGCTCTATTGCATACATAGGGTAAGACGGGGTATTAAGCCCATGGGCGGGTAAGAAGCCCATGCCAATTATCTCATGAAATAAAGCAAATTTCAGTCAAATTTGCCTATGAGACGAATGCTAAACATTAACACTCGTCTCATGGGCAAAATGTGACTAAAAGTTTCTTTATTTCATGAGATAATTGGCATGGGCTTCTTACCCGCCCATGGGCTTTTTACCCCGTCTTCACCTACGTACATGTATACATACATGTGCTGGTGTATATATGTCATTGAGTCTAGCATGGATATTATTAAGAAGAAAAACAAGCATTGCAAAAGGAGGAAGCTGAACAGATATGAAAAACGAAAAACAACAACTTCCGTGCCATGTTGTATTTATTAAGAATATTTCGATAGCACATACCTTTAAGCTCCATGACACATGTGTGTTAATGCCTTGTTTTCTGTCTTTCGTTCTGTCTTTCTCTTTGTTCGTGTTTCCTTTCTTCTTTCTTTCTTTCTTGTTTTTGAAGACCCATCTCCTACAATTCCCATTATTTAGTAGTGACTTATACATGAAAAGTTATGAAAAGAAAACGACTTCACAGTACAAATGGAGCCTCCCTTGCAAATATCAGTCCAACAAGTCGTAATAAAGCGTGGTCGATAAGGGAGGTGGACACTCAGTTGTCCGGATATGAAGGGGGGGGGGGGGGAATCGTTGAAAATGTTTTGAATCACATCTTAGAGGGAGTCTTATAGGGAGGTGGGCATTCAGTTGTCCGGATATGAAGGGGGGAAATCGTTGAAAATGTTTTGAATCACATCTTAGAGGGAAGAAGAAGAATCTTTAGTGTAGGTGAAAAACAGTGAAGATTGGTTTATCCTTTTCTTGTGATATACATCAAAGACAGTTCTCCCTATCAACAATATCTCAGTCATCAGTTAAAATTAATCTCAGTGAAGGTATTATGGGAGCAGAAACTGATAGAAACAAAATAATATGTTGTTATATGGTGGTTTTCTCGTATATATCTTAGATCTGATGATATATAGGGCCAATGTTACACCTTTATTATATCTGTGTAGTCTGTCGTTATACCATTTAATGTATCCGGATAGTCTTTTGTTATTTTTAGTTTTAGACAAGGAAGAACATCATTATGTAACATTGTTTGTGCATTTCAAATTATAACGCAGCAATAAGATTTGACAAGCTCGTATACTTTTTTTGTTATCGAAAGTGAAAGAAATGACACTCTTACGTGACAATCAAGGATAGTATGTACATTTTTAAAGTGAAAGTGCTAAGCATTGGATGATTATCTTGTGCATAATTATGACGTCATTTGATTGGGATTTTCAACATTTATTATTATGCACGATGGTCTCTCGTCAAATTTGTCAAAATTTCACTGATCTCACATTTTGCTTTTTATTGTTTCTTGTGTTGAATGATTGATTGGTTGAATTATTGATTCGTTGATTTTTTTTTTGGCAAGACGCTTGTTGGCTTCAATTCGTCCGTCGTGTCTCAATTAGACCTAGGTGTGTGTATGTGTGTGTGCGCGCATGTGCATACGCGCGTGTGGATATGTGTGTGTGCGTGTGCGTGCGGGAGTGTGTGTATATTATGCGTGTGTGTGTGTGTGTGTGTTTGTGTGCATGCATATGCACCTATGCACGTGTAATTTTAACAATATCCAATTTATGAGAAGCGTTTTCTTGCCTCCATATCATTGAATGAACCATCAAATTATTGTCTGAAATAAAAATCATTGTGGGATGCGTCTTTTTATTTTCAAATTACGTACAATCACGTGTGAGCGATTGTGTGAAATAAAAGTGCCGAAAATTTAAAATCTGAGTTGTGTCAAGTCAAAGTCAAAATTCAAAAATATTTTATTTTCTCGTTAGGAAAATTACAGTGTGGTCTCGTACAAGCACTATTCAAACAAGAAAACACATTTGCATGCATTAAAAATGGAAACAAAACTAAGGAAAAATAGACAACAAATGAAGTTTCGCAAGGAGGTGGACATATTTAGAGTCGATACAAGCGACTATCAAAACAGTAAGAACTGCCCTCTTTCCCACCATTTCTATCCTCGCATTCATGTATTCACCCCCACCCCACAACCCCACCCTCTCCAATTTACCCCAAAACAAGGGTGTTTTAAGCAACGTTTATTGGCATAATATATTGCAGAGTACAGCAAAACCAGGTTATAAGAAAATCGAAGGGAGATCATTTTTGTCTCCTTATATCCGGGTTTTCTTATATCCGAAACTCTTATAACCGAGTTGAATGGGAAAAAAGGGAAAAATAAAAGAGAAAAAGAGAAAAAAATTAAATAAAAGACAAACAGAAACATAAAACGAAGAGAAAATGCTTTTACCTAATTTGGTGCATGAAAAAAGGAAAAAAATGCAAAACAGGAGGGAAAAAAAGAAAGAATAGAACAGAAAATTAAAAACAAAAATGAAGGCAGGCGTGGAATGAGTTGCATGATGAGCGAGCAAGATAGTGGAGAGCAGATGAATGATTGGGTGTGGTGTGAGAGTAACATATTTGTTTAAATATAAATTTCTGTTTCTTGTTTTTAATCAATATTCTAATTTGGATGTATAACTTATTTTACACAATGGAAGACAATTTTGTATTTGCGTTTGTACAATGCCAATGGACAATAAAGAAACTTGCGACCTATGACTCATGTTTTACATCATAAAATCAAAATACAGCAAAACTCGAAAATCGAAGGGATATGATTCTTTGCTTGTTACCATATTCCGAGTTTTCTTATATATCCGAAACTCGGACATAAGAAAACATTTTGAAGTTTTTTTCCTTATAACCAAAATGAATGGGGGAAAGGGGAAAAAGAAAAAAAAAGAAAAGAAAGACAGAAAAACAAAACGAAGAGAAAATCTTTTTCCTAATTTGATGCATGTCTTACATCATAAAATCAAAATCGTTTACTAAGAAGATTTACAGGTGCCTACAACCACTCAACTATCTTTTTTCCCCCTTTTTACTGTTATCAAATGCATACCCCTTCACCTTTCTTGTACTGAACTATTACCATTTACTGTCCACCCATGCAGCTTTTCATCAATCGTTTGCTTTTGTTTATGTGGATTTTCGTCCACATATTCAGTTATTTGTATTTATCTTCTTAAAGAAATGGATTGCCTTTTCCTCTCTGCCATTGCTGCTGAAAATAAAAGGATGGACAGTCTCTCTACCACCACCACAGAAGTACAGGCACTCATATTTTGTTTTTCTGCTCAACATTTATTTTGCACAGAATACTGAAGGAAAGTATGGAATAAAGGAATAAAAACAACTCAATTAGTCTTGATAAGCTTTCCCTTTTTGGAACAACCTCAATTTTCTCGGAGCATCCTTTCAGCTCAGGTCCAACTCACTTTTAAAGACACACTGACCCAACACGACTAAGTCCCTTGTTATTTTCTGGGTCGCTGTGACCCAGATACAAATTCCCCCAACTTCAAATTGAGGCTGCTCTTTAAAATGTTTCGTTTTCAATTTGGGGGCATTTGTATGGGAGTCAAACCTGGTCAAAACAAGATTTCGTACCAGCTATAAGAGGGATAACACGTGGAACCCGTGATTTTGACACGTGATCTGGTGGGTCTTTAAGAAAATGTTGTCAATGGTAATTCGCTTATAAGAAGATAGAACTCGCTTATAAGAAAATGAACTGCAAACCAATTCTCTTGTTTGACATAATTTTCTTATATCCAAGTTTCCATTGCGGATGGGAGAAGGAATTTGCTTGCTTATAACCGAGTTTTCTTATAAGCGAGTTTCTTATATCCGAGTTTTGATCATAGATAAGAAAGAAGAA
Source organism: Phymorhynchus buccinoides (assembly GCA_017654935.2). NCBI lineage: Eukaryota > Metazoa > Mollusca > Gastropoda > Neogastropoda > Raphitomidae > Phymorhynchus > Phymorhynchus buccinoides. Next base: position 14,114,121 of record CM065694.1, read on the forward strand.
GTTCGGCAGGGAATTTTTTTGCTTGCACCATTATAAGCGAGTTTTCTTATAAGCGAGTTTCTTATATGCGGATCCGGCTGTATCTTTCTATATTAAGGTAGGCTACTCTAGTCTCACTACGACTAACACAAAAGTACAGGCATTCATATTTTTTCTTTTGCTCAGCATTTATTTTGTACAGAATACTGAAGGAAAGTATGAAATTGAAGGAACAAAAATAACTCAGTCTTGCAATCAAGTGCCTGTACCAGTTAGAGTGTCTGTGATGTAGCTGCTCTGACGTACATTTTCCTCTTTTTTGTTTGTTTTGTTGGAAGACTGCATTTTTTGGAACATTCTTTCAGTTCATGCCCTAATTTAAAAAAATCGCTTATAAGAAAATCAAACTCGCTTATAAGAAAATGAACTGCAAACCAACTCCCTTGTATGAAATAATTTTCTTATATCCGAGTTTGCATCGCGGATGGGAGAACGAATTTGCTTGATTATAACCGAGTTTTCTTATAAGCGGTTTTCGTATATCCGAGTTTTGATAATACATAAGAAAGAAGGAATTCGGGGGGAAATAAATTGCTTGATTATAAAAGAGTTTTCTTATAAGCGAGTTTCTTATAAGCGGGTTCGGCTGTACACAAATTATTTCATGAGCACAACAAGCTATAAGCTTATAAGCGCACTCAAAAACGTTTCAATTACAAACATAAGGCTGCATCATAAATGTACTTTAATAGCTGAGAAAATAAATTGCATTGGAATAAGAAAAATAAACTAAGCACAGATAACAATACATCATACACACCCATTTATGACTAGAAAACCCCCCAATAGAAGTTAAAAAAAAGGAAAAAGAAGAAACAAAGAGAAGAAAACAACAACAAAAACAAACAAAACGAAGAATGGTGTTGCAAAATATAACATACTAAGTACACTCTAAATAACAATCAAAGACGCTAATTTTACATCAGTACATCTCAACAGGGCACATGTGATATGCTATTGAATAATTATTGTTTATGCGTTTTTGCAAATTGCCAATAAAACATTAGTCAGTATCAAAGCGTTTCAAAACGTTTATAAAATTACATACTGCTAACATACTTCGTTTTTTAAAAACTTATTTATAAAAACGCAGAAATTGATCAGGCAAATAGTCACACATAAACAAGGGACATTCCTTAAAATAACCCGCTGAGAAGACTAAGCCATGTATAAAAATAGTATTCTCAAAATAATACTGGTACAACAAAATAAGGTCTATTATTCAATAATTCCATGCAACCAAAGACATTAAAAGATTGTAGAATGAAAAGAATGCACATGATTTATCAGGCATCAGAATAGTCTGAAGTCCAATCCTCTGAAAATTGCGGTAAAAGGGCCATCTAGGCCCTAGACTGAAGAGGGAAAACATTCAAATGAGTTGGGAACACCACCAATAAGGCTTAATATAGTGATATATCACTGTAAAAATGCTATTTAACACAAAGGATAACACTCAATAAAAAGGCAACAAAACCTCTGACAAGAGAAGCCAATCCTCTGTCAGAAATTCTTAATCCTCTAAAATCCTCTGCTTCTGACCATTCTGATGCCTGATTTATGCAAGGCTATGGGGGACGCACACATATATGTAGAAGTTCCGTGTGGAAACTCCGTTTTTAAGTAAAAGAAGAAACAACCAGAGCATGACTTTACTTAAAAACCAGGATTTCGCACAAAGCCTGAGTTTTTGTGTGCGTCCCCTAATCCAACACACATACACATAATCGTACAACTCATGCAGCAGCGTTAAGATGGCGTCATATATTATGTGCCCCTGTTCTTGGTGTAGGCGAACTGGAGTGGGGGTCTTGGTGATCTGGAGTGGCAAGTCCCAGAAAATCGAAGTATGATCTGTTCAGGGGAATGGAAGTCAGTGCCACAGGTCTGTAACCATTGCGTTGAGAAGGACATTGCTTCTTTGGGACAGGGACCACTGTTGATCATTTCCACAGAGAGGATGATGATAATGACAATGATGATGATGATGATGAAGAT
>CM065694.1:14116657-14136657 GCA_017654935.2 Phymorhynchus buccinoides
CGGAGGCAGGGCAACACCAGTAAAGCCCGTAGTTTTTTAACAATATAGGAAGCTGTATCTGGTAAACCACGCCTCGGTTAAAACCTCATCGCTATGTACCGCCACATTGTATTGATTCCTAAAACATGATGCAGACATATTGAATGAAAATGGTGTTTACGTCCTTCGGTCAAGACACATATGGGTGGCATTTGGTAAATACAAAGATGATTGGAACAATACTGGCTGCAATGCCGGAGGCAGTGCAACAGCAGTAAAAGTCCGAGTGTTATAACAATATAGATAGGTTAGCGGTAACCACGCTCGGTTAAACCTCATCGGCTATGTACCGCCACAATTATAAGTGATAAAGACATAGTTTCATTCAAAGGTTCAAGTGAGCAAGAAGGACTTTACAGAGAATGGTGTTCTCTTTGCATCAGATTGAAAGTCCACAATAAAAATCAAACAGCACTGAGTTAAAAAGAAATGCGTAAAAATCTTATGTAAAATACAAAAATAATAATGTTCTAAAAATTATAATTAAAAAAGATAATAGACAGGATAGGGAGGGCCAAACTACCTAAATTTGGATAAAAATAGAAGAAATATAACATCTCAGTGATAAGCTGTGCGTGCGCGTTACCCTAGTCTGAAGGACTAAAAGTTGGTGCATTTGAAATGCAGACCAGTTTGCATTTTACCATTTCTTTTTAACTTTAGTGAGGTTTGCTTTTATTGTGGACTTTCAATTGGTGTCAAAGATCAAAGTCACTGAACCGAAAATGGCTGCGCGCGGCTGTGTCTAGCGTTTTAACGCTCCAGTTAATTTTCTTTCAAATGTTTGTCTTGTACTCAGTGAAAGTGTTCAAAATGGTGTCCCGGACGGAGAAGGCGTCCAATGCTTGGTGCTGGAGATGATGGAAGGGGGCTGAGCGACTGGTGAGGTCGTGTCCACCCCAAGGGGGTGCCGCGGGGCAGCTGAGGGTGGCGGCCTACAGACTGTTCTGTGCCTTGTACTCATGGCAGATAAGGCATCTGCACGGCGACATCAGCAAGAGAACATCCTCGGGGTCATGATGATGACCCGCCAGCATCAAGCTCACAGACTTTGCGCTTTCAAACAGGGGCTCTGATTGGAATGAAGAAAAGGTGGAGGCTATACTATGGGAGCTAGCAAGATGTGTGTGTATATTTGTGATCGCATTTGTGTTAACATAGCATAGACCAGCGCATGTTTGTGGATATGATTCTTTGGGGCGGTGGGGGGTTGTGTGTATCAGTGTGTGGTGTGAATGTGGGTGGCATTAAGATGTGATCTTGCTGCCATTTTTTAAAGATGTTCAAAGAAATTCCACTCAACCTTTGGTGCTCCAAAGGGGGGTATGGTGATCATTGACCTAGTATTTGTTGTGTGTGTGTAGAGGAGAGTGAGAGAGAGAGAGAGAGAAAAAAGAAAGAGAGGTGGGGGGAGGGGGAAGAGCAGGGACAGGTTCTAGGGGGTATTGAACAAAAGTTTGGGGCAGACAGGTTCTAGGGATTTGAAACAAGAGTTGGGGGCAGACAGGTTCTAGGGGTATTTGAACAAGAGTTCGGGGGCAGACAGGGTTCTAGGGGTATTTGAACAGAGTTTTGGGGCAGGACAGGTTCTAGGTGTATTTGAACAAGGTTTGGGGGCAGACCAGGTTCTAGAGGAATTTGACAATGGTTTCGGGAACGACTGGCTCTAGTGGTATTTGATCAAGTTTTCGGGCCCACAGGTCCTAGGGGTATTTGGACAAGAGTTTTCAGACAGACAGACTAACAACGGAAATGTTAAAACAAAAGTGGGTGGAATCAATGCTTTGTTTTCTTCTACCAGGCGTATAAGAGAGCTACGGTTACTCCAGCCTACACGGCCCATGAGATAAACGCTGGGATGTAAAACCAAGAAGCCTTTGCCCTGACATGGGGCTGCAGGCGGCATGCTGCTGAGATGGGACCTGCACTGCGGTCTTCCTGCTATGGGCCAGTCCAAGGCTGAATGTCTCGAGTGAGGGTGCGCTACAACGTAACTTCATTTTTGAATTCTATGAACCTTCCTGCTATCAATTCAGCTGTTATTCCTACCTCAGTTTTTGTCCTATTCATCCTGCTATTCCTCCCTTTCAGTTGTCTTTCATCTGCGATTCCTATCTTCAATTGGCCTATTCATCTGTTATCCTACCTTCAGTTGTCCTATTCATATGATATTCTGCTTCAATGTCCTATTCATGTTATTCCTATCTCAATTGTCTATTTCATTCTGTTATTCATACCTGCAATTGTCCTATTCATCTGCTATTCGACCTTCATTGTACTATTCATCTGCTATTCCTACTTCAAACCGTCCTATTAATCTGTTATTCATATCTGGAATTGTCTATTCAATCTGTTATTCCTACCTTCAATTGTCCTATTAATCTGCTATTTCCTACCTATTTGTCCTATTCCTCTGCTATTCTATCTTCAATTGTCCTATTTCAATACTTGCTATTCTGCCTTAAATTGTCCTATCATCTGCTATTTCCTATCTTCAATCTGTCCTATTCATCTGCTATTCCTGCCTTCCACTTGTCTATTCATCTGTTATTTCCTATCTTCAATGACCTAGTCATCTGTTATTCCTATCTTCAATTGTCCTATTCATCTGCTATTCCTATTTTCAATTGTCCTATTCATCTGCTATTCCTGCTTCAGCTTTCATAATATTCAAGGGGGTTGTATTACTAAAGGAAACCTCATATTTCAATTTAACTGTTTCTGATTAGATAAAATGTCAGCTTCTAATTTAGCAATATTTCTTTTTTTAAACAAGCAAGAAAACTTCCAGCTTTCATTAATTATATTATCCTATGGTGTTCATGTGAAAAGTTCAGGTTTTCACATTCAGCGTCTGTTCTTGTAAAAAACTCCAGCTTCATAATTGTTCAGTTGTATTTCCTTTAAATACTCAGCTTTCAGTTATTATTCCATTAAAAAAACCTTTATTTCACGTTAGTTGCTATTCTCAAACACTTCTCTTTATAATAGTGAGATGTTATTCATTAAAAAAAAAGTTCATATTAATATTTGGATCTATATCTCTTAAAAACTCCATGTTGTCATCCAGTTGCTATTCCCTTAAAATGCAACCTTCAGCTGTCATGTTCAGTTATGAACACAAAAAAGAGTCGGTCATATTCAGTCATAATTCCTATACAACGTGACCTTTCCACTCAAGCATTAGCATATAAAAATCAGCTTCATATTTCAGTTATAATTACTTAATGGTGTTGCGCTGTTGAAAAAAACCACACCCAGATAAACTAATTGTTCTATATGTATTAAGCGATTATCTTTACCTTTTAGTTTGTTATATTTGTTGCTGTGTTCTTGTTGTTGTTCTTGTGATTGAAAGACGCAACATTTAAGAACTGTGGCAGATTTATGGAGGATTCATGTCATTTTTTTTTTTCTTGAATAGAGAAGCACATATTCATTTGCTGACCCATTGTCATTCCATTGCAGGAGTGGGGCCTGATCGGATTATACATGAAATGGTATGCCCCCCACGGCATGCTCAATGAAAAGTAACAACGACAAATTCTGTAACGTTCTGCACAGAAACCGCAACCATGTCCCCCAGGTAAGGACTTTATCATCGATATCTTAAGAATATTGTGTGGGGGATTTCCCTGTCTAGTGTCTTCTTGTATCCTTTAGGTAATACATTCCACACAAAATTGAAGTATTCCTTCTGGGGTTTCTCCAGCTAGAGGCCAATGTTCATTTAACAGCTTCAAAGTGAAAACTGTCCAGGTAAGTTCAACGTGGCTGCCCACAATTTCCCCATGTATGCCCCTAGGTCCATGCTGATCAGACTATAATGGTTATGTAGGTGTAAACCAAATGGTTTCCAAAAAACTATGCAATTGATAACAAGGAGAAGTTTAAGGTATTAAAAATAATACTTTTTGCACACTTTTGACCCCTTGATCTAGTTACCAATCAGCCAACTTTGAAGCCTGGACACTAACAAAGATATGCCCAAACACCGGTTTGTCTCCTCCATAGGTCTCTGTACTTGACCTGGAAATTCGTCAGTGCCCAATATTTGAATTACCATAACCAAGCTCTTCCATACAAGTGAACATTTAAGTCAAGAATGTGAAAAATATATGGCTGTACAGGAAAAACGTTTTCAAAGTCAAACTTCAAGTCCAAGATCAAGCACAGTTAACCAATTGTCAAGGATCATCACTGCATCGTGACACATCACACATTGAAGCCACTTATGTTCTGGTTCATGTCCAAACTTGATGGTCAAGATCAACAGATGTTTTCTTTAGGATTGATCAGTTTTACAGGTAGGCCCTGCAATAGATGAGTCCCATAGAAACACTGCGACAGTGCTGATACCAATACCACACAAAAATTTAAAGCAATCTGCTACATGGGGTTCCAGTTACAGGGTTAACAAACACGAATACTGATTAATTTATTATATGCAATACCAGACAGTTTGTCGTCTAACATTGGCATTTATGTAGTTCATTTGAAAGGGTTTGCTTTTTTCATCATCAGCATCCTCTTCATCCTCAACGTCATCGTTCAATAATCTTCAGCTTCTTTTTCTTCTTCTTTCTCTCCTTGTCTACCCTGGCCTCTTTTCATCACTCCACCTTCATCATAATCCTCATAATATCATCATTTACCACATCACCATCTATCTTCTTCTTTTCCTAATTATTCTTTTCTTCTTGTTCTTCTCTTCCTTCTCGTCCCCCTGGCCTCTGTTTCCTACCCCTCCACATCAGCATCATCATACATCATCTCATCATTACCAAATCACCATCCTTCTCTTCTTTCCCGCTTCTTCTTTTTCTTCTTGTTCTTCTCGTCATCCCTCCTTCTCATTGCCTCTTTTCCACTCCCCTCCACATCATCATCATCATCACCATATTCATTATCATCCGCCCCTCATCTTCATATAAACTGCTTATCTCTGGCCAACGCTTTTGTAGTTTGATGCAAAGAAAATGAGCCTTGAAAAAAAACTAGGACCTATTTTAAATAGCCTTTTTTCTTATGTTAAGGCGAGGGATAGGCTATGCCAGCTCCATCGAATCGACGAAACGTATGACAAGCAGAGGGATCCAGACGTTGGGAAAAAGCACACTCTCACCTACTCGAGCTGATAATGGATTTCAACCCTGAGTTGAGGACGAAGCCCCTCGACGCCCTGGAACATACGATTTTTCTAAGTTCGTGAAACGTTTCCTATGAAGGAACAGTGACTCCCTGCCAAGTATTCACCTTACTTGAACAAACAGTTCCAGTACACCATCACCATTATCATCATCATCACCATCAACATCTTCATCATCATCGTCCTATCATCATCATCATTGGTGTAATCATTATTATCATCATCATTCGTCATTGCCATCACCATTATAGCTTCGTCATCATCATTCATCATCGTCATCGTCATCGTCATCATGCCATCATTATTATCCTCGGTTTTGCCTTTTTATTCAGTGTTATCCTTTGGTGTTAAATAGCATTTTAAGGTGATTTTATCACTACATTAAGCCTTTTTGGTGTGGTGGGAACTCATTTCAGTGTTATTCTTTGTGTTTAAATATATTTTTAAGGTGATTATCAATACATTAAGCATTTTTGGTGTGGTGGAACTCATTTCAGGTTATCCTTCTAAGTCTGGGGCCTTGATAGCCTTTTACGCGGTTTCAGAGGATTGGATTCAGATATTCTGATGCCTGTCATCAATCATCATCATCAATATTATCATTATCATCATCATCATCTTCATCACATCATCATCATTGTCATTATCATCATCCTCTCTGTGGAAATGATCAACAGTGGTCCCTGTCCCAAAGAAGCAATGTCCTTCTCAACGCAATGGTTACAGACCTGTGGCACTGACTTCCATTCCCCTGAACAGATCATACTTCGATTTTCTGGGACTTGCCACTCCAGATCACCAAGACCCCCACTCCAGTTCGCCTACACCAAGAACAGGGGCACATAATATATGACGCCATCTTAACGCTGCTGCATGAGTTGTACGATTATGTGTATGTGTGTTGGATTAGGGGACGCACACAAAAACTCAGGCTTTGTGCGAAATCCTGGTTTTTAAGTAAAGTCATGCTCTGGTTGTTTCTTCTTTTACTTAAAAACGGAGTTTCCACACGGAACTTCTACATATATGTGTGCGTCCCCCATAGCCTTGCATAAATCAGGCATCAGAATGGTCAGAAGCAGAGGATTTTAGAGGATTAAGAATTTCTGACAGAGGATTGGCTTCTCTTGTCAGAGGTTTTGTTGCCTTTTTATTGAGTGTTATCCTTTGTGTTAAATAGCATTTTTACAGTGATATATCACTATATTAAGCCTTATTGGTGGTGTTCCCAACTCATTTGAATGTTTTCCCTCTTCAGTCTAGGGCCTAGATGGCCCTTTTACCGTGGTTTTCAGAGGATTGGTCTTCAGACTATTCTGATGCCTGATAAATCATGTGCATTCTTTTCATTCTACAATCTTTTAATGTCTTTGGTTGCATGGAATTATTGAATAATAGACCTTATTTTGTTGTACCAGTATTATTTTGAGAATACTATTTTTATACATGGCTTAGTCTTCTCAGCGGGTTATTTTAAGGAATGTCCCTTGTTTATGTGTGACTATTTGCCTGATCAATTTCTGCGTTTTTATAAATAAGTTTTTAAAAAACGAAGTATGTTAGCAGTATGTAATTTTATAAACGTTTTGAAACGCTTTGATACTGACTAATGTTTTATTGGCAATTTGCAAAAACGCATAAACAATAATTATTCAATAGCATATCACATGTGCCCTGTTGAGATGTACTGATGTAAAATTAGCGTCTTTGATTGTTATTTAGAGTGTACTTAGTATGTTATATTTTGCAACACCATTCTTCGTTTTGTTTGTTTTTGTTGTTGTTTTCTTCTCTTTGTTTCTTCTTTTTCCTTTTTTTTAACTTCTATTGGGGGGTTTTCTAGTCATAAATGGGTGTGTATGATGTATTGTTATCTGTGCTTAGTTTATTTTTCTTATTCCAATGCAATTTATTTTCTCAGCTATTAAAGTACATTTATGATGCAGCCTTATGTTTGTAATTGAAACGTTTTTGAGTGCTCTTATAAGCTTATAGCTTGTTGTGCTCATGAAATAATTTGTGTACAGCCGAACCCGCTTATAAGAAACTCGCTTATAAGAAAACTCCCTTATAATCAAGCAATTTATTTCCCCCCAAATTCCTTCTTTCTTATGTATTATCAAAACTCGGATATACGAAAACCGCTTATAAGAAAACTCGGTTATAATCAAGCAAATTCGTTCTCCCATCCGCGATGCAAACTCGGATATAAGAAAATTATTTCATACAAGGGAGTTGGTTTGCAGTTCATTTTCTTATAAGCGAGTTTGATTTTCTTATAAGCGATTTTTTTTAATTAGGGCATGAACTGAAAGAATGTTCCAAAAAATGCAGTCGTTCCAACAAAGCAAACAAAAAAGAGGAAAATGTACGTCAGAGCAGCTACATCACAGACACTCTAACTGGTACAGGCACTTGATTGCAAGACTGAGTTATTTTTGTTCCTTAAATTTCATACTTTCCTTCAGTATTCTGTACAAAATAAATGCTGAGCAGAAGAAAAAATATGAATGCCTGTACTTTTGTGTTAGTCGTAGTGAGACTAGAGTAGCCTACCTTAATATAGAAAGATACAGCCGAATCCGCTTATAAGAAACTCGCTTATAAGAAAACTCGCTTATAATGGAGCAAAAAAAAATTCCCTGCCGAACTTCTTCTTTCTTATCTATGATCAAAACTCGGATATAAGAAACTCGCTTATAAGAAAACTCGGTTATAAGCAAGCAAATTCCTTCTCCCATCCGCAATGGAAACTTGGATATAAGAAAATTATGTCAAACAAGAGATTTGGTTTGCAGTTCATTTTCTTATAAGCGAGTTCTATCTTCTTATAAGCGAATTACCATTGACAACATTTTCTTAAAGACCCACCAGATCACGTGTCAAAATCACGGGTTCCACGTGTTATCCCTCTTATAGCTGGTACGAAATCTTGTTTTGACCAGGTTTGACTCCCATACAAATGCCCCCAAATTGAAAACGAAACATTTTAAAGAGCAGCCTCAATTTGAAGTTGGGGGAATTTGTATCTGGGTCACAGCGACCCAGAAAATAACAAGGGACTTAGTCATGTTGGGTCAGTGTGTCTTTAAAAGTGAGTTGGACCTGAGCTGAAAGGATGCTCCGAGAAAATTGAAGTTGTTCCAAAAAGGGAAAGCTTATCAAGACTAATTGAGTTGTTTTTATTCCTTTATTCCATACTTTCCTTCAGTATTCTGTGCAAAATAAATGTTGAGCAGAAAAACAAAATATGAGTGCCTGTACGTCTGTGGTGGTGGTAGAGAGACTGTCCATCCTTTTATTTTCAGCAGCAATGGCAGAGAGGAAAAGGCAATCCATTTCTTTAAGAAGATAAATACAAATAACTGAATATGTGGACGAAAATCCACATAAACAAAAGCAAACGATTGATGAAAAGCTGCATGGGTGGACAGTAAATGGTAATAGTTCAGTACAAGAAAGGTGAAGGGGTATGCATTTGATAACAGTAAAAAGGGGGAAAAAAGATAGTTGAGTGGTTGTAGGCACCTGTAAATCTTCTTAGTAAACGATTTTGATTTTATGATGTAAGACATGCATCAAATTAGGAAACAGGATTTTCTCTTCGTCTTGTTTTTCTGTCTTTCTTTTCTTTTCTTTTTCCCCTTTCCCCCATTCATTTTGGTTATAAGGAAAAAAACTTCAAAATGTTTTCTTATGTCCGAGTTTCGGATATAATTATAAGAAAACTCGGAATATGGTAACAAGCAAAGAATCATATCCCTTCGATTTTCGAGTTTTGCTGTATTTTGATTTTATGATGTAAAACATGAGTCATAGGTCGCAAGTTTCTTTATTGTCCATTGGCATTGTACAAACGCAAATACAAAATTGTCTTCCATTGTGTAAAATAAGTTATACATCCAAATTAGAATATTGATTAAAAACAAGAAACAGAAATTTATATTTAAACAAATATGTTACTCTCACACCACACCCAATCATTCATCTGCTCTCCACTATCTTGCTCGCTCATCATGCAACTCATTCCACGCCTGCCTTCATTTTTGTTTTTAATTTTCTGTTCTATTCTTTCTTTTTTTTCCTCCTGTTTTGCATTTTTTTCCTTTTTTTCATGCACCAAATTAGGTAAAAGCATTTTCTCTTCGTTTTATGTTTCTGTTTGTCTTTTATTTAAATTTTTTCTCTTTTTCTCTTTTATTTTTCCTTTTTTTCCCATTCAACTCGGTTATAAGAGTTTCGGATATAAGAAAACCCGGATATAAGGAAACAAAAATGATCTCTCCCTTCGATTTTCTTATAACCTGGTTTTGCTGTACTCTGCAATATATTATGCCAATAAACGTTGCTTAAAACACCCTTGTTTTGGGGTAAATTGGAGAGGGTGGGGTTGTGGGGTGGGGGTGAATAAATGAATGCGAGGATAGAAATGGTGGGAAAGAGGGCAGTTCTTACTGTTTTGATAGTCGCTTGTATCGACTCTAAATATGTCCAACTTCTTGCGAAGCTTGATTTGTTGTCTATTTTTCCTTAGTTTTGTTTCCATTTTTAATGCATGCAAATGTGTTTTCTTGTTTGAATAGTGCTTGTACGAGACCACACTGTAATTTTCCTAACGAGAAAATAAAATATTTTTGAATTTTGACTTTGACTTGACACAACTCAGATTTTAAATTTTCGGCACTTTTATTTCACACAATCGCTCACACGTGATTGTACGTAATTTGAAAATAAAAAGACGCATCCCACAATGATTTTTATTTCAGACAATAATTTGATGGTTCATTCAATGATATGGAGGCAAGAAAACGCTTCTCATAAATTGGATATTGTTAAAATTACACGTGCATAGGTGCATATGCATGCACACAAACACACACACACACACACGCATAATATACACACACTCCCGCACGCACACGCACACACACATATCCACACGCGCGTATGCACATGCGCGCACACACACATACACACACCTAGGTCTAATTGAGACACGACGGACGAATTGAAGCCAACAAGCGTCTTGCCAAAAAAAAATCAACGAATCAATAATTCAACCAATCAATCATTCAACACAAGAAACAATAAAAAGCAAAATGTGAGATCAGTGAAATTTTGACAAATTTGACGAGAGACCATCGTGCATAATAATAAATGTTGAAAATCCCAATCAAATGACGTCATAATTATGCACAAGATAATCATCCAATGCTTAGCACTTTCACTTTAAAAATGTACATACTATCCTTGATTGTCACGTAAGAGTGTCATTTCTTTCACTTTCGATAACAAAAAAAGTATACGAGCTTGTCAAATCTTATTGCTGCGTTATAATTTGAAATGCACAAACAATGTTACATAATGATGTTCTTCCTTGTCTAAAACTAAAAATAACAAAAGACTATCCGGATACATTAAATGGTATAACGACAGACTACACAGATATAATAAAGGTGTAACATTGGCCCTATATATCATCAGATCTAAGATATATACGAGAAAACCACCATATAACAACATATTATTTTGTTTCTATCAGTTTCTGCTCCCATAATACCTTCACTGAGATTAATTTTAACTGATGACTGAGATATTGTTGATAGGGAGAACTGTCTTTGATGTATATCACAAGAAAAGGATAAACCAATCTTCACTGTTTTTCACCTACACTAAAGATTCTTCTTCTTCCCTCTAAGATGTGATTCAAAACATTTTCAACGATTTCCCCCCTTCATATCCGGACAACTGAATGCCCACCTCCCTATAAGACTCCCTCTAAGATGTGATTCAAAACATTTTCAACGATTCCCCCCCCCCCCCCCCCCTTCATATCCGGACAACTGAGTGTCCACCTCCCTTATCGACCACGCTTTATTACGACTTGTTGGACTGATATTTGCAAGGGAGGCTCCATTTGTACTGTGAAGTCGTTTTCTTTTCATAACTTTTCATGTATAAGTCACTACTAAATAATGGGAATTGTAGGAGATGGGTCTTCAAAAACAAGAAAGAAAGAAAGAAGAAAGGAAACACGAACAAAGAGAAAGACAGAACGAAAGACAGAAAACAAGGCATTAACACACATGTGTCATGGAGCTTAAAGGTATGTGCTATCGAAATATTCTTAATAAATACAACATGGCACGGAAGTTGTTGTTTTTCGTTTTTCATATCTGTTCAGCTTCCTCCTTTTGCAATGCTTGTTTTTCTTCTTAATAATATCCATGCTAGACTCAATGACATATATACACCAGCACATGTATGTATACATGTACGTAGGTGAAGACGGGGTAAAAAGCCCATGGGCGGGTAAGAAGCCCATGCCAATTATCTCATGAAATAAAGAAACTTTTAGTCACATTTTGCCCATGAGACGAGTGTTAATGTTTAGCATTCGTCTCATGGGCAAATTTGACTGAAATTTGCTTTATTTCATGAGATAATTGGCATGGGCTTCTTACCCGCCCATGGGCTTAATACCCCGTCTTACCCTATGTATGCAATAGAGCCCCCATGCAAAGTCAGGGTGCAGGTCTCTCTGGCCCCGACATTCCTTCACACCATCATCACACAGTGGGTTCGATGATTTTCACCACGCGGCTGCTGGGAATGGGTGACGTCAGTTCCGGCACGACGATGAGCGCCTCCGACAGTAGAGAGCGCACGGCTTCCGGTAGTTCCGGTGTGGAGTGGTGAACGGTGACCCACGGGGCACCTGTAGTATGAAGAGCGATGTTAGCGATACTTTAAAGGGGCACCCTGACGGATGCGGTTTTTTTGCAAGAAACACGTCGAGATCACCATGAAGACACCCTTTACAGAGATCGCAACACTCACTTTGCTCTGGTTTCCCAGAAATCAAACCGTCAAATCGGCGATTCCTCCTTGGTGGAGGTGCTGGAAGTCAAATTCTTTTCTAATGTCCGCCTGAGTTTAGACCGAATCGTTTGCACGAAACGTTCACAATACAAGCCTTTTTTATTTTTTTATTTTTTATTTATACAATTTACCTAAAGGAGTTTCGCTTACAACAAAGGAAATAGCCCCTATGGTGTTTTGTTTTTTACTGCACTGCGAAAAAGTAAAATCTTCAACCACAATGAGTGACCTCCACCCACCCCATCCAAAATGGCTTCTCTCTTCGGCATCTCCGCCAAGGAGGAATCGCCGTTTTGACGGTTTGATTACTAGGAAACCAGAGCAATTTGAGTGTTCCGATCCTTGAAAAGGCTGTCTTTCTAGTAATCTCGACGTGTTTCTTGCAAAAACTCATCCGTCAGGGTCCATCTTTAAGAACGGCATTAGCGAGGATGTTCTTTGATTTTTGAATTATTTCAATAAAACTGGTGTCTTTTTTGTGTGGTTCCTTTAAAGGCAATTTTAAAGCAAAACGGAAGAAAGAAAAAACATGTTTCAAATAACACCCTTTTCATATAGGAAGTTGGAATTCTCCACAAACACTGTTGCATTTTCGAGCAAATCCACCTCGCCCAAACGTTACAGGCAACAGAACAAGGAATACTCCCTTCCCCTACATCCGCTCCACTTTTTTCAGATCCAGTCTCCAAAGGCAAACTCAATTTGTAAACCAACCTGTCTGTCTCTGTCTGTCAGTCTGTCCGTCTGTCTCTCTCTCTCTCTCTCTCTCTCTCTCCCTCTCTCTCTCCTTTATACAACACTTATCCCCCTCGTCTTAAAGCCTGTATTGCTGTGAACAATGACAATAAATGTGAAATTTTCTTTCCCAACACCCTTGCTCTCTCCCTCTCTCACACAAACTACCCCCCCCCCACACACACACACAAAATCCATGTATACACACGCACGCACGCACACACATTCAGGAGTGCGCGTGCACACACACACACACACACACATACACACACACACACACACACACACACACACACACACACACACACACACACACACACACACACACACACACACACACACACACACACACACACACACACACACACACACACACACACACACACACACACACACACACACACACACACACACACACACACAGACACAGTAGACTAGACACACAGTAGACACACACACACACACACACACACACACACACACACACACACACACACACACACACACACACACACACACACACAAGATAATTAAACTTCAACTTTAAACAAACATAAGATTCAAACTTTAAAAAAGCATGCATGCTTTAATGAATTTGCTTAATTTTAGTAAAATCTCTTTAAAGGTCAAGATGTGCCACCCCCCCTACCTATCTCGGTTAATTGTATTTTTCCGTTATTGCCTTTCTTACCATACATAAAGCTGTATTTTAGGAACATTTTTAGCTAATAACCTTTTTGGAATACTAACCCTAACCCTAACCCTAGCCCTAACCCTAACCCTACCCCCCACCGTATAAGACGGAAAAACGCAACGAACCACAACTGTGACAAATCGCGGTGTACTGCAGTACATAGTGGGGGGTAGGGTTAGGTTTAGGGGTAGGGTTAGGGTTAGGGTTAGTATTCCAAAAAGGTAATTAGCTAAAAATGTTCCTAAAATACAGCTTTATGTATGGTAAGAAAGGCAAAAACGGAAAAATACAATTAACCGAGAAATGCATGGGGGGTGGCACATCTTTACCTTTACCCTCTTTTTTAGCAGAAAATAAAGTACGAAAAGAAAAACAACACACACACACACAAGCACACACACACACACGCACGCACGCACGCACACACACACCGCCTCCTCTAAGTTTGGTGAGCGCTCCTTTTCCTTTTCGGCCCCATCAGTTTGGAACTCCTTACCACGCGAAATCCGCCATATCCAGTCCTTGCAATGTTTCAAGTCAGCTCTCAAGACCCACCTGTTCAAGCTACATCACAACCTTTAGGCCACATTACTTCTGGACTCTATTCTCACACACACACTCCCCTCCCCCCATACTAGTTTCACTGTGTGTTGACTGCAATGTGCACGTCAGCTTTGTTGCGAGAGAGAGAGAGAGAGAGAGAGAGAGAGAGAGAGAGAGAGAGAGAGAGAGAGAGAGAGAGAGAGAGAGAGAGAGAGAGAGAGAGAGAGAGAGTGTGTGTGTGTGTGTGTGTGTGTGTGTTGATGCTTTGTTCAACTGATTGTATTTTGTATTGTGTTTTTGGGGTGGGGTGAGTGGTGGTGATGGTAACGGTGTGTGTGTGTGTGTGTGTGTGTGTGTGTGTGTGTGTGTGTGTGTATGTGCCGGTACGTGCGTGTATGTGTGGGTGGGGTGTGTATGTGTATGCCTATTTGCATGTGCGTGAGCGATTATTTCGGGTGTTGTTGAATTTGTTGCTTCTTAATTTTTGTTGTTGTTAAGCGCATAGAGCTCCACATTGGTGGAGGAATGCGCTATATAAATGATTCACTATTATTATTATTATTATTAAACCAAAACCCACCCTCTTTCACATTATCTCCAAGGGAGACCAGAAAGTAGAGTCCCACAGCCAGGTCGATAGCCTCCCCTGCTCTGGTCCTTCCCGCCCCCAGGGCCTGTGCTGCACGTGCGCACGGCATTGCCCGGATGCACTGGATGAATCCTGGGAGAATACAACCATCGTTATAATTTTCATTCCGTATTCTTGAGTTAACGTGGTGACAGCTCTGACATGGCCTTAGTTGTGAACCGAGCAATAATTTTAATCTTTAATTAATTCGCATACATTGATATTATTAACAAGGTAATTGCAAGCATTCTTTCTTTTTTCCCGATTATGGCTAAGCCGAATGATGTAGACATGGATGGGGGAAGACGGGATAAAAAGCCCATGGGCGGGTAAGAAGCTCATGCCAATTATCTCATGAAATGAAGCAAATTTCAGTCACAGTTTGCCCATGAGACGAGTGTTAATGTTTAGCATTCGTCTCATGGGCAAATTTGACTGAAATTGTCTTTATTTCATGAGATAATTGACATGGGCTTCTTACCCGCCCATGGGCTTTTTACCCCGTCTTCACCTGCTTCTCTTCCCGATATGTGCCAGTCATTATGACCACCAACAGCACTCTTTCTTCACCTGGTTTCGGGCACTTCAACGTCGTCGTATAAGCCGCGGGCTTCAGCGTGTTCCACACGTCATTGTTGACGTCACAGAGCGCGGCGGCCACGTGATCGACGACCCCTTGACCCACGATCATGGCCTTGAACTTGCCCAGGGCGCTGCCGTCCTCTATGGTGGCTTGCATCAGGCTGCAGCCCTTATCCACGCTGTCCGCCTTGCCCGAGAGATGCAGCAACAGTCCGCCTGGAGATGTCATAAACGAACAGCATCGTTTTGTTACTCCCACGAACTTTACTAAAGAGATATGTGGTTTTAAAAAAAATCACCACCACAAAAGGGACATTAAATGTTAAACTGTACTTTGTGTGTGTTTGATTTTTGGGGGTGGCCTTTTCGTTTCCTCAATTATTATGTATAAATGATGTATTATTGTACTTACACAGTCTGTCATTCACCAAATATTTTTCATGAAATATTTCAGGAGCACGCTATAAGCGCTAGCTTGTTGATGCTCTCTTTTGCTTTCTGTTAAATGTGTGTTGTTTGGAGATATTAAAGATTTGTTTAAACCAAATGTCAAACTGATCATCGCGAGGAAAGGGTACAGTTGGAAACTTTTAGACAAAAAATATCTTTGTAAAATGCCAAACTGACCATTCTGAACTGTACAGTTGGGAACTTCAGACAACTGTCTTTGTAACGATATAAGAACCATTCTTGTATCTTACTTCGCATCAGAGTTAAATGCATTTTTTTAAAATTTGGTAGGGTGAGTGTCAGCCATTTTCAGAAACCGCAAGTCTAGCATAGCTGAACAAAATACATCTTTCAAATCCTCGCATAAGTCTACCACCTTGAATGGTGAACAGGCATCCATTGATGCCTCAATCACGTCTTAACTTCAACTTCAACTTCTTTCTCTGTTCTTCTTTGTGGATTAGCCCTAATAAATGATCAAACACGCCTGTTCTGATGACGAGGTCCATAAAACCCCGGGGCCACCAATTGTCCTACATACGGTGCAGGGATTCAGCCACCGATGTTTAAAGGGCTAAGCACCGTAACAACACCTAAACAGCCCATTAACCCAACACACCTGTTCCGATGACGAGGTCCATGAAATCCCGGGGCCACCAATTGTCCTACAGACGGTGCAAGGATTCAGTCACCGATGTTTAAAGGGCTAAGCACCATATCACCACCTAAACAGCCCATTAACCCAACACACCTGTTCTGATGACGAGGTCCATCAGGTCCCGGGGCCCTTTCCCCTGCAGGCAGTGCACGGATTCGGCCACCTCCAGGGCGTTGCCCACGGCCCGGCCCAAAGGACAGTCCATGGAGCTGATCACTGCTGCCGTGCGGATCTTCAGCCCGCAGCCCACATCAACCTGAGGGGACAAAACACACCAAGATTTGTATTGGGGTGGGGTGGATTGGATAGGATTGCACTGGATTGGACTGGATTGTATTGTATGTTGTTCTCTTGAACGTGGTGACAGCCCTGACATGGCCTTTGCTGTCGACGAGGCTATACTTTTAATCTTAATCTTAATCTTAATGTTGTTCTCCATAGGACAGTCCATGGAGCTGATTACTGCTGCCGTGCGGATCTTCATCCCGCAGCCTACATCAACCTGACGGGACAAAACACACGAGGACTTGGATAGGATTGGATTGGGTTGCACTGGATTGGATTGTATGTTGTTCCCCAGAGGACAGTCCATGGAGCTGATCACCGCTGCCGTGCGGATCTTCAGCCCGCAGCCCACATCCACCTGATGGGACAACATACACCAGGATGTATAATGGATTGGATTGGATTGGACTGGATTGGATTGAGTCGGATTGCATTGAATTGGACTGGATTGGATTGTATGTTGTTCTCCAGAGGACAGTCCATGAAGCTGATCACTGCTGCCGTGTGGATCTTTAGCCCACAGCCCACATCAACCTGATGGGACAACACACACGAGGATTTATTATGGATTGGACTGGATTGGATTGCACTGGGTTGGATTGCACTGGATTGGATTGCAATGGATTGGACTGGGTTGGGTTGGATTGGATTGCATTGGATTGGATTGGATTGGACTGGAATGGATTGCACTGGATGGGTTGGATTGGACTGGAATGGATTGCACTGGATTGGATTGCAATGGATTGGAATGGGTTGAATATTGTTCTCCAGAGGACAGTCCATGGAGCTAATCATTGCTGCTGGGCGGATCTTCAGCCCACCACCCACGTCAACATAACAGGACAAACAGAGGACCGGGCATCAGAATGATTATTCGGAGATCAGATATCTGGAAATTACAATACAATTCGTAACTTGCCATGTTATTTTAAGGGAAGTCCATGGAACTGACCACCACAGACGTGTTGAACTTTAAACTACAAGCCAACTAGAGCTGTCAGAACTACGCCCATCAAGGTTCAAAGACATCGTCGTTGTTGCAGTGCATATATACTATTAAGGTTATGCTTATAGCCTTTTATGCATAGAACTGAAGATAGCATGCTTCCATGACATTGCATTATCATCAGTACAGCCAGTCGTTCAGCCTCTTCCAGCTGGGACATGAAGAACAACTTTCCTGTCATCATCATCATCATCATCACCATCATCGTCATCATTGCCATAATTAGCACCACCACCACCGTCATCATCATCACCACCACCACCACCGTCATCATCATCACCACCACCACCACCGTCATTATCATCACTATCAACACCATCATCGCCACCGTAATCTCCACCACCACCACCACCACCCTTATCATCATCTTCATCATCATGATCATAATCATCATCATATTAAGCATCATCATAGTCATAGTGATAATTGCATTACCATCAGTTTGGCCAGCCGTTCGGCTTGTTCTAGCTGGGTCATGAAGGCCCCTTCCCCTGTCTTCACGTCCAGCACCAGACTGTTCAGACCCTCAGCCGCTTTCTTGGAGATGATGGAACCTGCACACCACACAGCAGTGGCTGCAGAACCGTTGCCAAGGCCCCCTTTGTTCGCGAGTCATAGTCTTCCACAAGAGACTAAATTGTACCAAGATTTTCCATAGCTGTAAAAAAATCATTTTGTATTGCATAGCTCTTACCCAAGGCGGCAGAACCGTTGCCAAGGCCCCCTTTGTTCGCGAGTCATAGTCTTCCACAAGAGACTAAATTGTACCATGATTTTCCATAGCTGTAAAAAGATTCATTTTGTATTGCATAGCTCTTACCCAAGAATATTATTATTCCTCCAAACCATTTATCATCGAGTGAAAGCCAAAAGGAATGACCACCCTTCTTTGTTCCTCTTATCTTCTTCTTGGGAGAAAACACCTTAAAGACACGTTGACGCACCACGGTTAAGTCCTTTGGGGGTTTTCTGGGTAGCTGTGACCCACATTCAAATATACCCAATTTCAAATTGAGGCTGCTCTCTAAAATGATGTTTCGGTTTGAATTTTGAGGCATTTATATGGGAGTCAGACTTGGTCAAAACAAGATTTATTTCCAGCTATAAAAGGGAAAACCCGTGATGCCCGTGATTTGGCACGTGATCTGGTGGGTCTTTAAACGCCTGTCGTTGTTACTATTCATTATGGTAATAAACACTTTCTTTTCTTCTTTAATACTTACCACGCACAACAATGGGGACTTAAAGCTAGTCTGACGCGTGCCTTTTACGCACGTAAAAATCCCACGGCAGCTGAAAGTCGGTAAGAGCAGGGAGAAACCCCGCTGCCTGGTATGGCCAAATTGATAGATAGGTTTTCCAAATGTGCCCACACCCCATCCTCACCCTGTGCCCCCCCAAAATTGTTTTACAAAAAATGGGTAGGCGCTGCACTTGTGGCGACGCGCTCTCTGGGGGAGAGAAGCCAGAATTTCACAGAGATAAGTCTCTGTGACTAGAATATACCAAATACCAAAAAATACCAAAAATAACTTGAGGTAAAACTTATAACAAGTGTTACAATTCATTGTGGTACTTTTTCCTTCTTCAAAGTCAAACGTATCTTCATGCTATAATAGCTTTCCGTAATTTAACTTCAGAAACACTTGAAACACTTGAAACATTCTTGTAAGTGGATTAGAATCTCGATTCATTCCAATGCAATCTCTTTCTCTCGCTGGTAATAATAGGCTACCCTACTTCTTATAATAGATCACCAGAAACCCTTCGCAGTTAGTTTTGATTTATTGTTGTTCTTATAGGCCCTATTCGCGCGCGCGCGCGCGTGTGTGTGTGTGTGTGTGTGTGTGTGTGTGTGTGTGTGTGTGTGTGTGTGTGTGTGTGCGTGTGTGTGTGTGCGTGCGTGTGTGCGTGCGTGCGTGTGTGTGTGTGTGTGTGTGTGTGTGTGTGCGTGCGCGCGTGTGCGTGCGTGCGTGCGTGCGTGTGTGTGCGTGCGTGTGTGTGTGTGTGTGTGTGTGTGTGTGTGTGTGTGTGTGTGTGTGTGTGTTTTCTTTGATGTAAACAATGAAAGAAACTAACACATTAAGAAAAAAGAAAACCTTATCGGAAGAGGTAAGCAGATAATATAGGCCTAGCCACAAGCAAACTGATTGGCAAGATAGAAGAGCACAAGTTGACATGCTTTTAATTGGCTATAAGATTGCAATCTGTTACCATGAATGAGCAATGTTATCACAATGTTCTGGACGGAACTATACTGTTTTGAAGAAAGAACTTATTTCGATGAAAACAAGCCCAAGAATATTACATGTATGCCAGTCGGTCGTTTCCGACCATGACTGCCAGATT
>CM065694.1:14151657-14154157 GCA_017654935.2 Phymorhynchus buccinoides
CGCGCGCACGCACGCACGCACGGAAATTATCACTTTTGACGTTCTTACATAATGTGAACGTTTAAATCCTACAGATTGAAAAGCAAAAAACAGAATTGATCTATCTGGCATAGTCTTTTTTCCATAATTTTGTAAAGTTGACAAAATACACAGAATCAAGTATAACTAAGCTACCTGTTTTTGTGCATTGCTAAGAACGTCTCTCAGCGACTTTAGCCGGGTTTTCCCATACTCTGTCACTGAATATGTTCATGTGTCAAAATATCAAATCATCTGACAAATAAAGCGGGCGGGCTGACGTTTCCAGCACTGCCTAGATATTATAATGTTATGGGCTATAAGAAGATGAAAAAATTGACTACAGTACTGTTTGGAGATCAACGTTAACCCTTTCACCGCCAAAGTCGCATTTTAGCACCACATTGATTTAACACCTATGTCACTAAAAGGCATAACATTGGGGTCTATTATCCAAAGACCCTATTTTCTTAGTTTTGGGAAGTAAGGATAGACCTTATTTTATACACGTCACAGAAGAATCCCCAATACTGCAGATGGATTTTGTTCTCTACCCAGGTAAATTTAATGGACATTTATGGCTGAAATAGGCTGGCGGTGAAAGGGTTAAAAATAGTGGGTAAAGAAAACAAGGTGCCTGTGAAAGGGAAGATTCCAACGTTGGAATTTTCTTTTTCTTTTTTCTTGTTTTCTGTACCCACCATTTGTACGTATATGGGCTATAGTTTACAATGATGGGGGTTTCATGTTATAATTTGTTCTCCGTGTGAGCAAAGGTGCAGAGCAATACCCCCCACACCCATCTCCATTTTCTCGGTTCTTTCCGTTTTTTCAGTCTCCCCATTCTTATTGCAGATTAAGCACATGCGTCTCATTCGTTTTCCTGTATTCAAAGTTAGTGTTCATCCTGTTACACAATCACAAACATGCATTTCCTAACCCCTTGACTGCCACCAACGTACAACGTACTGACCTGGGACGGTATTCATGTCGAGATAGCATGAGACTTAGCATGATGCTAACTTAGAAGCTCTTCCAAAAGTCCTATTAAATCCTATAGGACATTGGAAGAGCTTCTAAGTTAGCATCATGCTAAGTCTCATGCTATCTCAACGTGAATACCGTCCCTGATGACGAGGGCAGGATGGGGAAAAAAAAGCTTTGTCAGCTTATTCTTTAACCCTCAAAAAAGATTATTTTGACTTGACTTGAATTGACTGATGATGTCATCACATGAAGAGGAATAACCCTGATATGCTGGCTTTAGCTCTATAACACAATCAAGAGAGTAATATCATCAGACCAGTTTGACATATTGGCTCTATCAGTTGTGTTTTTCATGGCATGATTTGCCCAATGACTTTTTTTCTTTAATTTTCTCTGGCAGTCAAGGGGTTAATAGTAGACTATAAAGGCGCGAGTGTATAAACGCAATGAACCAACATGTTGAGGAGGAGGGGGGGTGTTGATCTGCATCTTAACCTGTGTTTTGTGTTATGTTTTCGGGTAGCTATGATACGAACGTTTGTATGAAGAGGGTTTTGAAGAGGGTGTGGCCTGCTTAAGAGTATCTGTTCATTTTATGTACTGTTAATACGTGTGTTAGTTTATAATATGTTTTTATCCCCACGCACAAGATGAATTCTTCTTGTTATAAAGCCAATAAACAGATTGATTGATTGATTGATTGAACCATTGATCACGAGACGAGTCTACGCCAAGACTCCCACTGATTTGACTACAGCGCCTCCCAACCGACCCTTTCCCCAAGACCAACGTTGATGAACCTAATACCAGGTGTACCTGCTACATCGAAGACTACAGCACCAGAACTACTTGTCCCTATGCTAAGAGCAACTGCTATAAGGACGTAAAACCTTCTACTACCAACCAACCGAACCATTGATGTGTGTTTTGTATTAAACTACGTATGGGGTTATTCTCTACGTGGTGACAGTCCTGAGATGGCCGTAGCTATTGACAGGACGATAAATGACTAAATAACAACAAAAAATCAAATCTTAATTTGATTCATTTTGCTGGGGGGTTTTCTCATACGTTCTTGGCTTATACAAAAGCGGGCGCAACAAAAAAAACATTACTCAACAAAAAGACAGTCGATCATAATTTACAGGAGTATGTTCTAATAATCCTTCGCTGCAATACTTGCTGGATGGGACATATCAGCTTCAGGTAATATATGTCTACCATCGTGCAAACTATGAAGTGATTCGCGGCAGTAGTTCACAAACTACTGAACAGAAGGACAAAAAACATAATCACAACACCAATTTAAGAAAAAACAACCCACAAAATTAAAACTAGAAAGCACTGATACAGCGCAACCTGGTGTTGAAAGCACCTGGACTTGGCCTACAGTACTCCAACTTCCCCATTCTTGTCAAAGGTGCAATACTCTAGATTGTTTTTTTGTCAAATACCTGGAGTTGCTTCCCTTGGACCATTTTGGCAACATTTGAAT
>CM065694.1:14159157-14171657 GCA_017654935.2 Phymorhynchus buccinoides
TAGTAACTGTAAAATGCAGCATTATAGACTGGAATCCAACAAGATTGACGAAATAATTGTGGAAAAAATAATCAGAGTAATGTATGTTTCCAACTCATTCAAAACATTCTTTTTGCCACATAGGTAGGCCTATATTACTAACCTGCGCAACCACCAACAAAGCTAGGCCTAATTGTCGCCAGAGTTATGAAAATATTGAGTTTTAAATACACACTAACTTTCATACAAGCGAGTTTTACATATTTTACAATACTATTTAAGCCTGCGATAACACATTGTAGATTTTTGTCCTACACGTGTTATATCAAATATTCATAGCACATACGACTAAAAAAGAAAGCGTAATTAAAGAAAAATAATAAAAGGTAAAACATTTTTAGAACAGACAAATAAGAAAGAAAAAACACACAATTGAAATGTGTATATGATTAACACATCTAACGCGTCCTAGTCATGCCAATCATGAAAACGAATACAAATAATCAGAAAGGACACATTAAGAGGCCGCGAGGCCTAGTCTAGTTGTCCTCATTCTCTGACCTGACCTGACGAGGTTTCAACATTATAGCAATTCAACATTCAACGTACTCACAGCCAAACTATTCAAGGGACCCCTCTCCGTCTAGAGGCCTACTACAGCTCGTTTCTTAAACTACTGTAGATAGTTACCGAAAGAACGAACAGGAAGTTCTCTCCCTTTCTTTACATCACAAAGTTTACTGCAGTCTAAAAATATATCGATTTTCATTGGATGCCCGTCAGTTGTTAACCAATGAAAATCTTCGTTTCATTTACCTGTGTGAAACAGCAACATTGCCATTAATATGTATGTTTCAGGTCTACATTTAAAATAATAATTTTGATCGAGACCTAAAAGAGGCACCACATGAGGTCGGAGGGTGTAAAGACAACTTCTTCTTACTCATACGTCACACCTACATTTCCTTTGTTAGTCCATTGACCCAGTTTCTTATTGGAAAGAAGACACAATGGTCCGACTTCAGAAGCCCTAAGGCAGGAAAGGCTGACAACTTGTGTGAAAATGTTTAGGTATGGTATATCGTTTAAATCAAAAGTCGTGGCACAATTCCAATCTTGCTTGACGTTTTATTTTGAGCAGCTGATTATTGTATTTATGCATTTATTCATAACACCCCCTTCTCAGTATTTATTTTTATCTTAAAGTTATTGTCTGTTTGTTTCTTTGTTTTCAAGTATTAACAGATTTTCTTCAAAATATGACCTTATACTTAATGCAGAATATACACATACTGAGCTTCCCACACAAAACCGAAATCAAACTTGTAAAACAATTCATGATTTCACTGACCCTAGCTGCCACTGTGGATAATTCTGTCTTCGTAAACAAAAACACGCACAAAAATAACATTAAAAAAAAAATTGGCAACGAAGGCTAGATTCGATTATCTAAAGCCGAGAGAGAGAGAGAGAGAGAGAGAGAGAGAGAGAGAGAGAGAGAGAGAGAGAGAGAGAGAGAGAGAGAGAGAGAGAGAGAGAGAGAGAGCATGGTTACGCAGATATGTTCCCCTAAAAGTCAACTCATATAGCCTCGTTATCTGTCACGTATCTGCCCACTTTCTTTGGTTTGATATACAATATCCGCCTTGGCATACGGCTGTGTCAGACTATAACATTATTGACATAAGCTAGAACACCAAGGCTACATCAAAATGGTGCTATGTTCTGCATATCTATACGGGGATTGTCTTTAGCCATGGCAAGCTCCTAGCATAACATCATCAGTCCAAAATCCTCCGAAGTCAGGGTGTGGCTGCCCACGTGGCAAGGGTATTAAAAAAACCACGGTCACACACGTAATGTTCTCATCCCTAGCTGGTACATAGTGTTCAAGTGCTTCGGCTGTTGGGATGATCCCTGGAGTCTTTAAGCCAGGGTACGACAACAACAACATACACACTATCAATGTCTTTTCTCCCAGAGAACAGGCGTGTTATTCTCACTAAGCATTAGACGACCATTACACGTAGGTCATTTATGAGTATTACTTGGATCTAAAGACAAACAAGCAAGCAAGTGCGTGTTGGTGTGTGTGTGTGTGTGTGTGTGTGTGTGTGTGTGTGTGTGTGTGTGTGTGTGTGTGTGTGTGTGTGTGTGTGTGTGTGTGTGTGTGTGTGTGTGTGTGTGTGTGTGTGTGTATGTGTGTGTGTGTGTCTGTATGTGTGTGTGTAAAGACAAGCAAGCAAGCAAGAGCGTGTTGTGTGTGTGTGTGTGTGTGTGTGTGTGTGTGTGTGTGTGTATGTGTATGTGTGTGCGCGCGCGTGCGTGTAGACATAACTTAAGGATAGAGGCCACAGCCACCGCCAAAACAAACACAAGAAAATCTATGTGAAGAGTCTAAGCTTCAAAATGTCCTCAGAGATAACGAATTCAGGTCACATGCAATAAGACCACCAAAGCTGGATCAGCATGGGATCATGTCGACATAGATATGAAACCCTCAGCATTGTTTTCCTCACTTGCAGGCCTATTTATTCTTGATGCTGTATTCTTACGAGCAAATTGCACTTGTTCTGTGTTATTCTTTACAAGTTATATCACTGTATTCAAAAGCATGTTTAGTGCATGGTTTAACTTAACAGCTTCTTTAGCTTTCTATTAGGTATTATTAGGTAGAGTCACGGAGGCGTCTCTGTGAAATTCGGGTTGCTCCCACCTGGAGAGCGCGTCGCAGCCAGAGACGCGCCACCCAATTTTTTTGGGCATGCGATTTTTGTGCGACTGATAATAAGGAAAGGGGAGGGGGTCATTTTTGACCAAATGACAACTTTTTTGTTGCCACTGGGATTAACGTGTGCTGAGTGGCACACGGGACCTCGGTTTATCGTCTCATCCGAAAGACTCCACGTTCAGACCGTAAGGCCTAGTGCAAAGTGAGATTTAAAAAAATCCCCTGTACCCAGGTTCGAACTCGGGTTTACTTGACACGAGGCGAACGCTTTACCTCTGTGTCACTCTGCACCTGCTGGGCTCAATTTTTTCTGACACACATTTATTTTATTTTCACTTTCCAACTCGTATCCTTTTATCGGTGGATGACAGAAGAGGGGGCATGATTTTATCTGTCTTAAGATAACAAGCTAAATTAAGACAGGTTAATTCGACATTAATAATAAAACTACACTAAAAAAAAGAAAGAAAGAATGACATTCGTTTCTCCAAGTTCGTGCTCAATTGTATTTTAACAATAAACTGTATTTGAAGTGGAAAAATGTTGGTATTATGATGCCATGAATATTTAAGTTCAATCAGTCTCTTTCTTTGTTTGTGGCTCAAGCCACAAACCTATAACTCACTTTGTTCAGTGATTCAGGAGACAGACAGACAGAGGCAGACAGACAGAGGCAGACAGACAGAGAGACAGAGACAACAGCCGCCGTGGCGTAGTGGTTAGCGTCGCGGACTACTGGCTAGGTGACTGAGAGGTCACGGGTTCGAATCCCATCAGAGGCGAGGTTTCTTTCGGTCCTGGACCGACTCCTGCCCAGAGTGAGTGGCTATGGGCTCAGTGGGAAGACTAAAACCACACAGTCGAGCTTCATCCGCTTAACGGATGCGATTCTGAGAGTGTTGCTCTAATTTCAAGACCAACACTGCAGGTGTCTGTAGTTCTCGGGCCTGGTTAACGCCGGGATAACATTATGAAAGGAAGCGTAGAATACAGCCCTGTCATGTAGTTTCAGACCGATACGGAATTCCATAGCATCATCATCATCATCATAGTCATCCGCCTTATTTCCATCAATCATTAATCATTAAAAAGAAAAATGTGTCAAATTCTGTGGCTTTACATGCCTTGCTCTCATGGTGACCTCAGTTTCGGTTTGGTGCGTTCGGGTCAAAGTCATGGGGATCAGTGTGTTCTGGGGAGCTGTCGGTGGACGGTCGTGGTGACGCCCTCGGAGAAGGACCTCACTCACGCTGGCTCAACGACTAAGAGAATAGTGTCGTCAGTAGGGGGCTTAGTAGGTGGTGTCCTGAACAGGCTCTACTGAACTCCACCGAAGTGACTCAGCAGCAGTGCGGTGTCTCCTCGGTTGGTTGCATCCTGACGGCCTAACATAGATTCGCTCCCCTTGGACTGCTGATCTCGGATTCTGCGACCTGAACAAGCGGAGGTGTGGCTGCGAGTTGGGATTCCAAACGAGCGGCGTGGGAGCAACGCTGCTGTTCGGCCAAGAATATTTAATGCTTTTAATCTTTGTCCAGTAAAGAGAGAGAGAGAGAGAGAGAGAGAGAGAGAGAGAGAGAGAGAGAGAGAGAGAGAGAGAGAGAGAGAGAGAGAGAGAGAGAGAGAGAGAGAGAGAGAGAGGGGGAGAGAGAGAGAGAGAGAGAGAGAGAGAGAGAGAGAGAGAGAGAGAGAGAGAGAGAGAGAGGGGGGGGGACAGATAAAAAAAAACAAAGTTTTTCCTTTTAAAATGGACCAGGGATCTTGGCACATTTTTTTCATTTTTTTTATTAATAAAAAAAATAAAATTATGTTCACGTTAAACGTTAGACCCTTAAAACGGGTACCGCCCACTTCGCCTACGCGCGAAGGGCATTTTGAATGCTCGATAAAAAGCGCTATATAAATATCCGTTGATTATTATTATTATTATATATTTTTTTAATCTAATGTGTATTTTCATGCAATAAGCATAACATTTGGCATGATAATTTCTTATTGTGTGTTTATCAATTTCTGACATAGGGACATTTGCAATTCAGCCTTTAACCCCTTCAGTGCCAGGGGCATTTTGATCGCGAACAGAGATTTAATTAAACAAAATTGTAGTGTTGGGTATTTTCATGTAACAAGCGTGAAATTTAATATGGTGGTTTCTTAAGGTGTGTTTATCCATTTTTGATGTAGGGATACGTTCAATTCAGCCTTTAACCCCTTCAGTGTCAACAGCATTTTGATTGCGGAACTTCATTAGGGGAAGACAGGGTAAAAAGCCCATGGGCAGGTAAGAGCCCATGTAAATTATCTCATGAAATAAAGAAAATGTAAGTCAAATTTGCACATGAGACAAATGCTAAACATGCGAGAACTAATGGCTTCACCTGGTATTCTGTCTCTTGCAATTTGTGTTAAAAAAAATATTGGCTACCGGGCCATTTTTACAGGCGAACAGTATATTGGTGGGGAAACTAGTGAAATGTGTAATTCGTTTCAACTCTTTGTTGTTTAGAACATCCAACTGAACTGAAGCACAATATCGAGGCTTTTTCTTTGGGCCGACCTTATGGCCACGACAGTCGTGGGGATAATGAAAACGGGTGAAAAACCTTATGGCCACGACAGTCGTGGGGATAATGAAAACGGGTGAAAAACCTTATGGCCACGACAGTCGTGGGGATAATGAAAACGGGTGAAAAACCTTATGGCCACGACAGTCGTGGGGATAATGAAAACGGGTGAAAAAATGGCCACGACAGTCGTGGGGATAATGAAAACGGGTGAAAAACCTTATGGCCACGACAGTCGTGGGGATAATGAAAAATGAAAAACCTTATGGCCACGACAGTCGTGGGGATAATGAAAACGGGTGAAAAACCTTATCGCCACGACAGTCGTGGTGGGGATAATGAAAACCTTATGGCCACGACAGTCGTGGTGGGGATAATGAAAACCTTATGGCCACGACAGTCGTGGTGGGGATAATGAAAACCTTATGGCCACGACAGTCGTGGGGATAATGAAAACGGGTGAAAAACCTTATCGCCACGAAAGACCTGCACGCCATTTTTGTTTTGTTTTGGCTTCCGTTATTATTTCATTTCCGGTAGGCCTATTTTCTTGCCGTTTTTGTCCTTTGCCCAGTTTTTTAAAGGCCGTGGCTAAATAGCCGCCAGTGGCTCTATAGAATGCAGGCTACAGAGCCGCTACTTTCCATTTCCGGTGAAAAACGAAGCTAAAAATAGAAAGAAGTCCACAGCCCCTTTCCATTATCGGCACGACAGTCGTGGGAATAAGGAAAACGGAAGGAAAAGCTTATGGGCACGACTGTCGTGGGGATAAGCACTTCCTTTTCTTTGATGGACCCCTAATATAACGCGTTCTTTCGTTTTCGTCATTTTCTGCAAGACTATTTTTACATTGGAGCCTTGGTGCCCAGGGGTGTCATAGCTGCCGGAAAGTTTAAGTTTTGCGACATTGACTTTATTAAAATATAAAGGCAATTCTAGAAAATCTTCATTTTTGCTTCATTTATAGCAATTTTTGGTGTTCATCAATACAACACAATCAAAGTCCAGTGTATAGCAGCATGTTTGCGACATGCTTACCACAGGGTTTTCATCTCCTTTAAGTAGTCTTTTTCCTAACGGTGCAAGGGTTCAGTGATTCAGGAGACAGACAGACAGAGGCAGACAGACAGAGAGACAGAGACAACAGCCGCCGTGGCGTAGTGATTAGCGTCGCGGACTACTGGCTAGGTGGCTGGGAGGTCACGGGTTCGAATCCCATCAGAGGCGAGGTTTCTTTTGGTCCTGGACCGACTCCTGCCCAGAGTGAGTGGCTATGGGCTCAATGGGAAGACTGAAACCACACAGTCGAGCTTCATCCGCTTAACGGATGCGATTCTGAGAGTGTTGCTCTAATTTCAAGACCAACACTGCAGGTGTCTGTAGTTCTCGGGCCTGGTTAACGCCGGGATAACATTATGAAAGGAAGCGTAGAATACAGCCCTGTCATGTAGTCTCAGACCGATACGGAATTCCATAGCATCATCATCATCATCATAGTCATCCGCCTTATTTCCATCAATCATTAATCATTAAAAAGAAAAATGTGTCAAATTCTGTGGCTTTACATGCCTTGCTCTCATGGTGACCTCAGTTTCGGTTTCCAATCCAGTCTATACCTTGGTGCGTTCGGGTCAAAGTCATGGGGATCAGTGTGTTCTGGGGAGCTGTCGGTGGACGGTCGTGGTGACGCCCTCGGAGAAGGACCTCACTCACGCTGGCTCCACGACTAAGAGAATAGTGTCGTCAGTAGGGGGCTTAGTAGGTGACATCCTGAACTCCACCGAAGTGACTCAGCAGCAGTGCGGTGTCTCCTCGGTTGGTTGCATCCTGACGGCCTAACATAGATTCGCTCCCCTTGGACTGCTGATCTCTGATTCTGCGACCTGAACAAGCGGAGGTGTGGCTGCGAGTTGGGATTCCAAACGAGCGGCGTGGGAGCAACGCTGCTGTTCGGCCAAGAATATTTAATGCTTTTAATCTTTGTCTAGTAAAGAGAGAGAGAGAGAGAGAGAGAGAGAGAGAGAGAGAGAGAGAGAGAGAGAGAGAGAGAGAGAGAGAGAGAGAGAGAGAGAGAGAGAGAGAGGGGGGGGGGGGAGAGAGAGAGAGAGAGAGGGGGGAGAGAGAGAGAGAGAGAGAGAGAGAGAGAGAGAGAGAGAGAGAGGAGGGGGGGGAACAGATTAAAAAAACCAAAGTTTTTCCTTTTAAAATGGACCAGGGATCTTGGCACATTTGTTTCATTAATAATGTTCACGTTAAACGTTAGACCCTTAAAACGGGTACCGCCCACTTCGCCTACGCGCGTTTCGCATACTCTTTGATGTACGTAATCTGCCGCTTCATTTGCATTTATGTGTCGGCTGTGTCGTTTCGCCCACACTGAGTGTCTCGTTTCGCCCACCGCATCCCTAGTATTTGCCAGCACATATAAGATGGTTAAAAGTATTGACTTTTATTTTCTCTGTTTGTTTATTTTTGAACTTAATGTTTTTATTAAACCGAAAGCGCACTGCAATGAGAACGAATAAAGATTTGTGCGTCTCTCTCTCTCTCTCTCTCTCTCTCTCTCTCTCTCTCTCTCTTAAAGGTAGACCTTTACAACTTTTAGGTGTACCTTAATACAGCCGGCCATAGAAAGATTTGGGTGGGGGGGGGGGGGGGTGTTCTCTCCTGAAAAAGAGGCCATGCGTTTGCAAGGATTTAACTTTGTGGGGACAGTTTTAAAAGTCAAAGCAAAATGAATACATAATCATTTTTTACTATATTTTTTATTAGTAGCAATAGTACTCGTGTTCTTAATCAATGGTTTAAATGTCCAGTATATATAGTCCTATTGTGTGGGTGGTGTGTCATTATTTAGGCGAAACGAGACTACTTATTAATCGATTAAACGTGACTTGGCGAAACGTGCGTAGTCCGAAGCGCACTAAGAGGCGCACCGCTTAAAACAAGATAAACGCTAATACTGAGGATCAGTTGATGGCATCATTGTGGCCGAGGGAGTGGGGATGTACGTACATCAGGCAAAGCATGCTCACTTCAAATAACATTAAACATATTTCTGTTTCAGAATACCGGGTGAGGCACACACAAAAATGCAACCCACTAAATCAGTAACACAACATTTAAAAAAGATGATTCAATGCATGTTACAACAGTTTGTATTTTTAAGATTTGTTCGACTGCTTCAGAAAATCACATCTTCCATACTATCCCATTTTCAGAAGGAAAAATATATACTTTTTTGAGGTGGAAAAACACTTTTGCAATTCCAATGTCTTTGATTGCAATTACATTGTTTTTCGGTTCCTGACGAAATCCTCATTTACATGTGCACTCAAAATATCAGGGTTTATAATTTACAGTCTTGCATACAATTTTCAGGGCCAAAATGCCCCCCACCCCCCCCCCCCCCCCCCCCCCCCCCCCCCCCCCCCCACCCCCCCCCCC
Organism: Phymorhynchus buccinoides; assembly: GCA_017654935.2. Classification (NCBI taxonomy): domain Eukaryota; kingdom Metazoa; phylum Mollusca; class Gastropoda; order Neogastropoda; family Raphitomidae; genus Phymorhynchus; species Phymorhynchus buccinoides. The sequence continues at coordinate 14,167,879 of CM065694.1, forward strand.
CCCCCCCCCCCCCCCCCCCCCCCCCCTTCTTTTTTTTTTAATGGGTTACCTCATAAATTGTAACGTTTTGGAGCTCCCCGGGACGTCTTAGAAAAAACAAATTGTTAGAACCCTTCATACATTGAACCATCTTTATAAACCTGAAACAATCAAAAATGATTTCTTTATTAATAAAACTTTTAGTAACGGCTTTGTGGGTTGACATTTTTTGTAATCACCCTATAATAGTAGTATTCGCCTCCCCAGCCGTCTGCTGGTGGTAGTCGGGCAACGGCTGACGATTAAAAAAAGAAAACCAACCAACCAACAACAAAAACCCGCACTTGTCTACCATTCTCCTGCAATAGAACTATTATTCAAAGAAACTATTATCAAATGACCAACCTTGGATTATGTTTTTTCCACTCTTATCACGTTCAACAAAACTTGCTACAGATGGAAATCCGTTGAACGTCCTCCGGTCTGGAACAGACACATATGGGACATCAATAAATATAAAGATGGTGGGAACGATTCTGGAGGCAATGCCCGGAGGCAGTGCAACACCAGGAAAGTCCCGAATTTTTTACAATACATATATGATTGTTAAAGCTTGCTACAGACAGACAAACTCCTTTGAAATACACCAATATGCACACACAACAGCCGTAGATAAGAAAGACTGAAAACTGGTGGAAGCAAGGCCTACTAAGCCAACATACCACAGCGATATGACTTGTCACAACACTAAGTCGAGTTCACACCGATTTTATGGATCACACAGTACGCCACCACCACCGCTCCCTCCCTCCACCCCCACCCCCCACCAGTCCCCTACCACCACCACCCTCTACCTCATGGGGCACACGGACATGCTGGGTCTGAGTACTTCTTAGTTATATTAGGCGCATAACGGCAGCATTACGCATCTGCGATCTTATTACGGAAGTCCCACTGATGTGTGTGTCAGTAAGCCGTGTCCGACCGTGACTCCCACACAACAGAGACGGTCACTGCTATAGTCTGTTGAGAGATCATGGGTTCAATTCCCACTGTAAAACTATAGAAAAGACGTCGCCGAGCGGCAGACATGTACACGTTTTCTCTCTTGCAGCTCTTCATTGTCATGGTCAAGGTCACGAAGCGGAGTTGGGGGGGGGGGATACTGTTTCTTACGAATTCAGGTAACTGTATAGCTGTAATGCATGTCCTTAAAACACCTCAAAAGCCTACAAGAATGAATGAATCTTTCATTTAATTCAAAAGCCTACAAAAAGAAAACAAAAACTATGAAATTGCAAACTCCAAGCCACTGCTCTTTTCGCTGTAGCAGTTTGCAAGGGATATAATGCTTGTTGATTATGTTATATAATGTTTATTGAAACGCGTTTTTACATGAAACAGCAGACAAAAAATGCGGCAATTGTGTTTTTATGCTGTGAAGTAATCATAATAATAATAATAATGAGGACAATTTATATAGCGCCCATCCTACTATGTAGGCTACAGGGCGCTTTACACAAAATTGAAATGGAATAAAAACATGAAACAAAAATCCAATAACATCAGCAGACAAAACAATACACATATCAATCAGCAACAACAACTGCTGTGACTACTACTACTACTACTACTACTACTACTACTACTACTACTACTACTACTACTACTACTACTACTACTACTACTACTACTAGGCCTAATGCACGTATGCATTGTCACACAATTCACAAGCATGAAATAACAGCATAATATTCACAACAACATACACACAAAAACAACACGCACACCCAGCACAAGCACACACACACACACACACACACACACACACACGCATGCACGCGCACAAGCACACGCACACACACACACACACACACGCGCGCGCACGCACACAGAACACGTGATGACACACATACACATAACAAGATGGACAGATAGAGTGGCTGGCAATATTTCTAAGTTTTATGTACTCTGCAGCTGCAGTTTGAAGTAGTGTGTTTTCAGAGCAGACTTGAACGTTACATAGCATTTGGCATGACGAAGGCTGAAAGAGAGTGAGTTCCAGGGTGTAGCAGCTGAAACGAAAAATGCTCTGGAGCCGTGTTGTTTCCGATGGTAAGAGGGAATTTGAAAAATACGGTCATCAGAGGAAGAACGAAGGCTACGGGCAGGAACGTAGATCTGGAAAAGGTTGCAAAGATAGGCTGGTGCGTCTTTTGTAACGATTTTGTAGCAGAGGCAGGCAGATTTGTATTTGATTCGGTATTCGATTTTGAGCCAGTGTAGTTTCATTAAAAGATCTGATGTATGGTGCCGTTTTGGTACTCTGAATACAAGGCGCGCAGCAGAATTTTGAACACGTTGAAGAGGTTGGAGAGAGGTTGTAGGAAGGCCTAGGAGGGCATTGCAATAATCTAATCTAGACAGAATACAGGAAGTGACAAGTGTCTTTGTGGCATCTTCAGTCAGGAAGGGTCTAATTGAACTAATGCGACGGATTTCAAGAAAGCAGGCTTGACAGATTTTGGTAATGTGTTGTTTCAAAGATAGCTCAGAGTCAATATGAAGGCCGAGATCACGAACGCACGACATAAACGTAATTTCTGTGGAACAAAGCTCTATAGAGGGTGGGAGATTTTGAGCATGATTTTGTCGAGCAAACTGGATAGCCTCTGTTTTATCATCATTCAACTTAAGCTTGTTGGTTGACATCCAATGTTTGATGTCAGAAACACAGTCTTCAAGTGTTTGGACAAGTTGGTGGTAGTTTCCATGTATGTCAGAATGTTCGAGCTAGGTGTCGTCGGCGAAAATTTCGTGCTGAACAGAATGTCTATTAATTATCTTGGACAATGGTGTTGTGTACATGATAAAAAGTACAGGCCCAAGTACTGATCCCTGAGGAACGCCAAAGTCAAGAGACATTTTAGATGACTGCACATTTTCAATGAGAACAAATTGCTTTCTATTGGAGATATATGATTTAAACCAATTTAGTACGGTGCCGCAAATGCCAAAGTCAGTTGTAAAGCGTGTCAGTAGAATGTCATGGTCTATCGTGTCAAATGCTGCTGATAAATCAAGAAGAAGGAGAACAGATATTTTGTCGTCGTCAAGGGAAGTCAAAATGTAAATTAAGATACTAATAAGAGCTGTTTCAGTACTGTGTCCAGCACGGTAAGCAGATTCATGGGGACTGAGAAGATTGTTCGTAACAAGGTGCTGAGACAGCTGATGAAGAACTACTTTCTCTAAGAGTTTTGACAGGAAGGGAAGGTTAGAGATTGGCCGATAGTTTTTAATTCATCTGGATTCAGAGTAGACTTTTTCAAGAGGGGTTTCACAATTGCGTCTTTAAAATCATCAGGGACTGTACCACTTGACAAAGAACGGTTGAAAATATTTGTTATGACTGGTAACAAAGTATCAATGTTTTCATAGAGGAGGGATGTAGGGAAAGGGTCAAGTTCACAAGATTTCTTGGCCGTTTTTGGGAGAATCTCTTTCACGAACTGTGTTGCTTAAAGGCGGACAAAGTTGGACCAGAGTAGGCTGGGGACATGTCTAGAGGCTGAGAAGAAGGAAAAGCATTTCGAATGGCTACTATTTTGTCTCGGAAAAAGTTAAGAAAGGCGTCAGGGAGTTTTTTAGGTGCTGTATTTGAAGGGAATACAGCTGCTTGTGTTTTGTTTTCATAGCATATGTAACCCCCCAAAAACCCCACAATGGAATGCCAAAGTCGAAAAATCGTGTTAAAAGAGTTAATTGATGTCTTAAGTTTAATAAGGAATTGCAGACGG
>CM065694.1:14181657-14199157 GCA_017654935.2 Phymorhynchus buccinoides
AGTAGACGCTTAACTATTATTTAGACCGTGCTGTGTTAGTACAGTGGAACCTCCCTTATAAGACCTCCTATTATAAGACTCCCTCCCATATAAGACCCACTTCTCTGAGACATTGCCCTTCTTTGTAAGTATGTGTAAATCTGTTTAACGTCCTCCGGTCTGGAACAGACACATATGGGATATTAGTAGATGTAAAGATGGTGGGAACGATACTGGAGGCAATGCCCGAAGGCAGTGCAACACCAGTAAAGTCCCGATTTTGTTAACAATACAGATAGTTTTTGCTTATATAAGCTAAAATCTGGTTTTGTAAGTATTAACATTACCTCCCTTATAAGACCTCATTTTGGATGATTTTTGAAGGTTTTATAAGGGAGGTTCCACTGTAGTCTAAGGTACATTTATACAGTTTGAACAATTTTGTTTATTTACAAAGGCCACCGACCTATTTGCAAGGAAGTCAAAACAATCTAGGCCTAATTCACACACACACACACACAGACTCACGCACACACACGCACAGACGCGCACGCGCACACACACATAAGCACGTGCGTAAACACTCACGCACGCACGTGCAGGTACGCGCCGCACACAAACACAGTCACACACGCATGCGAGCACGCACGCAAACACACATTTAGAATAGATATTTTATAAACTATGAACGATTATTGTTAAACTAAAATGTCAGTTATTTTCAGTATGCAAAACAATATTCTTTACTTTGTGTTCCAGTAGCCTACCTTGTACTAGAGCTAACTGTTGTGACACTTTGGGGGCTTAGCAGAATAATTTAATGTTGATTGGCCTAATGCACGTGCTGTAACTAATTACAATTCGGTATTTTAACGTTCTTTAGTGACGATAAAAGAATAAGCTTGATAAAGCCTGTATGTGTGTGTGCGTGCGTGCGTGCGTGCATGTGTGTGTGTGTTGTTAATCTAACGTCATTAATGATTTCTTTACTCTTTCTTCAACGCAGACGCACACAGTGTGTGTGTGGTGGTGGTGGTGGTGGTGAGGGGATCTAGATTTTGTTCTTTTGCGCTATTGCTTTTTGTGGCTCAAGCCACAAACCTATAACTCACTTTGTCGGTCGGTCGGTCTGTCGGTCGGTCGTTCCAAAATTGTCGCACATTTTGACACAATTGTCGCACTTCAAATCGAGGCTATACTTCTGGCCGCTCTTTAAAATGATGTATTTTAAAAGCGTACAAAATAATAAACATATGTAATACAGACACTACAACAGACACGACGAGTATGCGGTGCTTCTTTTGATGAGTATAAGTAGGATACATAGTTTTAAATGTTTTCCAAAAGATATAAAAAGTTACGAAATGGTGCAGAGATAACATTCTGGTTTACAGATTAAAATTATTGAAAAGCCAGGGGAGGTAACTCATGATTGGAGTGGTAAAAATAGACAGCGTGCCACAAACTATTGCGATTTCGCGCTTGTTTTTTCATGAGGTTTTATGGATTTGAGTGTATGGATGTATCGAAAATAGCGTGTCCTTGTCTGTGTGTGTGTGTGTTTTGCTGTCACCTCCTGAAACTGTCCATTGTCCAGTGTTTCACCCTGATGAGCCACATCCCCAAAGTGCAGCGGTGCTTGCAAAACGTGCCCAGGAACTGCCCCAGAGCCCTGTTCATAGAACGGTCAGCTACAACAAATAAATAAACATACAACAACAATAAACAAAATACATGCTCAATAAACATGATCATTGAAGATCACACGCACACACACGCACACACGCACGCACACACACACACACACACACACAGACAGACAGACACACACACACACACACACACACACACACACACACACACACACACACACACACACACACACACACACACACACACACACACACACACACACACACACACACACAGACAGAGAGAGAGAGAGACTCGTAACTATTATTTAGACGTCGACAATAATTAGACGTCGGAAATAAGAATACAATATTATTTATCAAACTCGTTGAAAAAATACAATATACATAATGTTACACCTAGCAAATTAATTACAAATGACGCCCTTGTAAGTGAGCTTGCAAAATATATACACAGTTGTCTCAATCAATAGCCCCAATTGCCTGAAGCAGTAGCGCAACCAGTACAAAGAAAGAAGAAAAAACAAGTATATAACAACAAACATTTTCCGTAATTGAACTTTATAAACTTATTATTACCGTTATTGTTATTTTTTATTAGTGTCATATAAAACCTTGTAGTTGTATTGGTTTTAAAGGGCAATAAACATTGATTCTGATTCTGCTCACTGATGGAGATCGGCGGTAGTTGTACTGTTAACTTGGCTGCATTGTAGTACACGGATCGTTGATTAATTAACCAAAAAAATGCTATTTTTTATTTTACAACGCAGCTTTCGGGAGTAGATCCGTCTGTTAAGTCCTTTCGCGAAATTTGTCCTCTCGCGGATACCATGGTCTACAATAAGTCTAGGGTCTCCCATAACCATATACATTTCTTTTTAAATATTATATTCTTGATCATCATGTCACAGCCTATTCAGATCCCGAATTTTGAACCGCCAGTGCAAACCTCCGCCAAGGAAGACTCACAGAACCGAAATTTCCTTTCTTCATGTCCGAGCTGTATCTCATGAACCAGTGGGTAGAATGGCTTCAAATTGTGTGTGATATGTAACATGGCGAGAAATGAAATAAGTACTTGCAATAAATACAAAGAAAGCAGAAACAGGGTCATTTTAGACTAATGTGCACATAAGGACAAAAAGACCGCGAGAGGACTTAACATCCATCGTTGTTGGTTAACAGGTACTCACCCCGTTTATGTCTCAGTCGTGTGTGTGTACAATATGTCTGTGTCAGTGTCTGTGTTTGCCACACTGTGTATATTTTTTTCTTCTTCTTGCTTTGTATGGGGAAATCACCCCCCCCCCCCCCCCCCCCCCCCCCCCCGTGGGGATACCGGGGGATCTTTTGTATAAATAGTTCCCCCTCCTTCTGGAAGTTCTGTGCTCGTAGCTTCCTATAATCTGTCACTCTCTTTGACTCTGCCTTTTCCCTTTGCTTTTCACGAAACCCTTTCAAAAACATTTCCTCCAGCCAAAGTCGGACTTGCTGGGCCTAACTGTTTCCTAGTTAGGCGCATAACGGTAGCATGACGCATCTGCGCTCAAAATTGACAGGAAACTGTCTAAGCGATCGAAGAAAAAGAAGAATAAGAATATGGGGTAACCGTAATCCTAACTTGATGGCTCTTGTATCTTAATCCCCATTTACCATTTCCCATATTTAAGTACATTACCCATGATTGCCATGCATTCACTTTGCATATTCACTTGGCTCAGTTACTATTGATTCCAGAAGAAATTGTATATACTTTCTTTGCTATTGATTTTGGGATCAATGTGATAATGATGGGGGTAATGATGGTGGTGACGATTGTAATGATGATGGTTAATACCAGTATTGTGGTTGTTATTATTGCTATTGGTGTTGCTGTTATTACTGTAGCAGCCCTCACTGTTAAAATGTCATTTCCATCAATGTTTCTATTATTTGTCAGTGTGCATATGTTTTTGTTTTGTGTGTTTCCATAAAATCTGTGGAATGTAAAAAAAATGCTAAATAAAAAAAAAAAAAAAAAAATAAACAAGAACGGCGAGCGACACTGGATATGTGCACACAACAGAATTAAGGTTACGCCACGGATAGAATATCATCTACCGATTTTCATATCGGTTTATTAAAACATTAGGGATGGCTGTTAAACGCTCCCTATGTTTGTTTTAGAGACTAGCCTAGGTCAAGAAAGGTGGGGAAACCCATGAAAACTGAAACGTTTCTTTTCTCGTCGTTTACTGTGAATCAGTCTAATCTGTATGTATTTAAATGTATTTGTGTTTCTCTTTTTAACTCTGTTCATGTGTCGGTCTCTCTCTCTCTCTCTCTCTCTCTCTCTCTCTCTCTCTCTCTCTCTCTCTCTCTCTCTCTCTCTCTCTCTTTTCTGTCGGTTGTAGATCCTTTTTTCTGTGTTCTCTTCTTGAGGTCATTCTCTTTCACGTCTTAAATTTAAAAACGGATTTATAACTTTTGTAATTACTTTGTTACTAACCTATGACCCCACGCCCCTCTCACCCTACCCCAACCTTCCCCCCAAAAAAAACCACACACCCCAACAAAACTTTCTTCTGTCCACACAAAAAACACCCACAGAAAACGTCGCCTCTTCTTGTACTGCGACCTGGCTAAAGAGCTGAAAGAGACGTACAACATCGCGATGCACCAGCTGATGCCAAAGAACCCCCTGGCACACCCCAACCCCGTCCTGGACAAGGAGGAGGCGCCCTTCCAGCAGTTCATCCCACTGCAGGTCTCGTTGCTGTCTTGTTGTTGTTGTTGTTGGCTAAAAGACTCCAGGGATCAACCCACCAGCTGATGGCCAAGAACCCCCTGGCCTACCCCAACCCTGTGCTGGACAAGGAACAGGCAACGTTCCAGCAGTTCATCCCACTGCAGGTGTCGTTGCTGTCTTGTCTTGTTGTTGTTGTTGTTGTTGGCTAAAAGACTCCAGGGATCAACCCACCAGCTGATGCCCAAGAACCCCCTGGCCCACCCCAACTCTGTGCTGGAAAAGGAGCAGGCGCCCTTCCAGCAGTTCATCCCACTGCAGATCTCGTTGCTGTCTTGTTTTGTTGTTGTTGTTGGCTGAAAGACTCCAGGGATCAACCCACCAGCTGATGCCCAAGAACCCCCAGGTCTCGTTGCTGTCTTGTTTTAAACACTCCCTCTTGGGGATACTGTGGAGATCTTTCAGTATGACTAGTTCCCTCCACCTTCTGGAAGTTCTGTGCCAGCAACTTTCCCTGATAATCTTTTGACTCTTGCCTTTTCCTTTTCTTCCTGTAATCTTTATTTTGTTTGCCTTATTGGCCCATTCTTCTGCCTTAAAAACAAAAACAAATCAAAACAAAGCCGTTCAGATGTCTTTGTCCCATGAGCTCCTACGAAATTTGATTGTGTTGGCTGTAGGCAGTGTGTGATTGATTGTAGATAGCGAGAGAGAGAGAGAGAGAGAGAGAGAGAGAGAGAGAGAGAGAGAGAGAGAGAGAGAGAGAGAGAGAGAGAGCGACATTATAGAAAGAGTGAGTTTGCTGTTACCAAGAAACTAACATCAAACGAAACGCCACGTGTTGTCGATGAGTAAGGACAGTAACTTCACCTGAACACCCCATCATGGTCATCGTTATGGTCGTCTCCATGCAGGTGTTCGACAGCGAGGACTATGACCCCCGCACGCCCCAGGAGTGGCTGGGTCTGGGCATGGAGCAGAACGGGGTGCGCAAGCCCGTGCCCGGGATGGCCCTCATCCCATCCAGAGACGAAGACCTCAACAGTGAGTTTGTGGGATGAAACGCCACCTCCACAGTTAGTGTTCTTTGGGTCTCCCTAGAATTTCGAGTCTCGAGAGTTATGTTAAAGCCGTACCTGGGAGTGGCCCTCGTCTCGTCCAGAGACCAGGATTTCAGCAGTGAGTTTGTGGGATGAAACTCCCCTGAAGACGGAGTGTGGCTGCCCACGTGGCGGGGTAATCACAAACGGTTACAAAAGTAATGTTTTCATCCTGTAGCTGACGCACTTCTACTATAGTGTTCAGGTGCTTCCACGGTTGGGATGATCCCTGGAGTCTTTTAGTCAGGGTGAGCTAGCAACAGCAACATAGGATAAAACGCCACCTCCACAGTTATTGTTCTTTGGGTCTCCCTATAATGTGGAGTCTCGAGAGTTAGTTAAAGCCGTGCCTAGGGTGGGCCTTATCTCTCTCTCTCTCTCTCTCTCTCTCTCTCTCTCTCTCTCTCTCTGTCCCCCTCTCTTTATCTCTGATGCTCACTCATGATCTCTCTCGTTCCAGAGCCCCTTCCTTGGAGTACGGCTGGCACAACGTAGGAGTGTTGGACAATGACCCAGCCAGCAATCCTTACTCTCCATCCATCTCTCCCCTTCTCTCTCTCTCTCTCTCTCTCTCTCTCTCTCTCTCTCTCTCTCTCTCTCCCTCTCCCTCTCTTTCTCTCTGATGCTCACTCATGATCTCTCTCGTTCCAGAGGCCCTGATGGACCCTACCTTGGAGTACGGCTGGCACAAAGTAGGAGTGTTGGACTATGACCCAGCCAGCAATCCCCCCTCTCTCTCTCTCTCTCTCTCTCTCTCTCTCTCTCTCCCCCCCTCTCTCTCTCTCTCTCTCTCTCTCTCTCTCTCTCTCTCTCTGATGCTCATTCATAATCTCTCTCGTTCCAGAGGCCTTGACGGACCCTTCCTTGGAGTACGGCTGGCACAACGTAGGAGTGTTGAACTATGACCCAGCCAGCAATCCCTCTCTCTCTCTCTCTCTCTCTCTCTCTCTCTCTCTCTCTCTCTCTCTCTCTCTCTCTCTCTCTCTCTGATGCTCATTCATAATCTCTCTCGTTCCAGAGGCCTTGACGGACTTGGAGCCCCTTCCTTGGAGTACGGCTGGCACAACGTAGGAGTGTTGAACTATGACCCAGCCAGCAATCCCTCCCTCTCTCTCTCTCTCTCTCTCTCTCTCTCTCTCTCTCTCTCTCTCTCGCTCTCTCTCTCTCCCCCTCTCTCTCTCTCTCCCTCTCTCTCTCTGATGCTCACTCACATTCTCTCTCGTTCCAGAGGCCTTGACGGACCCTTCCTTGGAGTACGGCTGGCTCAAAGTAGGATTGTTGGACTATGACCCAGCCATCAATCCTTACTCTCCATCCCTCTCTCTCTCTCTCTCTCTCTCTCTCTCTCTCTCTCTCTCTCTCTCTCTCTCTCCCTCCCTCTCCCTCTCTCTCTCTGATGCTCACTCACAATCTCCCTCGTTCCAGAGCCCCTGACGGACCCTTCCCTGGAGTTCGGCTGGCTCAAGGTAGGAGTGTTGGACTATGACCCAGCCAGCAATATGTACCTGGTTCACCACTGTAACGCCAACCACCGAGTACTGGACCCTGAAGGAAACCCCGTGGTCAACGGGGGAGTGTTTGAGAAGGGTTAGTAAGGCTCTGGTCTTCCTCTACTTCCTCTACCCCTGCCTATTTTAATTTACCCCTATTGGGGTCTGCAACGAACACCGTTTGCAAGAGTGAATGCCCTTGGAGGGTGGGGGAAGATGGTTCAGTACTGACCAGACCGGGGGATAACTCTCGCCAATAACCCCTATTTGATGCCACTAAATGGCTGCCTTTCGCAAGAGTGAATGCCCTTGTCAGTACTGACCAGCAAGAGCAATTACTCTCACTGTCAAGGGCGTTAATAACCCTAGTTGCAAAGGCCTATACTCAGTTGCTCCTGTGTCAATCGCGCCCGTTGTTGTCATCAACTGCGCGTCATTGAAATGGTTGAAACTGTTCATGAGAAAACTAGACATAATCGAAATGTTGCGTACATTGAGATTTTTTGGGGTTTTGGATGATAGAGCTATCATTTGGTGTTGATCCCTACTACTTAGTACTTCCACAGAATTATGTGTTTACCATTCTAAAATCTAGAACAACTAATAATAACTTGCCAGTAAATAAATTGCGCTACGATAATATACCCAGAAGTGAACAAAAATTGCGAAAAGTGTAGCGTACATGATGTGGCAGATGAGTTCCATTATTTGTTTGTCTGTCCCTTCTTTAATACTGAAAGAAATAGATATATATTATAACCATACATTACCAACACTCAAAACAATTGCATACATACTGCTTAGCTGGAAGAACATAAGCGTTAAACGCTTGTTACCATAGTAACCAAAAAGAGAAGCACCTCCGTGACAGCAGCATAACCTCTCCTTGATACTCTCCTGTCACGGTGGCCACTTCCTGCTTCAACTTTATTCCACCATTTTCCATGCTTGATAGCTGAGAAGTACGTTTTGCTCTACCCACTTTGAAGCTTCCCGTTTCTTTGGTGGGTTTGTTCCGGTCTTAAATACTCTCTTTCTGTCCAGAACTACTCATTCTTTCTATTCAGATAGTTTATAGAAAGTTTGTTCTTCTGTTTGAAGAAATTTTTCAATTTTGAATCAGTGTATTTTTGCCTGCCCGGTTTTTCACAGGTTTGGCTGACATTTTATTTTTATTTTCTTGTTGGCTGTTTATTTTTTCTGATTTGATTTGGGTTGTATCTTGGTTTATATGCAACTTTCAGTTTGTGGTTTTAAATTGCCTAAAGTTTTTGGCTAATTTAGCTACGTTTTTATCATGTCGGAAAAAGGTAAACATTCCTCTTTGAGTACTTCGAAGAAGTCGGTCTCTCATTAACGTTCTTCTTCTGAAGTGGTTCGGGACAACCACAAGGGGCGTGCCTTTACACCCCCGTTGTCTTCCTCTAAGAGGTCTGTCAAGAAACCATCTCACTCTTCTTCAAAATTAGTCACTCTGGCCAAAGTTTCGTCGCCGAATTTGTCTCGGTCATCGGTCCCTCCGGAAGGGAAGTCGGTCAAACATGAGCCTACTTCGGCTGAGCTCCCTATTCTCGTTCCGGATTCTAATCCGAGCACTCCTTCACCAGAGCTTTTCGATGCTTTCGTCAAGCATCTTCAGTCGAGCGGTCTCATCGTTTCATTACCCGCTGTCATCTATTCTGCCTCCCCGGTTGGGGAGGAGAAATCTCTTTCATTATCAGCACAGGTTTCTTTTGTCTCCTCCTACGCTTCTCCCTCACGAGGACTACGACGAGGACTGCCACGAGGACTTCTTCGAGGACTACCAGTTGACGTCCTCCAGGTCTGTGGTCGCCGCTCGTGCTGCCCGGTCCCCTCATCGTGGCGACGCCTACCGCCGTACGCCACTCAGGGTCTAGTCTGCCTCCAGGGAGGTCTACCCCTCCACCTCGGGCCACGGTTCCATGGTCCCTCGGGGTAGTGTCATTCTTCTACCCTCCACAGGCTTGCTTTATATTTTTATTTAGCTAGCTTCTGCTATAATGTTTTTTCTTCTTTAAGAAGAATTTTGAAGATTCATTTGTGACTTTTCTAAGTTACTACTTGTTGTACTTTAGCATAAGTGTTTTGCTAAAAATATCAAGTTTTCATGTCGGATCTTGGGTGTCTCTAAAGTGTCGTATTCTATTTGACATCTAACTTTTGCAGGTTGTTCACGACACTATCTCTGGGCTTTTATTGTCGCCCACATTTTCGTCTGTCTCTAGACTTAGATAGTCTTCTTTATCTTCGTCGAATTCAGCTTCTCAACACCAAGTTGAGTCGCCGATTTCTTCTAATTTTTTGTCTAATCGGATTTTCCTCAGATTCAATCTGACTTAACTCTATTGGTACTCCCTGTGTCGAATTCGAGTTCGTTTTCGTACATGTTTTCTACAGAACATTTTCGATGCGTTCATTCAGCATCTCCTTAATTAGTCTTCTCTTCGGGCATTCTAGCTGGGGAGGAGACTTCTGTTTGTCCTTTGGTTTCAGCACAGGTTTCCTTCGTCAGGACCTCTACTGGATGACGTCCCCAAGTCTGTGGCCGCCTCTCGGGCCTTCCATTCCCCTCAACGTGGTGATTCCTTCCACCGTGGTCAGGCCTCTTCGGGCAACGGTTCCTCCATGGTCCCTAGGTCTTCCACGGTCCCTCCTTCTTCTCGTCGTGGGTGGATCTACACCGACCAGGAGGTCGAAGACACCACGGAGGGTGTTAGTAGATGGCCCGTCTACTCGGTCAGGGCATCGCGGTTCTCCCCCCCTGTTGGAGTTAACCTGCACCGCCCAGGCGAGAGGTACTTCCCCGATTACGGGTCGTATGTTGGCCGTGACTCAACCCCAGGGCTTTGTCTCGCAAGATTCGAACGCTCAGAGCACAGAAGCCCAATTTCTCTCTGCCTTTTCAGAGGGTCAGTCGACGAGGTAGTGACACTCCTGACCCTCTCCATGACCGCCCGGATGAGGCCTCCACATCCGTGGTTCCCCACTCTCCGGCTAGTACCCCCACGGACCGTGGACCGAGGTACAGGGTTTTGAGGCCTCCACCGCGGACCGCAGTGGTTCCCCCCTCTCTCCCTCATATCGTCCAAACATGGACGTCCACCCTTCACGGTACCACAGACGGCGGGACCGGGGACCGTGGTGCAGGGATTGAGGCCTCCACCGCGGACCGCGGTGGTTCCCCCCTCTCCCCATTACATCGTCCAACCATGGATGTCCACCCACCATGGTACCACAGACGGGGGCACTGTGGACCGTGGTGCAGGGATTGAGGCCTCCACCGCGGACCGCGGTGGTTCCCCCCTCTCCCCATTACATCGTCCAACCATGGACGTCCACCCACCATGGTACCACAGACGGGGGCACTGTGGACCGTGGTGCAGGGATTGAGGCCTCCACCGCGGACCGCGGTGGTTCCCCCCTCTCTCCGTTACATCGTCCAAACCTTGGACTTCCACCCACCACGGTTCCACAGACGACGGTACCATGGACCGTGGTGCAGGGATTGAGGCCTCCACCTCTTTCCGTAACATCGTCCAACCAGGGACGTTCCATCCCCACAGTTCCGCAGACGTCGGTTCTGTGGACCGTGATGCTTGGATTGAGTTCTCCTCCGCAGACCGCGGTGGTTACCTCTCTCTTCATAAATGGCAATACCGTTCATCCACTGACGGCCTTTCACTCAGGACGGCCTCCCACCACGGTACTGAGGACCGCGGTGCCTCGGTACTGAGGACAGCGGTGCCTCGGACCATGGTGTCTGTTTACGTTGCCAACTCCTAGGCTCACGGTGCCAACGTTCATGGCCGATCATCCTCCTTGGTGCCGGTCCACGATGTGTGAACGAGGCTTCCACCTTGGTGATTTTCCACGTCGGAGAGCCACACTTTCCACCATGGCCGGTTACCCACCGCGGTACCTGTCCACGGTGTCAGATGTGCCAGAATCGCCAGTTGTGCTTCTAGGCCCACTATACCACGATGCCGTTCCATGTTGTTTGTTTGAGACCTTCACCACGGTGATTCACACGATTAAGATCCGTCTACCGCGACTGTTCTCCCTTCGTGATGTCGGTCCATGGTGTTTGTTTGAGGTCTTTACCACGTTGGTCTCCACGACTAAGAGTCACACTGTCTACCACGACCGGTCACACTCTACGGTTCCGGTCTACGGTACTTTTCTCCATGGACGGTCTCCCTCCACCGCTGTGCCAGTCCTCTGTGGTGGTTTTCCACGGGACCAGCCTTCACAACCGGTCATTCTCAACGATGCCGCTCTGCGTTTTTCTGGAGATCTCCACCAAGGGTGGTTTCTCTCTCTCATACTATTTGGTTAAATGACGTTTCGTTTACCTCAGACGTCCATACACCGAACTTCTAGTATGGTTGGAAAAAGAATCTTCCGACGAAGATTTTTTCGGTGCAAAAGGGCGTAGTGGCCCGGTCCGGCCACTCATAGTCTCTTGATTTTACCATTTTCTGTTGGCCCAAGTCTATCTTTCTCGCTCTCTCGGGTTCCAATTTAACGAGAAAAAGTCTATATCTTGACCGTAATGATTTGGACAAGGCGGAGATCACGCTGCTCACGGGAAAACTACCCCTTGATCAACACTCGGACTCCGATCAAGACGTCGAGATCGACTCTTCTTTGGCCTCGGGCTCGTTCAAGATCCCTAGGTTTGTGCCTCCGTTCGCCCTTTCTGCCGTCGTACTCCCCTTCGAGAACTTTT
Source organism: Phymorhynchus buccinoides (assembly GCA_017654935.2). Taxonomy (NCBI): domain Eukaryota; kingdom Metazoa; phylum Mollusca; class Gastropoda; order Neogastropoda; family Raphitomidae; genus Phymorhynchus; species Phymorhynchus buccinoides. Next base: position 14,193,357 of record CM065694.1, read on the forward strand.
CAATGCCTTGGAAGTCTGAGTGTTCGAAACTGCGCCTTACGCAACAGTCTCCAGGAAACTTGATTCTCATTCCTTCGACGGCGAGATCATTGGATACTTCTTTGTCAGACTCACTCAGGGTCATCGCTCCACCAGTCTCTCATTCAACTCCTTGGTATCTCTCCGACTCGCAAGCCGGAAGATTTCAGACTGTATGATCACATTGATGAGTCTACTGTTGGATCACTCATTTCGCTGCAGACTTACTCTCTCTTCAGCCAAATGGACGTTATTGCAGCTCTTCGTGTTCAAGTTGCTTCTCTTCGCCGGGATCATGTCCTCGACTCTTCCCACATGAGATTTGCGAAGGAAGAGAAAGAGAAGCTCCGCTCCCTTCCTCTCCCTTGGCCTGTTTGGCAGCAAGCTGTTGGACTCCTCTGTCGTCTCGGCCAACTAGCGCAGGGTGGAACTCTCTCAAGAGGTACTCTTGCAGGCTGTGACGAAACGTTTCCGCACAGTCTTCTTGGTCCGGTCAGGTATCAACAGGCTTACGCTCGATATGCTTTCACCATCCCTTGGATGAACATCTTCGCTTACGCCTACCCTCCAACCACTCTGATTCACAAAGTGTTGGAGAAAGTGACAAGAGACTCGCCTCAGCTGATCCTCATCACGCCCTTTTGGCCAACCAGTCTTGGTTCCTGGAGGTGTTGACGTTGGCGAAAGCGCCACCTCTCCGTCTTCAACTCAACTCAAAGACGTTGGTTCAACCAAGAACAGGAATAGGGCACCCAAATCCTGACGTGCTCAGGCTGACCGCCTGGAGATTGTAAGGCAGGGCCTCAAGAGGCAAGGTTTTGCGACTAGGTTCATCGATCTCTTGCTTACTTCGAGAAGACAAAGCACTAACTCGTTGTACAATCTTCGTTGGCGTGTATGGTTCAATTTTTGTAAGGATCACAGTTTTGATCCGCTTCACCCGTCATCGGCTGAATTTGTGCGCTTTTTGTCTTTCCTTTTCACAGAGAAGGATTTGTCTGCAAAGACCATTTCGGGTTACAAATCGGCCATCAGTAGTACCATTTCTCTAACTCTCGGTTCTCGTTTGGTGTCAGCTCTGTCCTCACCTTACGTGACTCTTCATTTATGCAGTGAAACTAAGAGCTCCGTCGCTCTCCATTCGTTTTCCCGCAATGGGATCTCTTTTTGGTTTTGAATTATCTGCGTGATAAGTGTGAACCTTTGGACAAGCTCTCGCTAAAAGTTCTCACGTACAAGACTTTGTTTTTGATAGCCCTTGCTTCCACACGTAGAGTTAGTGGCATTCACTCCATTAGTGGCCTCTCAAGGGATATTGAGTTTGAACCCTCTGGTTCTATGGTCTCTCTGTCTTTCCTTCCAGAATTCAGAGCAAAGACATAACCTGGTGATGTAGACCCTTCTCATGTCAATATCTCTAGCTTAGACTCGATCATCTGTGATGACGATTCTGAAATTTGTATTTGCCCAGTACGTTGTCTAAGGTTCTACCTTAAAGGACCATACGCATCTCCATTCGGACCTAAAAACGTTCTGGAAAACGTTTCAGCATTATTTCCTACTACACATAGACACAGTATACAAACTGTATCTATGTAACCTACCTTTTATGTCACATTCGTCAAGATAAAGTGAGTGCACACACTTTTATTTCGCAAAAATCGGTCTCCTGTGGCAGATTTGCCAGCTGCCATTGAATCTCACCAAAAATGGGATTTGTGCGATAATCCATTTGGCGTGACGTAGATTAGGGGAAATCAATACGGCACCTGTGACTGATGTTGAACTATTTGAAGACAAATTATTTTACCTGTTTGTGGCCCGTTTTTAATAATAGAACTTGTTGGGACACTTTCAGACCTAGCTTATGACGTAACGCTGTCAGAGGATACGTATTATTATTATGACGCTAAGTTGTACACCTTCAAGTTCCTCTCTTCTTGTTCTAGTCCAGGCGAAATTATAAAGTTTACCTTGTTTTGTGATATATTAGGTTTCTATGTTGATCTAACATGATTTGAGGGTGCTGAATCAAAATCCGTCCGAGGCTAAGTTGTAAGTGTTGGGCATTTTGAGTTATGACGTAATATTCAAAATGGCCGCCATGGGACTCTAGAGAACTTTAACGTAATTATTTTGTATCTAATGCTTTTTTTTGTAAGAAAAATAGAATAATTTGCTGAAATGATTCAAACTATGTGAACTATATCCTATTTTAGTACTTATTAGCCCCCAGCCACTGCGGAAAGGGCTATCACGATATTTCGTGTCCTTTCATTTGCCTGGTAATTATCTTAAGAGCCATGTCACAGGATCACTTCGAATGTGTCTGCTACTATTTTAATGAAGCTGATGTGCCCCTAAGTATGACTTGTTGACCTTGGCCTTTGGCCTTGAGTATGTGATTTTATTGTATCAACTATACTTTTTCAACTTTTGCACTGCTGTCGTAAAATGTTTCTAAGCTAAGGTTTGTGGAGGATGTTGAATTACTGATGCCTGTTTTATGCCTAAACCTTTCATCTTAAATGCTTGACCTTGAATTAGCATTGAATATTTCAACTTTTTGCTTTAATATATTTTAAATCATTGCAGTAACTGTCTCATAATTGGTACATGAGCTTATGGTTATATAGATGCTAACCTAAGTACCGATGACATCTCTAGCCTTCATCGTAACGCTTGGCCTTTGTTGTTAAGCGCCAAGCAGAACAACACTGCGATCAGTGTCGATATTATATTTTATTTTATAGGTGGGTAAATGACCAACATTTCATTGCACGTCGGCACTTTTACCCACCTATAAATTGGTTAATGCACCAATTATGAGACCATTACTGCAAAGATTTAAAACAAATAAAAACAAAAAGTTAAAATATTCAATGCAAATTCAAGGTCAAGCATTTAAGAAGAAAGGTTTAATAAAATGGGTATCAGGAATTCAATAGTCTCTATACACTTTAGCTTAGGAAAAAAAAACCATAGCTTATTTTACCACAGCAGTGCAAAAGTTGAAAAAGTATAGTTGATACATTAAAATCACATACTCAAGGTCAAATGTCAAGGTCAATAAGGTATACTGAGGGGCACATCAGCTTCATTAAAATAGTAGCACACAAATTTGAAGTGATCCTGTGACATTGTTCTTAAGATAATTGCCAGGCAAATGAAAGGACACAAAATCGTGATAGCCCTCTCCACAGAGTGGCTGGGGGCTAATAAGTAGAAAAATAGGAAATATATTTAACATAGTTTGAATCATTTCAGCAAACTATACTATTTTTCTTACAAATAAAAGCATTAGATACACCATAATTACAGTAAGTGCATGTTTTAACAGTTCTTTAGAGTCCCATAGTGGCCATTTTGAATATTTCGTCATAGCTCAAAATGCCCAACTTTTACAACTTGGCCTCCAACGGATTTAGATTCAGCACCCTCAAATCATGTTAGATCGACTTAAAAACATAATATATATCACAAAACAAGGTCAAGCTTAATTTCGCCTGGACTACTACTAAACTAGGCCGACTGACTACCCTTAGCTGCGTCATTTGAGCTAATTGCCCCATGACGAGATTTCAAGATAGCAGAGTACACAGAAGAAAAAAGGTCAGCGCATTTTTGTTAACTTTGAGTTAACAGTATGATTGCGTTCAGTTTTATGCTTGTCTGTGACTTTGAATAATGTCAGAGTTTACAATCCAGATCGATTTTGCATCATTCTGCACGTTATTTACGAGAAGCGTATGGGCCTTTAAGCGCACCAGCTCCTTCAGGGGCTCTAGGAGACGCCTCTGTATCTCGATCAACCAGAAATATGACAAAGACATTTCTAAGGGTACCATCTCTAGATGTTTGGTCGAGACTGTCAAGCTAGCGTACTCTAGCTCTAGCTCCTCTCTTCCGGACAACCCCATCAGAGCACATGAGGTCCGGGCTGTCAGCCCTTCACTGGCGCTAACCAAGGGCGTCCCGCTCTCCAAGATCCTGGAAGCGGCGACCTGGCGCTCTATCTACACCTTCCTGAGCTTCTACCTCCGGGATGTTTCCGTCAAGAGGACCGACAACTCGTTCGCCATTAAGCGTGTTGTCGTGGCTCACACTCCCATCTCCTTCTAATGTAAGGTTTTACGTTTACTTTCTTCTTTGGTAAGCCAATGTTTTGGCCTATGGGTGAAAAGAGATTGGAGTAATTGTGAGGTATTTATGTGATGTTTTTTCATGGAGTTTTAGGGTATGTACTTTTCATTTTTAGTACTTCTCGCTCCCAATATGATTGTATAGCATCACCCTCCTCCGCGTTGGTATTCTGCAATTGTTTTGAGTGTTGGTAATGTATGGTTATAATAGATTGGTAGATTTATATTAATCTTACTATCTATATAACTTAATACTTACCAACACTCAAAACAACCTAAGGTTCCCTCCCATCCATCCATCCTGATGCTGATGGAAAATGGGGAATGAAGTTGAAGCAGGAAGTGGCCACCGTGACAGGAGAGTATCAAGGGGAGGTAAGGCTACTGTCACGGAGGTGCTTCTCTTTTTGGGTTACTATGGTAACAAGCGTTTAACGCTTATGTTCTTCCAGCTAAGCAGTATGTATGCAATTGTTTTGAGTGTTGGTAAGTATTAAGTTATATAGATAGTAAGATTAATATAAATCTACCAATCTTCCACGGTACTTTTTTGTGCGACCAAATGCGTATAAATGTAATGCTTTGTTTTCCTCGAAAAATAAGAAACTTTTGATTAAACTTAAGCACTTTGTTAGTTATAAACAGTTCTTTTCGATGATGTGTATGGACAAAATGTCACATGTTTTGTTTTTGTAATATGGTATAGGTATATTTGTCCTAGTTATCTACTTGTCGTTTTTCAGAATATAGACATCACTCTGTTTTGATGCTCGATTGTTTAACTATGTGTGTACTTTGTTTTATATTTCTGTGCCCCAAGTGGGTATGAAATAAAACATTTGCCTTGCCTTGCCTTGCCTTGCTAGTTATCCGTATATTAGCTACTGCAACGAACACCTTTTGCAAGAGTGAATGCCCTTGGTGGGTGGGGGAAGATGGTTCAGTACTGACCAAATAGGGGGATAACTCTCGCCAATAACCCTATTTGATGCCACTAAATGGCTGCCTTTCGCAAGAGTGAATGCCCTTGTCAGTCCTGACCAGCAAGGGTATCACTCTCATTGTCAAGGGCGTTAATAACCCTAGTTGCAGAGGCCTATAGACACTCGCTCTCTTATTTATTTATTTTTTAACCGAATTATCTAACAATACACCCATCCGTGTGTGTGCGTGCGTGCGTGCGTACGTGCGTGCACGTCAGGAAACACATGGGCGAAAAAAACTCCTTACTATTTTTGTAAACTGCTTTTCGATATTCCTTTCATTCGTTTCCAAGACATACAATATTTCGTTTTGTTCTTTTTTTATGTATACTTGCTTCGTATTTGGTATCCTGTATTTTGTTTCTCTTTCCCCTGCATAACGTTTGCGTGTGTGTGTGTGTGTGTGTGCGTGTGCGTGTGCGTGCGTGCGTGCGTGCGCGTGCGTGGTGTGTGACTGTGTGCTTCTCTGTTAGTGTGTGTGTTTGCTCGATAACGTAGGCCTAGCTCATGAACTTTGATTTCCATAGCAATGTTGTTTCTTTTCTTATAATATTGTGATATTGTTTCACATTTTGTGGTTATGAACAGGGCTTTGTTTAAATAATGTTATTTTATGTATATTTGATTTGATTGTAGTGAGTCTTATGTGTATACTGTT
>CM065694.1:14209157-14216657 GCA_017654935.2 Phymorhynchus buccinoides
ACCATCAGATTCATGATGCAGGTTATGATGATGGCGATGATGATGATGATGGCGATGGTGATGATGATGATATGGTACAACCTAAAGGAGAAGATCTACGAAACGTACAAGATGTCCCTGGTCATGGAAACCATCAGATTCATGATGCAGGTGGGGATGATGATGATGACGATGCTGATGATGAGAATGATGATGGTGATGCTGATGATGGTGATGACGATGATGATGAAAATGACGATGATGATGACGACGATGACGATGATGATGATAATAATGATGACGACGATGATGATGACGGTGATTATGATGATGATGATGATTTTTACAAGACTCGTTACGGTTCCTGGTGAAGGACTCCCTGATGAGTTTCTGCCAGATGATGGTGGATGCCTGCTTTCTGATGACGATGATGATGATGGTGATGATGATGATAATGATGATGGTGTGCTTTTTGCAGGACTCGTTACGGTTCCTCGTGAAGGACTCCCTGATGAGTTTCTGCCAGATGATGGTGGATGGCTGCTTCGCCCTGTCAAACATCACTGATGACTTCACGTGGAAAGGGGACCTTCTCACCAGCAATTTCAAGTGCGTAGGATTCTGAGAGAAAGAGAGACACAGAGAGAGAGCGAGTAGGGGTGGGGACAACAAAGGAATGAGTGTGCGTGGAGCGTAATTGTTTATGCGCTTGCGTCTGTCCATCAAGTTTGTACAACAGCACGCACATTACACCTGTGTTTCCTTCAGACCCAAGAAGAACGCTCTGTTCCTTCTGGACCTTGTCCTGGAGACAAACCACGTGGACTTCAGCACCAAGCTCCCCAACTACGAAACCTCGGTCATCCAGCTCTTCGACAACGCCATCAACGCCACTCAGGCCGTTCCACAGCTGGAGAAGGTACGGGATCGGACGACATCTCCACAGTTGTCGTTCTTGGCGTTTCCCTTTAAGAGTTTTCTGCGGAGTTGTCCTTTGAAGTAGCACCGGCTTCAATGGAGCAGCCAGATAATACGAAGTCGGTGTGTGGCTGCTCACGTGGCGGGGTAATCAAAAGCGGTCACACGCGTAGCGTTCTCATCCCTAGCTGTTGCATTTTGTACTATAGCGTTCAAGTACTTCGGCTGTTCGGATAATCCCTGGAGTCTTTTAGCCATGGTACGACAACAACAACAACATAGGGAGACACAAAGGGATAGGATCATGGCATGTCGTCAGATCGCATACGGAAAGTGTTGGGGAATAGGTCAAATTACGTGTGAGAGTCTGTCGTCTAACCAACAATTAACCAACCCCCTAATTTTATCTCCGATCCTTAGCGCTAACGCTAATCCGAAGGGGACACATAGAGACGGGGACACAGAGAAACGGGGACTCTGTGATGGGGACATGTATAGAGTCGGGGGGGCACACTTGAAGTGACACATAGTGACAGGGACACAAAGAGACGAGGTCACATAGAGACGAGGTTACATCAACATGATCCCTATTTCATCCTTCTTTCCTTCGTGGTGCAGGACCTTTTCTGGTCGGGCACCCCTCTGCTGGAGTCTGTGGGTCGCCTGGAGCCCGGACTAATGATGTTCATGTTATCTATACCTATATGTCTTGCGGTGTGTGTGTCTGTCTGTCTGTCTTGTCTGTCCGCCCTGTAACTCCTGAACCACTGAACATAATCGCTTCAAATGTTGTGTGGTGGTGTATCATGGTACACCGATGGTCCCATATAAAAACTGTGACCGTGCTGACCTTGATCTTGGAGTTTGACCTTGAAAACCAGTCAGAAGAAAGGGTAGTAATAAGGGAATGACTAGATGGACCGGTGTTTAATTGGTTACTTCCCTTGCGTCATAAATGCAATGAGGGTGAGAGGCGAAAGAGAGAGTGTGTGTGTGTGCGCGGGTGCGAAGCATAGCGAGCAGGAAGCTAGTTATCAATATAAATGATCTGTTAGATGGCAAGTTTCTTTGAACCAATGCGATATGTGCCGGGCCCCCGTCTCTATAATATGTCCCCGTCATTCTGTCCCCATATCTACATGTCCACGTCTCTATATTATGTCCCCGCCTCAATGTCTCCACGTCTCTATATGACCCCTTCTTGATGTGTCCCCGCGGATTACGGTAAGGCTTATGGATAAAGTTAGTGTCTGGGTTAGAGATAGGTTAGGGTTAGGAAAAGCAAAGAGACAAGAGAGATAGAAGACGGGGGGGGCACATACAGACAGGGGACAGATAGAGACGGGGACTCAATGAAAGTAGCAACATGGAGACGGGGACACACAGAGACCGGGCCTGGACGTCAATGTGATCCGTATTTGATCTTCATTCCCTTCCCTTCTCTTCTTCAGTTCGTGGTGCAGGACCTGTTCTGGTGTGGCACCCCTCTCCTGGAGTCTGTGGGTCGCCTGGAGCCCGAGGTGGTCACCATGAGGGAGGCGTTGAGGAGGTGCCTGCTCCGGTCCTTCATCCCCCTCAGGGCCTACGCCCAGCGCTTCGAGAAGTACCTCCCTGACAACAACATCAACATCAAGGCCTATGTGGAGTGAGGGCACACAGAGAGAGAAAGAATGCGCGCGCGCGCGCGTGTGTGTGTGTGTGTGTGAGAGAGAGAGAGAGATTGAGAGAGAGAGAGGGGGAGGGAGAGAGAGAGAGAGAGGGGGCGATTGAGAGAGAGAGAGAGAGATAAATTATCTTCTTCTTCTCTTTGGGGCCCACGATCATTCAATTGATCATTCTGGCACCCTCAGGGAAAACAATTTTGAAAATGGGGGACCGGTTCCATCTAATAAAGGGCATACGCTGCTGCATGGACATAGGGGTGTTTGAGTTTTAGTGACCCAGCCCATTCGCGCCCGCTGATCGGGTCTGAGCGTGATGCCGCGTGGATGGGGTGGGGGAGTGTGTGTGGGGGGGAGGCTGATGGGTTTATTGATGATTCCCTTGCACCACTGACACACGATGATGATGATGATGAGAAAGGGGGACAGATGCACTGATAGACACACACACACAGAGAAAAAACCCATTCATCTTATCAGGGTCTATGCCAAGCGCTTTGAGAATTCCACACTCCCCCCACTCCCGACCCCACCCGCTCTCCAATATCAACATCAAATGGCGGAGAGAAACGGAAAAGGGCAAACGAATCGGGGAAGGAAGGGGAGGCGGTGTGTGGGGGTGGGGGGAGAGGAGGCATTGAAAAGGACAAAAGGCGGTAGGAAAACAACCACACACACACAGAAACAACGCACGCACATACACACACAAATAGTCAGCATCCACTGATTCTGGCAGGGAGTTCAAGAAGAATCCACACAGTCCCGAGGAGGTGCGGACGATCGTGCAGAAGCACCTGGACGAGATGGAGGCGATCCAGGCGGCCATCCCCTTCAGCGTCACCATCGGTCCCTACCTGCTGCTCTCCGAGGGCGTCAGGCAGCAACTGTGCAAAAAACAGAAGGCCATCAGCCAAGCTCTGCTGGAGATGTTCGCCAAGGAGCTGACCATCAAGGCTGAAGATGTGAGGGGGATCTGTGGTTGACCATCTTCATCATCTCTATCATCATCATTATCGTCATCATCATCATTATCATCATCATCAGGCAACATATGTGCAGAAAACAGAAGGCCATTAGTCTAGCCCTGCTGGAGATGTTCGTTAAAGAGTTGATCATCAGGGCTGAAGATGTGAGAAGGATCTGTGGTTTATCATCTTCATCATCTCTATCATCATCATTATCGTCATTACAATCATCGTCATCATCAGGCAGCAGATGTTCTCCAAGGAGCTGACCATCAGGGCTGAAGATGTGAGAAGGATCTGTGGTTCATCATCTTCATCATCTCTATCATCATCATTATCGTCATTACAATCATCGTCATCATTATCATCATTATCATCATCATCAGGCAGCAGATGTTCTCATCCTTGGAGATGTTCTCCAAGGAGCTGACCATCAAGGCTGAAGATGTGAGAAGGATCTGATGTTGACCATCTTCATCATCTCTATCATCATCATTATCGTCATCACCGTCATCATTATCATCATCATCAGGCAACAGATGTGCAGAAAACAGAAGGCCATTAGTCTAGCCCTGCTGGAGATGTTCGTTAAAGAGTTGTCGTTGTCGTTATCATCGTCATCATCATTATCATCATTGTCAGCATCGTCAGATAACTGTTATGTAATGAGGAAAAGGCCATCAGTCAGTCTCTGCTGGATATGTTCGCCAAGGAATTGACCATTAAGGCTGGAAGATGTGAGGGGGGTCTGTGGTTTATCATCTTCATCAACATCGTCATTATCATCATCATCACCATCCATATTTTTTCTTCTTCTTCTTCTTCTTCTTCTTCTTCTTCTTCTTCTTCTTCTTCTTCTTCTTCATCATCACCATCAGGGTGAAAGGGGTCATATCTATCGTTTATAAGGCTTTATTCTGTTTCGGTCTATGTTTGTATGTTGGGTTTTGTTATTTATTTTGTTATGTGTGTGTTCTTTTTGTTTTGATTTGTTGTTGTTTGTTTTCATAACTTGATTTGCTCATCTTTTTTATGGAAACACATTTTAGTTTTTTTATCTTTTCTTGTTTTGCTCGTCTTTGTCTACATGGTTTGCATTTTCGTCATCGGCTTTCTCTGTAGTTTGTGTTCACGTTTTTTTTTTCTTCTAATGTGCCTGTCTTTTGTTCATTCTATATTTTGTTGCTTGTAATCTTTTTGTATGTGTTTGCATATTTTTTATTTTTCTTCTTTATTAACTAAACATGCGCTTCCTTTCGTCACATCTTTGCACCATGTCAATGCTTTCTAATCGCGGTGTTGGTCAATCAACGAATGGGCAGCTGGCGGACTCCATGAAGCTGATCAGTCGCCGCCTGTTTGACCGGCCCAACACCATTGAAGAGCTGGTGGAGTTGAGAGAGTGGATCAGCACCATCCCGGACAAGACCAAAGAGCAGCAGGTCTGTAGTGAAGCGTGTTTAGGTGTGTTCAAATCCACTGTAGTGTTAGTGGTGTTTTATGTAAGTATTTGTGTTGTGTTTGACCGGCCCAACACTAGTGAAGAGCTGGTGGAGATCAGAGACTGGATCGGCACCATCCCGGACAAGATCAAAGAGCAGCAGGTCAGTAATGAAGTGTGTTTAGGTGTGTTCAAATCCACTGTATTGTGGTGTTTTGTGTCAGAATTGTGTTGTGTTTGACCGGCCCAACACCATTGAAGAGCTGGTGGAGATCAGAGACTGGATCGGCACCATCCCGGACAAGATCAAAGAGCAGCAGGTCAGTAATGAAGTGTGTTTAGGTGTGTTCAAATCCACTGTATTGTGGTGTTTTGTGTCAGAATTGTGTTGTGTTTGACTGGCCCAACACCAGTGAAGAGCTGGTGGAGATCAGAGACTGGATCGGCACCATCCCGGACAAGATCAAAGAGCAGCAGGTCTGTAGTGCAGTGTGTTCAGGTGTGTTCAAATCCACTGTAGTGTTAGTGGTGTTTTGTGTCAGAATTGTGTTGTGTTTGACCGGCCCAACACCAGTGAAGAGCTGCTTCTTTGTCAGTAGGTGGAACTTTTAAGCCAGAAGCAGGTTTTAACTCTTATAGCGCCATGCACTAGGCCTTACGGTCTGAATGTGGAGTCTTTCGGATGAGACGATAACCGAGGTCCCGTGTGCCCATGCACATACCACACGTTAAACCCAGTGGCAACGAAAACGTCATTTGGTCAAAATTTACCCCCCCCCCCCCCTCCCTTTCCTTCCTCATCAGTCACACAAAAATCGCATGCAAAAACTTATTTTTAAATTGGGTGGCGCGCCTCTGGCTGCGACGCGCTCTTCAGTTGGGAGCAACCCGAATTTCACAGAGACGCCACTGTGACTATGAAATACCTAATACCTAATAGTAAAATAATAAAGATGATTGTTGAAGTGGTTTTATTGACCAATACGGTGGTGAACGAACGACTGGTGATGTTGATTGATGGGCTTTGCCCGTGGTGTGGGCAGGACGACCTGGAACGGCTGCAGGATGACCACAATGTGCTGGAGGACTTCTGGTTCAACCTCTCCAACGACGAGTTTTCTGCCAAGTGAGTCTGGGGTGGGGAGGGGGAGGGGGGGCGGAGAGATATATTGAACAATTGAACAATATTTATTTCTTCAGGCCCCCAGCCCCTACAAATGAGGTCAAGTTAACATGAAACTAAAAAGACACATTCCATAAATATTCTAGACTTATCAGGTTTCATGTGTGAGACTGTCAATAGGGCGGAGAGAGAGATTGAACAATTGAACAATATTTATTTCTTCAGGCCCCCAGCCCCTAGAAATGAGGTCAAGTTAACATGAAGCTAAAAAGACACATACATAAATATTCTAGACTTATCAGGTTTCATGTGTGACACTGTCAATAAAGAGATAGAGATGGAGAGGGATAGAGACTGAGAGAGACAGAAAATTAAAAACATAAAAACCATAGTGAATATAATTATCTAAAGTTAAATCGAAACAGAAGCCGCACTGAATAGGGCCTACCTAAGCGTATGTAACAGCCGTGATGATAGCCTAATATTATTTGCTAAAAAATCGACCAAGAAGTCTGAATGAAGGTCTATTCTAAGCACAGTAAAATAATCGAACAGGAAACCTGGCTGAATGTCTAAGCATTGCATTTTTGCTAGAATAGATAGATAGATAGATTGAATGTCTAAGCATAGCTGAAATCGAAACAAAAAAACAAATGAAGCCAATTTGAATATCTAAGCATAGCTAAAAAAAAAAAAAAAACTCTGAGCATAGCAAAAATCGAAAAAGAAGCCAGACTGAAATTTTAAGCATTGCTAACATAAACAAAAGAAGCCAGGTTGAATATCTAAGCTTAGCTAAATTCGAAAAAAAGAAGCCAGATGCCAGATTGAATAGCTAAGCATAACATAAATTGAACAAAGAGTGCCATATCGAATATCGAAGCTTAGCTAAAATCTTTTTTTTTAAAGCCAGATTGAATTTCTAAGTATAGCTGAAATAAACCATATTAAATATCTAAGCATAATTATCTAAAAATTAAAAAGGAGGCACATTGAATATATAAGCATTACTTTTATATAAAAAAAAGGAGCAAAGCTTAAATTTTTAAAAAACGAAGCCATATTGTATTTAAGCAAGGATAGTATAAAAAAAAATCCAAATCAAAATACCAGAATAACTAAGCATAGCTAAACTTTAATTAAAAAAATAAGAATAACTTTTGAATAACTTTTTTAAGAATAACTTTTAGAAGGCTAACTTTTGCATGCGTTCTAAACTTTTCGTTTGGTCACTTTTCGTTGACGATGAGTTGTTGCTATGTTGTGTTTCTGACATCAAGGCATGGATGACTTACAACAAGCTCCAGCTAAACAACGACAAAACTGAACTGATTTTCATTCTATCAAAAAGACTCGTGTCTACAATCTCTGTCCCTACTTCTGTCCAACTTGGAAACTCTCTCATTCAGACCT
>CM065694.1:14219157-14327165 GCA_017654935.2 Phymorhynchus buccinoides
AGAGAGAGAGAGAGAGAGAGAGAGAGAGAGAGAGAGAGAGAGAGAGACAGACAGAGAGGGAGAGGGAGGGAGAGAGAGAAAGAGGATGAGGATGAGAAAAGGTTCGCCAAACTCCAGACCAGCGACACCATCTCCATGAAAGGAGAGACTCAGCAGCATTGCTGTGAGTGTGCTCTCTGTCTCTCTCTGTATCTCTTTCTCTCTCTCTGTGTCTCTCTGTCACTCTCTCTCTCTCTCTCTCTCTCTCTCTCTCTCTCTCTCTCTCTCTCTCTCTCTCTCTCTCTCTCTCTCTCTCTCTCTCTCTCTCTCTCTCTCTCTCTCTCTCTCTCTCTCTCTCTCTCTCTCTCTCTCTCCGTCCCCCACGCTGTGTGCTGTATACCTCAGTTGCAGTTGTCTGCATCCCTCAACTCATATGGTTTTGATCATTGGCTATACTTGGGATAATGCTATGACCTCCCTTATAAGACTCCCTCCCACATAAGACCTACTTGATCAAAGAAACCACAAACACCACTAACTGTGTATACTTTTTGAAGGTAGCTCTGTGCTGTGAAAAGAATAACATAAAAGTAAATGATTGTGCTGGTTTACTTTTTGTCCCAATGGGGGACAGATAGTGTATGAGCATGGTACATAGAGAGATCTCTTTCGAATTTATGGAATTGTCGTCAGTATGTGTATCTGCTAACAAACACTATCTTGTGGATCAACCCCAACAGGAAGACATTTTTTGTGGTATAATTTGTTCATAATAAGACCTACTTCTGAGACATTGCCTTTCTTTGTAAGTATTAAAATTACCTCCCTTATAAGACCCCTCCCCCTTATAGGACCTCATTTTGGATGGTTTTTGAAGGTCTTGTAAGGGAGGTACCACTAGTGAACGAAAAAAGTAGAATAATGTTTTTAGACGGAATTATTATTTCACGTGAATCGTGCTCAGCTCAGACCCTCATGAATGGCTGTAACTCTCAAGACAAGAGGCACTGGTTTGGTTCCTTCCTTGTGCTGCAGCATAGGATTATAGTTGGCCTGTGGTCACATCCTCTTTGTCAATTTATTTGTCTTCCCTTCTCTTTATTCAGCAGTATGAGGATAATGTCATCAAGATAGCTTTTTTTTCTAAATCCTCAATTTTGATCGTTATTATAAATCTTTTTGAAGGCATTTTCCATCTAATCAGTTGATCGTGTATTGTGAATTTAAAGACACACTCACCCACCACGATTAAGTCCCTTGGTTTTTTTCTGGGTAGTTGTGGCCCACATACAAATGCCCCCAACTTCAAATTGAGGCTGCTCTTTAAAATGATTTTTCGTTTTGAATTGGGGGGCATTTGTAAGGGAGTCAAACCTGGTCAAAACAATATTTCTTATAAGAGGGAAAACACGTGAAACCCGTGATTTTGACACGTGATCTGGTGGGTCTTTAAGGAGCACGGTATAAGCTTTGAGCTTGTATTCTTTCGTGACTTTGGTTTGAATTGAACTGAATAAAAACTTGTTTTTAACCAGTTGTTTTCCTAGATAATTGTCTTTTGGGGAATGTAGGCCTACTTTAGGCAAAGCATAGATATTATTTACACATTTAAGCCCACATTTTCAGAACAGCGCGTGATGTTTGTGACGTTTTGGTTTGTTTCTGCAGATGCAAGTGCAGGCCATGCAGACCTACGCGGAGATTACGCGCGGCCACGAGTACGCCAACGAGATGCGTAGGGTGAACAAGAACCTGAAAGAATGTCAGCAGCTCGCCTTCACCTACAACACCCGGGAGAAGCTCTTTGGCTTTCCTGTCACCAACGTCAGTGCCTGAATGTCTGTCTCTGTCTCTCTCTGTGTCTCTCTCTCTCTCTCTCTCTCTCTCTCTCTCTCTCTCTCTCTCTCTCTCTCTCTCTCTCTCTCTCTCTCTCTCTCTCTCTCTCTCTCTCTCTCTCTCTCTCTCTCTCTCTCTCTCTCTTCGCAAACAAAAACTTGAAAGAGTGTCAACAGCAAGCGGTCACCATAGAAATGTAAAATAATATAGGGGAAGACGGAGTAAAAAGCGCATGGGCGGGTAAGAAGCCCACCCCAATTATCTCATGAAATGAAGCAAATTTCAGTCTCATTTTGCCCATGAGACGAGCGTTAATGTCTAGCATTCGTCTCATGGGCAAATTTGACTGAAATTTTCTTTATTTCATGAGATAATTGGGGTGGGCTTCTTACCCGCCCATGCGCTTTTTACCCCGTCTTCCCCTATTACATTCTTTTTATTTGGCAAAGTTCCAACTTGCGATCTGACAAATTAGGACACGGCTGTGCGTCAGGACTCGGGAAGACCGGTATGGTGGGGTGAGTGGTGGTGATGGTAACGGTGTGTGTGTGTGTGTGTGTGTGTGTGTGTGTGTGTATGTGCCGGTACGTGCGTGTATGTGTGGGTGGGGTGTGTATGTGTATGCCTATTTGCATGTGTGTGAGCGATTATTTCGTGTTGTTGAATTTGTTGCTTCTTAATTTGTGTTGTTGTTAAGCGCATAGAGCTCCACATTGGTGGAGGAATGCGCTATATAAATGATTCACTATTATTATTATTATTATTATGGAAGTAACACTTGCATAACCCTGAAGACAAGACACCCACAACAACAAAAAAGAAACCAATCATTTGCGGTAAAATATACAAAATCTATGACTGAAACACTGAGCCCAAGAGAGGGTATAACGAAATTGAACAAAGGGGGAATACTCTCTTTCTAATTAACACTCCCCTCCACCAAAAAGTTGATTACCATACCAATCATCTAGCAATGCGTAATGCGTGGGTCAGAACCAAAGTGAGACAAACTAAGCATTATAAAGAATGTGCCAAGTTCGCCTTTATAACCCTTCACTCAAACAGTACACATCAACAATGGTGGAGAGGACAACGTACAAGCAAATCAACATTTATTGAGAATGATGCTTTGTTTGTCTCACTTTGGTTCTGACCCACGCATTGGGAGATGATTGGTATCGTAATCAACTTTGGTGGAGGGGAGTTAATTAGAAAGAGAGCATTCCCCCTTTGTTCAATTTCGATACAAAATCTATACTTTTTATTAAATAGCCAGTCTGTGCGTTTGTCTGTTCGCACTTCTGTTGGATACAAAAGAGTGCGTGGC
This sequence comes from Phymorhynchus buccinoides, assembly GCA_017654935.2. Lineage (NCBI taxonomy): Eukaryota > Metazoa > Mollusca > Gastropoda > Neogastropoda > Raphitomidae > Phymorhynchus > Phymorhynchus buccinoides. The sequence continues at coordinate 14,222,300 of CM065694.1, forward strand.
TGCAAGGTTCAGATTGCAACAGGAAGCTCTCCGCTAGCGACGCTGGGGGAAGTGAGGGTAGAGGGGACAACAACAACATACAGTATTTATACGGCACTGAATCTTGATAGAAATCAAATCAAAGCGCACACACACGTTAGCATTCATAACGCATTCAAACAAAAATGCAATACAAAACGAACACACACGTATGACATAAATAGCATGCAGCAGAAACAGACCTAAAGGCAAGAGAGAGAAGAGAGAGAGAGTGGAGCCTCAATGACCGGGGAACAGGTGGGTTTTGTGGTTAGATTTGAAAGCAGAGAGGGTCGGTCACTGACGGAGGGAAAGAAGAAGTTTGTTCCAATATGTCGGTCCTAAGACAGCAAAAGAGCGCCGACCAACAGTTGAAAGCTTATACCTAGGGATCTGGAGAGAAAGAGGGTCAGAAACTGAACGTATGTGCGAGCTGGCGTATAGATGGAAATATTGTCGCAGAGGTAAGATGGAGCAGCTTTATGGATAGATTTATAGCAAAGGGTGTTACATTTATACTCAGTTCTGTCTGCGACAGGAAGCCAGTGCAAAGAACGGACAAGGAGGTTAAAGGACGACATCGAAAGGATAGCTAGTCACTGATATCATTTTCGAACCATGTTTTTTAACCAACTTTTTTCAACATACTGTAGTCCAGAGTGGTGCTTATGCATTTCATTTGTGTGTGTTTGTGCGCGTGTGTGTAATGTGTGTGTGTGCGTGTGCGTGTGCGTGCGCGCGCGCGCGTGTGCGTGCGTGACCGGGGATTGTATACTATACGCGCGCGATGTTTAACATAGTCGCATATTTTATATCTTTAGCTTTTTCTACATAATAATGATGCCTTTGTCTGTTGTTTTGATTTTGTTGATTTGTTTCATTGCTGCAAAAAAGCATTTCTTGTCAAATGGACACTAAAAATATTTTTGGGATTGATCTGATTGTATTTTTCAGTACGAGAAGATTGGTAAGCTGATCAAGGAGTTTGAGCCGTACCGCAACCTGTGGATCACCACGTCCGACTGGCTGCGCTGGCAGGAGAGCTGGCTGAACGACCCCATCAGCGGCATCAACCCCGAGGAGGTGGAGAGGATCGTCAACGAGAGCTACAAGAACATCCACAAGTCCGTCAAGTTCTTCTCTCACACCCCGCGTGAGTCTGTACTGTGTGTGTGTGAGAGAGAGAGAGAGAGAGAGATGGAGAGGGGGGGAGAGAGAGATTGAGAGAGAGAGAGAGTCCCACAAGAACATCCACAAGTCCATCAAGTTCTTCGCTCACCCCCCGCGTGAGTCTGTACTGTGTGAGAGAGAGAGAGAGAGAGAGAGAGAGAGAGAGAGAGAGAGAGAGATGGAGAGGGGGAGAGAGAGAGAGAGGGGGGAGAGAGAGAGAGATTGAGAGAGAGAGAGTCCCACAAGAACATCCACAAGTCCATCAAGTTCTTCGCTCACCCCCCGCGTGAGTCTGTACTGTGTGTGTGAGAGAGAGAGAGAGAGAGAGATGGAGAGGGGGAGAGAGAGAGAGAGGAGGGGGAGAGAGAGAGAGATTGAGAGAGAGAGAGAGTCCCACAAGAACATCCACAAGTCCATCAAGTTCTTCGCTCACTCCCCGCGTGCGTCACTGGTTGTTTGTGTGTGGTGTGTGTGTGTGTGTGTGTGAGAGAGAGAGAGAGAGAGAGAGAGAGAGAGAGAGAGAGAGAGAGAGAGAGAGTCCCACCAGGACATCCACAAGTCTGTCAAGTTCTTCGCTCACCCCCCGCGTGAATCTGTGTGTGTGTGAGAGATGGAGAGAGAGAGAGAGAGTCCCACCAGGACATCCACAGTCTGTCAACATCACCCCCCGCGTGAATCTGTGTGTGTGTGAGAGATGAGAGAGAGAGAGAGAGAGTCCCACCAGAACATCCACAAGTCTGTCAAGTTCTTCGCTCACCCCCCGCGTGAGTCTGTGTGTGTGTGAGAGAGATGGAGAGAGAGAGAGAAAGAGAGAGAGAGAGAGAGAGAGAGAGAGAGAGAGAGAGAGAGTCCCACCAGAACATCCACAAGTCTGTCAAGTTCTTCGCTCACCCCCCGCGTGAGTCTGTGTGTGTGTGAGAGAGATGGGGAGAGAGAGAGAGAGAGAGAGAGAGAGAGAGAGAGAGAGAGAGAGAGAGAGAGAGAGTCCCACCAGAACATCCACAAGTCTGTCAAGTTCTTCGCTCACCCCCCGCGTGAGTCTGTGTGTGTGTGAGAGAGATGGAGAGAGAGAGAGAGAGAGAGAGAGAGAGAGAGAGAGAGAGAGAGAGAGAAATATAGAGAGAGTCCCACCAGGACATCCACAAGTCCGTCAAGTTCTTCGCTCACTTCCCACATAAGTCACTGGTTGTTTGTGTGTGTGCGTGCGTGCGTGTGTGTGTGTATGTGCGTGTTTGTGTGTGAACGAGAGCTATAAGAAAATCCACAAGTCTGTCAAGTTCTTTGCACATTTGCCGCGTGAGTCTGTGTGTGTGTGTGTGTGTGCGCGCGCGCGCGTGTGTGTGTGTGTGTGTGTGTGTGTGTGTGTGTGTGTGTGTGTGTGTGTGTGTGTGTGTGTGTGTGTGTGTGACAAAGAGGGAGAGAGAGAAAGAGAGAGAGAGAGAGCGAGAGAGAGAGAGAGAGAGAGAGCTAGAGAAAGAGAGAGAGAGAGAGAGAGCTAGAGAAAGAGAGAGAGAGAGAGAGAGAGAGAGAGCTAGAGAAAGAGAGAGAGAGAGAGAGAGCTAGAGAGAGAGAGAGAGAGAGAGAGAGAGAGAGAGAGAGAGAGTCCTACAAGAACATCCACAAGACCTACAAGAACATCATTTGTGACACTTTCCCCTTACAGCGGTGTTGGAAATCGCTACCAACATCAAGCACAAGATAGAGGATTTCAAGCCCAATCTGCCCTTACTGCAGGGCCTCAGGAACCCGGGGATGAGGGATCGACACTGGCAACAGGTACAAAAACAGCACCTAAGCTGTGTTCACTGAATGCAATTTGCAAGACAAAAGACACACAGCTGTTTAATGTCCACACCACAAAGTATACATGGATGATAGTTCCCACCGTGTCAACAAAAGCTGAAATCAGGAGTTATCAACATATGAATTACAATGCATGCGTTCACACACTTACTTACACATACACGTGCGTGCGCGCACGCACACGCACACGCACGCACACACACACACACGCACGCACACACACACACACACACACACACACACACAATATTACAATAATACTAGACATAATTTCATATTGGCGTTTTATGATAACCAAAGAAAAAAATCCTCTGTACCTGTGTGGGTATACGTGTATGTGTGTGCAGGAGAGATTATGTTCGGCTAGAGAGAGAGAGAGGGGGGGGGGGGAGTGAGTGTGTGCGAGTATGTGTCTGTGAGTGTGATTGCACGTGTGTGTTTTGTGTATGTGAGTGTGTGTTTGTGTGTGTTCGTGCGCGCGTGTTTTGTACAAGTGTATGTTTGTGTACGTGTGTGTGCGTTTCAGTGAGAATGTGTTGTCTGTGTGTTTGATGAAATGTGTGTGGGGCTGTGTGTGTGTGCATGTCTGTGTGCAAGAACGCGTTGACTCGCGTGCGTGCATGTAGACCTACGTGCGTGTGTGTCTGTTGTGCGTGTGTGTGTGCGTGTATAAGTGTTTCAATGCTGATTGTAAAGCGCTTTGTGCTCGATAAAAAGCGTTATGTAAGTGTCCGTTTATTATTATTATCATTATTATTATTATTATTATTATGATTACCTCGTTCGTTTAATTAGGTTGGTGAGTGTAGGTATACCGTATGCGCATTTGATTAATACTTAGTTATGTGTAGTTTTGGGGGTGGGCAGTTTTCTATTGTTGTTTATTATTTCATGAAGGATAACGAAATTGAACAAAGGGGAATACTCTCTTTCTAATTAACTCCCCTGAACTCAGAACCAAAGTGAGACAAACAAAGCATCATTCTCAAAAAAGAATGCCAAGTTCGCCTTTATGGCCCTTCACCCACACAGAACACATCAACAATGGCGGAGAGGACAACATACAAACAAATCAACATCTATCCAAGAGTGGCATTAGCCTTCTAGCCTTGAATATGTTACTCATAAACAACACACAACACAGCACAAACTGGTAAGCCTCGAAAGGAATGCTTTGTTTTGTCTCACTTGGGTTCTGACCTACGCATTGCTAGATGGTTGGTATCGTGATCAACTTTGGTGTAGGGGAGTTAATTAGAAAGAGAGTATTCCCCCTTTGTTCAATTTCGTTACCTCCTCTCTTGGCCTCACTATTTCATGAAGAATAGATAGCTAACCCGAGTGGAGTATTTAAACGCAGAGATGGATTAGAGCAAAGCGATGACACTTGAAAACAGTGCAGCATAGTCTTCAAAAAATGTGGCGGTGCCATAGCCGATGAGGTTTAACCGAGGCGTGGTTACTGCTACAGCTATCTGTATTAATATATAAAAAAATCGGGACTTTACTGGGTTCGTACTGCCTCCGGGCATTGCCTCCAGTATTGTTCCCACCATATTTGTATTTACAAATGTCCCATATGTGTCTGATTCAGACCAAGAGGACGTAAAACTCCATTTTCGGCAGAGCAAAGTGACGCCTTGTGTTTGCTGTGTGCAGTTGTCATCAGACGTGGGCATCGCTCTGAAGCCCAGCCCCAGTCTCACGTTCACCCGTTGTCTGGAGCTTGGGCTCAACGAACACGTGGAGGAAATTTCCTCTGTAGGCGAAGTGGCCGGCAAAGAGTACGCCATTGAAATGGTAACAACCCTATCTGTATATGTCTGTTCCCCGTGGGGATACCGGGGGGTCTTTTCGTAAAAAATAGTTCCCCCACCTTCTGTGCTTGTAACTTCCTCTAATCTGCCACTCTCTTTGACTCTACCTTTTTTCCTTTGCTTTGTGTCATCTACTAACTTTCTGACTTATTGACCCCATTCTCCTGCCTTTTTTCAAAACAATCTTCCAAATAATGTTTCTCCTTTGAGCTCCTCCGAAATCGGAATGTGTCGGCTGTACGCAGCGGGGAAACCAGTGAAAACTGAAAACCGGACACATATGTACCTTACCCATTATGGCCATAATATGGCCTGAGAACGCAGAAGAAGAAGATAGTTATGTCTGTCTCTTTGTTTGTCAGTTTGTCTGTCTGTCTGTCTTGGGCTGAACGACGACGTGGATGCCATTTTTTTCTATAGGCGAAATGGCCAGCAACAAGTACGCCATTGAAATGGTAACAATTCTGTCTACCTCTGTCTCTCTCATTTTGTCTATCTCTGTCCCAAGTCTCACGTGATCTATCATTCATGAAAGTGTTGTTACCTAGTCCTGTTGCTGGCATTTTGGACTTCTTTTTTATTAAAAAAAACACCACTTAATTTTAGCTGTTTTTGACCTTCACTTAATGTATCGAGTACCAACAGGTCTGCGCGTTGGTTGGGCACGCACGTGGGCCCCCCTCCCCCCCCCCCCCCCCCCCCCCCCCTTGAAATCGTAGAGATTGTAGAGAAATCACGTCATGCTTGCGTCATTTTGAGGGGTACGCAACCCCTTGGTACCCCTTTGGTTTTTGTCTTTACCGTTGTTGTGTAATATAATTTTTTTGCAATATTATTACGGTGATATAATATGACTTAAAAATATATAGTATTATTGCTTAAGATATAAGATAATATGTTATTTCTGGTTTCACCAAAGAGTTTTTGAAATAAATGAATTCTAACTTGTTTGAATGCAGCCAGACCTGCATTGTATACACCTGGGTAGCTTACAATGTCAGTTTAGTTTCTGTCCTTTAAGCTGTATCCATAATGTTGCTGATTCTAAAGAAAGCAAAGCAGAAGACTGACCAGTTCAACTAAGATAAACAACAAAAGTGGTTAATTATTATTATATTAACTCAAGGAGATGCTGAGATTAGCGTCCAATTGGTCGGAGAACCTTATAGACTATTACATTTTTAAAAAAACATCATCAGTTCTTAGAGAAAAGGTTTCTTTCCGACAGTGGGAGCGGGCATGTTTCATGTTGTTCTTGCTCACATTCATGCGAATAGACACAAAAAAAGTGAAGGACTAGAAAACTCCTTTAGGACATTTTCCAAAAGCCTTGGATGACTGGCAGATGTGAGCAAGAGAAATGTGAAACACGAACAATCCTATTGCTTACTTTATAAAGATTGAGGAAGATGGTTGTGGGGTTGAGGAAGATGGTTGTGGGGTTGAGGAAGATGATTGTGGGGTTGAGGAAGATGGTTGTGGGGTTGAGGAAGATGATTGTGGGGTTGAGGAAGATGGTTGTGGGGTTGAGGAAGATGGTTGTGGGGTTGAGGAAGATGATTGTGGGGTTGAGGAAGATGGTTGTGGGGTTGAGGAAGATGGTTGTGGGGTTGAGGAAGATGGTTGTGGGGTTGAGGAAGATGACTGTGGGGTTGCAGCCTCATGCCAAGGCGAGGTGGAGGGGTGCTAATTAAAGGAGAGTTCCCTACCGTTGTTCGTTTTCCTTTATTGTTATGATAAACTAAGCTAAATTTGGTTTTCTTTTTCTGTGTGTAGGCGTTGGAGAAGATGCAAGGAGAGTGGGAGAACCTGCTGTTCGAGGTGGCTGCCTACAAGAGCACGGGCACGTTCATCATGAAGGTTTCCGACGAGATCCTGCAGCTGCTGGACGACCAGATCGTCATGACCCAGAGCATCTGCTTCTCCCCCTACAAGAAAGAGTTCGAGAAGGAGATTGAGGAGTGGGAGAGAACACTAAGGGTCACGCAGGTAAGAGCGAGAGAGAGGGAGAGAGAGATCAGATCGTCATGACCCAGAGCATCTGCTTCTCCCCCTACAAGAAAGAGTTCGAGAAGGAGATTGAGGAGTGGGAGAGAACACTAAGGGTCACGCAGGTAAGAGCGAGAGAGAGAGGGAGAGAGAGATCAGATCGTCATGACCCAGAGCATCTGCTTCTCCCCCTACAAGAAAGAGTTCGAGAAGGAGATTGAGGAGTGGGAGAGAACACTAAGGGTCACGCAGGTAAGAGCGAGAGAGAGCGAGGGAGAGAGAGATCAGATCGTCATGACCCAGAGCATCTGCTTCTCCCCCTACAAGAAAGAGTTCGAGAAGGAGATTGAGGAGTGGGAGAGAACACTAAGGGTCACGCAGGTAAGAGCGAGAGAGAGAGAGAGAGAGAGAGAGAGAGAGAGGGAGAGAGAGAGATCAGATCGTCATGACCCAGAGCATCTGCTTCTCCCCCTACAAGAAAGAGTTCGAGAAGGAGATTGAGGAGTGGGAGAGAACACTAAGGGTCACGCAGGTAAAAGAGAGAGAGAGAGAGAGAGAGAGAGAGAGAGAGAGAGAGAGAGAGAGAGAGGAACAAAAAGAAAGACAGGGAGTCATATTGACTGTTTTGTTGTTCTGAGGTACAATTTAAAGGGAGTTTTGGCACTTAATATTTGTTAAAAAAGCTTCCGCTTCCACCGGGGGCCTACGCCGGTCCCCAGACCCCTGCCCTTGTTTGTAACCCACCACCCCTTCTAGTGTGTCCCAGGTCCGGCCCTTTTCGCGTATATATGTCAATCGTCTGTCTAAGGTGTAGAGTGGCACAGAGGTAACGCGTTCGCCTCATGCAAAATAAACCCGAGTTCGAACCTAGGTACAGGGGATTTTTACTCTCACTCTGCACTAGGCCTTATGGTCTGAACGTGGATTCTTTCGGATGAGAAGTAAACCGAGGTCCCGTGTGCTCATGCGCTTAGCACACATTAAACACAGTGGCAACAAAAAAGTTGTCATTTGGTCAAAATAAGTCCCCCCCCCCCCCTTTTTTTCTTTCGTCATCAGTCACACAAAAGTCGCATGCAAAATGGCTGTGACGCCCTCTCCAGGTGGGAGGGCTCCCAATAGTCCCGCAAAACAAGGGGTCCCAGGGACTCCTTCAGTTACAGTATAGAGGGTCCTAGAGGAGGGATAGAGGGTTCCAGTGGTATTGCGAATGCTAAAAAGACTTTTTTATAGTGCTTCCCTGGGACCCCCTGCACATTCTTTTGTGGGTCCTTTAGAATTCTAGTGCTTCAAATGGGGGTCCCTGGGAGCCCTGGTGACTATAAAGCACCAAATAGCAATAGAAATCGTATTCGCATTCGTATTTTTCAGGACGTTCTGGAGGAGTGGGTCAAGTGCCAGCTGGCCTGGATGTACCTGGAGCCCATCTTCAGCTCGGACGACATCACCAGGCAGCTGCCCGTGGAGTCCAAGAGGTTCCAGACCATGGACCGCGTGTGGAGGAAAATCATGTCCCGCTGCAAGAACATCCCCAAGGTAGGCAAGTGCTGTCAGTAGTGTGGGGACAGTTTGGCAACGTTGTAGTTTAGGCATTCCTCTCATGTTTACACACGAAAAGTATATTATTTGCTTATTCAATGTTCCATCTGGAAATTAAATTTTGGCTTGACTTGACTTGACTTGACACGACGCTCAATAGTGCACATAGAATCCTTCCAAATATAGAAAATAAAGACGCCCAAATATGGAAGATGGCGTCAGTCGCTTGAAAATGTGAGTTTTCGGCCAAAGTTTAAAATTTTGTATCTTTTAACCTTTCAAATTGACACTGAACTGACCATAACCCCAATTCTAACCTGAAACCGTCAAATACACCACAAAAAATAAAACTTTACTAAACAACTGAAAAGCTGACCGGAAGGACTCTGTGTGCAGTTTTGAACGGCTTGTCATGTTTACGTCTTTCGATCTCAAAGTCTGTTTTTTTTCAGTTTCACCACAATAATCCTAGGCTGATCCTAACCCTATCCCTTTCCTGATAATGGCAGAAAGTTCCTTCTCAGTGAAAATGTTCAATGCAAAAACATTGAGGAGGGGGGTGTCTAAATCACCACAAATCATATTTTTAACCGTACGTTTATTTTTTTATTGGATAAATTATAATTATAGTGAGTACTTCTGACTGTAGTCGAGGTGTGGAGGAAGATCATGTCACGAAGCAAGAGCATCTCCACGGTAAAGAAGTGCAGTGTTGTTAGGAAGATTCAATAGGGCATTTGCCGCGTGCCGGCGACCTTGAATGTCATTGAGTTGAATTTGGAGAGTTGAATTAGAAAGGTCAGCGTAACTCGGGCAGAACGAGCGCGGGCAAATTAGTAGTCTAGTATAGAGAACAAACACTCGTGTCAAATGCCCTATTGTTGGTAGGGCAGGTGGGGCCAGTGCGTCTCTGGGCCCCATTGGGGTATTTTCGGGTATTTTCTTTTTCATTAGGAGGGTTGGATCAATTAATCAATTAATTATAAACGTGCCAAAGGAAACGAAGTGCAGTATTGTTGGTGGGAAAGGTTCGGTTAATTTTCAAATGGAACATTCTTGGCCTGTCATTTTGCTACTTTATCGTTGGTCATCATTGTCCATGGATTCTAGTGAAATGGTACAGTGGCTCAGAGGTAAGGCGTACGCATGGATTCTAGTGAAATGGTACAGTGGCTCAGAGGTAAGGCGTACGCATGGATTCTAGTGAAATGGTACAGTGGCTCAGAGGTAAGGCGTACGCATGGATTCTAGTGAAATGGTACAGTGGCTCAGAGGTAAGGCGTACGCATGGATTCTAGTGAAATGGTACAGTGGCTCAGAGGTAAGGCGTACGCATGGATTCTAGTGAAATGGTACAGTGGCTCAGAGGTAAGGCGTACGCATGGATTCTAGTGAAATGGTACAGTGGCTCAGAGGGAAGGCGTACGCATGGATCCTAGTGAAATGGTACAGTGGCTCAGAGGGAAGGCGTACGCATGGATTCTAGTGAAATGGTACAGTGGCTCAGAGGGAAGGCGTTCGCCTCGTATGCAACAAACCCGGGATCGTTCCTGGCCGCAGCAGAGTTTTCCCGCTCACTGTCCACTAGACCGTATGGTCTGAACGCTAAGTCTTTCGGAAGAAACGACAAAAACCAATGTCCCATGCACTTCGCGCACTTTAAAGAACCCAGTGGCAACAAAAAAGTTGTCATGAGGTCAACGTTTACCACCACCCCTTTCCCCATCAGTCGCACAAAAACCACATGCAAAACAAAAAGGTAGCACAGCATTGGCTGTGACGCGCTCTCTAGGAGAAAGCAGCCCGAATTTCACAGCGACGACTCCCCGTGACTATAAAAGTAACACCCCACATATCAATGCATCTAATTGCATACACTACACATCTGTAGTGTTACAAATTCGGGACTTTCCTGGTGTTGCACTGCCTCCGGGTATTGCCTCCAGGATCGTTCCCAGCATGTTGTATTATATAATGGCCTTTATCATGACTGCAATTAATTATTGAACAAAGATAATTAGCTGAATATGTTCATAAAATACAGCTTCATGTTTGGTAAGAAAGGCAAAAACGGAAAAAATGGAATTAACCGAGAAAGGTAGGGGGGGGGGGGGTGACACATCTTGACCTTTACCCCATCTTTATATCTACTAATGTCCCATTATGTGTCTTCCAGACCGGAGGACGTTAAGCAGAATGTCACACTCAATGCATCTAATGTCCACCAATGTAAGGAAGGATGTTCGCTTCGTGTCATCGCTTTGTAAGCGTTTGCTATTGTTGTTGCTCAGATCATCGACCACTGTCCTGACGAGGCTCTGCTGCGGAACCTGAGGAAGTGTAACGAGCTGCTGGACCATGTGCAGAGAGGCCTGTCTGAGTATCTGGAGACCAAGAGAGCCGCCTTCCCCAGGTCTGTCCCTCTGTCTGTCTGTCTGTCTACCTCGGTCTGTCTGTCGGTCTGTCTGTCGGTCTGTCTGTCGGTCAGTCTGTCAACGAGCTGCTGGACCACGTTCAGAAAGGCCTGTCTGAGTATCTGGAGACAAAGAGAGCCGCCTTCCCCAGGTTTGCCCATCTGTCTGTCTGCCCCTCTGTCTGCCTGTCCCTCTGTCTGTCTGTCCCTCTGTTTGTCTGCCTGCGTCTTTCCCTCTGTCTGTCTGTCTGCGTCTGTCTGTCCCTCTGTCTGACTGTCTGTCTGTGTCTGTGTCTGTCCCTCTGTCTGCCTGTGTCTGTCCCTCTGTCTATCTGTCCCTCTGTCTGTCTGACTGCGTGTCTGTCCATCTGTCTGTCTGACTGCCTGTCTGTGTCTGTCCCTCTCTGCCTGTGTCTGTCCCTCTGTCTCCCTGACTGCCTGTATGTCCCTCTGTCTGTCTGTCTTTGTCTATCCCTCTGTCTGTCTCTCTGTCAATACTGTAAAATAAAGTGTCATTTCATTTCTGTCTGTCTGTCTATTCAACGAGCTGTTGGACCACATGCAGAAAGGCCTCTCCGAGTACCTGGTCTGTCCCTCTGTCTTTTTCTATGTCTGTCTGTCTGTCTCTGTGTCGCTATGTCTGTCTGTGTCTGTCTGTATCGTTCTGACGCTTATGTCTACATTTATAACCGTAAGGAAGATAATTTTGTAACAGAAAACACCAAGACAAGTATCTCTTCTTCTTTTTTTGCAAGGCGCAGTTGCGTTAAGCAGCGTTCTGTGAAATCTGAAATAGTATGTATATATTTTGTGTAGTTATGTAATGTATCTATTCAGTTAATTAATATATAAATTACTTGGATTCTTTAACACATACGTTTCTTTAATACACACATTGCCTGTTCAACTCCGTCACAATTCAGCACTTCCCGCTTTCAAAACCCAAATGAAATCTCACTTGTTTCAAAGAGCTTTCTATCTGTAATTTTTCACATTAATTAGATGATGATCGAATGAATGTGTATGTTAGCCAAATTGCGTGTGAATCAGTGAATATGAGCGCCTTGAGTTTAATTCTAAAGAAAGTCGCTATATAAATACTATGTATTATTAATACTATTATTATTATTATTATTATTATTATTATTATTATTATTATATTATAATACGCTTCTTTATTCGTGTTAGCAACCGCACTCCCGTGAAAGTGTATCTAAAGCAGCGCTGACTTGACTTGTTTCAGGTTCTACTTTCTGTCTGATGATGAGCTGTTGGAGATCCTGTCTCAGACCAGGGACCCCACTGCGGTACAGCCCCACCTCAGGAAGTGCTTCGAGAACGTCTTCAGGGTGAGAGAGAGAGAGAGAGAGAGAGAGAGAGAGAGAGAGAGAGAGAGAGAGAGAGAGAACGGACGAACGAACGAACGAACGACATTTTATTTATACAGGGTAATGAGATAAGTATACATATTTGTTTACACCCAGCCCTGAGAGAGAGAGACGGGGCCAAATGATATGATAAAAATACTCTAGTGTGTATGTTGTTGTTGTTGTCGTACCTTGGCTAAAGACTCCAGGGATCATCCCAACAGCAGAAGCACTTGAACACTGTGGTACAAATGCATCAGCTACAGATGGAATCATTACGTGTGTGTGTGACCGGTTTTTATTACCCCGCCACGTGCGCAGCCACACTCCGACTTCGGGGGAGGGTGTGTATTTTTGTGTGTGGTTTAAGAGAGAGAGAGAGAGAGAGATGGTATGTGCGTTTCTGTATGTCTTTGGGTGAGTCTGTTTACAGGAACGTGGGAGAGGGTGTTGAGGGATGCTCCTGTATTTGAATGACATTTCTTGTGTGTGTGTGCGTGTGCGTGTGTGTATAATTATGTCTATACGTGTGTGTGTTGTGTGGTGTATATGCGCGTACATGCATGTATGTATGTGTATGTGTTTGCGTTCATATGTGTATCCAAGTACCTGCTTATTGTGTGTGATTACATGTGAGTATGTGTTGAGTGCGTATGCACGTAAATACGTGTATGCGCGTGCTTACGCTTATGTCACGTTTTCTTTGCTTGTTTCGCACATCATCGATCAGTCCTGAATTGTTTTGAATTGTACTACAGTAGAACTTCCCTTCTAAATTAGCCCCTTCACCGCCAATGTCGCATTCTTGCACCACAATGGTTTAACACCCATGTCACTAAAAAGCATCAAATCAGGGCCTGTTATCCAAAGACCCTATTTTTTTGTAATTTTGGGAGGTAAGGATAGGCCTAGTGTTATGCATGTCACAGAGGAATTTGCAATATTGCAGATATTGTTTTCTCTGTGACTCAGGTAAGTTGATATTTTGTGGCTGAAAAATGGTTGGCGGCGAAAGGGTTAAGACCCAATCATCCAAAATAAGGTCTGAAGTGGGAGTGTGTTGTATAAGCGCACGAACACACAACTAAATGTTTCCGTACGGAAACGCCGTAAATAAGTAAAAGAAAGAAGGAAGAAACAAGCGGACGCATTTCCGTGCGTGAACGCGTGCGCTTAGTTTTTCCTTCTTTCTTTTACTTATTCACGGGGTTTCTGTATGGAAACATTTAGTTGTGTGTACGTGCGCTAAGGGAGCTAATTTTAATACTTTAAAGACCCAGTGACGCGCCACGATTAAGTCCCTTGTTTTGTTCTGGGTAGCTGTGACCCACATCCAAATTTCCCCAACTCGAAATTGAGGCTGCTCTTTAAACTGATGTGTCGGTTTGAATTTGGGGCCATTTATATGGGAGTCAGACTTGGTCAAAACAAGAGTTATTTCCAGTTATAAGAGGGAAAACACGTAAAACCCGGGATTTTGATACGTTATCTGGTGGATACAAACAAACAAGGGCAATGTATCAGAGAAGCAGGTCTTAAGTGGGAGGGAGTCTTATAAGGGGGGGGGGGAGGATGCCTTGTAAGTGAGTTTCCACTGTAATATTACATTTTTTAACCATACTTTCCCCTGACTTTCCCTCCCTTATCAGCTTCACTTCGAACAGGACCTGAAGATCACGAAGATGTTCTCGGCGGAAGGGGAGGTAATCAAGCTGCGGGAAGAGCCCTACCCCGTGGGCAACGTGGAGGACTGGCTGTCCGAGATAGAGCGCATCATGAGGTTCAGCCTTCAGCAGATCATCAAGGATGCCCTGGAAGACTACAAGAAGGTCAATACTGGAAGTTCTAAGCGCTTTGCAATCGTGTTAGATAGAGCGCATCATGAGGTTCAGCCTCCAGCAGATCAACAAGGATGCCCTGGAAGACTACAAGAAGGTCAGAAGAGGAAGCGCTAAGCGCTTTGCAATCGTGTTAGAGCGCATCATGAGATACAGCCTCCAGCAGATCATAAAGGAATACCCTGGAACACTACAAGAAGGTCAGAAGAGGAAGCGTTAAGCGCTTTACAATCGTGTTAGATAGAGCGCATCATGAGGTACAGCCTCCAGCAGATCAACAAGGATGCCCTGGAAGACTGCAAGAAGGTCAGTACTGGAAGCTCTGAGCGCTTTACAATCGTGTTAGAAAGAGCGCATCATGAGCTACGGCCTTCAGCAGATCAACAAGGATGCCCTGGAAGACTACAAGAAGGTCAGTACTGGAAGCTCTGAGCTCTTTACAATCGTGTTAGAGCGCATCATGAGCTACGGCCTTCAGCAGATCATCAAGGATGCCCTGGAAGACTACAATGTCAGTAGAGGAAACTCTGAGCACTTTGCAATCGTGTTAGATAGAGCGCATCGTGAGGTGCAGCCTTCGGCAGATCATCAAGGACGCCCTGGAAGACTACAAGAAGGTCAATACAGGAAGGTATAAGCACTTTCCAATCGTGTTAGATAGAGCGCATCATGAGGTACAGCAATGGAAACTTTAAGCGCTTTACGATGAGCTGTTTTGGTGGATATATTCTATAGGATATAACTCCACGGACTTATTCTTAGTCTTTCCTTTATCAAATTATATCATCATCCTTATTACCTTCATCACCATCATTATCATCATCATTGTCGTCGTCAACATTATCAACATCATCATCATCACCATCATCATCACAATCATCATTTTCATCCTTGACCTTATCATCATCATCATCATCATCATCGTTATCGTCATCATCACTATCATCATCATCATCATCATCATCACTTTCATCATCGTCCACATGTCTTCGTCGTCATCAACATCATCATCATCATGATCACTGTCATCTTCACCATCATCATCATTACCATCATCACCATCACCATCATCATCATCATCATCTTTACCATCATCATCATCGTCATCATCATTCTCTATATTACAGACTGCCCGCACCAAGTGGGTGTTGTCATGGACGGGTCAAGTTGTGATAAGCCTTTCATCGTCATCATCATCATCATCATCATCATCATCATCATCATCATTACCATCATCATCACCATCATCATCATCATCATCATCTTTACCATCATCATCATCATCATCTTTACCATCATCATCATCATCGTTTTCTCTACATTACAGACTGCCCGCACCAAGTGGGTGTTGTCGTGGCCGGGTCAAGTGGTCATCGCTGGATGTCAGACTTACTGGAGCGCTGAGGTCACCACCGCTCTGGAGAGCGACAAGCTGGCAGACAGGTCAGTGCACAGTGGGGATGTACCCTGGGCGAGGCATGTCTGCTGTAAGCACATTTTAGCCCAGCCCACTGGAATAGCAGCCGCCCCTTCTGTGATCTCAGTATATGGCAGTCATAGTCGGAGACGACAAACAGTCACGCAGCATTCAATGCCTGAAGCTTGTGATGCTCCATACTCCCCCTACTACATTAAATTACTGGGCGGGGGTGCGTGCGTGCGTCAATACTGCACATGATCATCTCCAAATATGGAAAGTGACCTCATTCGCGTGCCAATGTGGGTTTTCAGCGAAAGTTTAGAATTTGTATCTTTGGTATAATAACAATATTTTACAAAAGCATCACTTAGCTGTTCAACAGTCACTTGCAAAATAGAGGCTACTCGTATCGTTCAATCAGAATGTATTCAAATCACACACATGCACGCACGCGCACACGCACACGCACACGCATACACATACACATACGCACACTCCAGCTAACCAAAATTAAACATTTTCTTGATATTCATTCTCGTAAGCTGTTCTTTAATGCTCACATTCTCTCAATAATCGATTACGCTTCAACATTATGGGATAATTGCAGTGATACCATTTTGAAGATTACCCATCGTATGCGCAAAAACACCAATAAAAATAATGTTGTTAAAATCAAGCTCACTTACCAATGAAGACTACAAGCATCTGGATATACTAACCTTTCAATACAGACTTGTCCTCAACATCTGCATGCATAATATTGTCAACAGAAATGTTCCAAAAAAGATAACAGGTAAATTTAAGACAAACACAAGGATACACACCCATTCGCTATCAACCAAATAATAATTTATTCGAATCTAGTCTCCTCTATTCGGGTGGAGATTTATGGAACAAACTACCCCCCAATTTAAAAAAACATAAAAAAACAAGACTTTCAACAACAAAAATGTAACATATCTCTTAAACAATATAATCTCCCACTTTATTTTCCTCTTATTTGAAATAAGGGATAAAATGGAGACAATAAGTTGAAATGCGAATGTGATGTTAAAATTATGAATTGATGTATATATTGTATATAGTATGTTTCTCACCCTCCTGTTTTTTTAACTTTTGTTTTTTTCTTTGTTAATTTTTGTCCTTGTTTATTTCCCCCTCGTTTTCCTCGTTCTTTATTGTTTACTGTTTTGGAATGTTTAGAAGAACGCAGAGAAAGAGCCTTGCTATGGATCCTAGACGAGTGGGACTGATTGAAATTGGCAGAAAACTTGACGTTACTTATTCTGCCATTCAAAGAATATTGACAAGGGTCCTGACCACTGGACTGACATCAGAAGCCCCTCCTTCCTTCCTTCTTTCCTTCCACCCTTCCTTCATTCCATCCTTCTTTCCTTTCTTCCTTCTTTCTTTCCTTCCTTCTTTCCTTCCTTCTTTCTTTCCTTCCTTCCTTCATTCCTTTCTTCCTTTCTTTCTTCCTTCTTTCTTTCCTTCCTTCCTTCCTTCCTTCCTTCCTTCCTTCCTTCCTTCCTTCCTTTCTTTCTTTCCTTCCTACCTTTTTTCCTTCTTTCTCTCCTTCCTTCTTTCCTTCTTTCTTTCCTTCCTTCAATCCTTCTTTCTTTCCTTCCTTCTTTCCTTCTTTCTTTCCTTCCTTCCTTCCTTCTTTCCTTCCTTCCTTCTTTCTTTCCTTCCTTCTTTCCTTCCTTCTTTCTTTCCTTCCTACCTTCTTTCTTTCCTTCCTTCTTTCCTTCTTTCTTTCCTTCCTTCCTTCCTTCTTTCCTTCCTTCTTTCTTTCCTTCCTTCCTTCCTTCTTTCTTTCCTTCCTTCCTTCCTTCCTTCCTTCCTTCTTCTTTCCTTCCTTCTTTCCTTCCTTCCTTCCTTCCTTCCTTCCTTCCTTCCTTCCTTCCTTCCTTCCTTCCTTCCTTCCTTCCTTCCTTCCTTCCTTCCTTCCTTCCTTCCTTCCTTTCTTTCTTTCCTTCCTACCTTTTTTCCTTCTTTCTCCCCTTCCTTCTTTCCTTCTTTCTTTCCTTCCTTCAATCCTTCTTTCCTTCCATCCATCCTTCCTTCCTTCCTTCTTTTTATTCCTCCTTCCTGTCCAGGTTCGACATTCTGCTGAAGCAGTTGGACGACCTGAGGGAGCTGGTGCGAACCAAGCTGACGTCCATCGAGCGGATGACGTTGTCAGCTTTGATCGTCGTCGAGGTGCACGCGCGTGACGTCGTGGCCAACATGATCCGCGAGAACGTCTGCAACGCCAACGCCTTTGAGTGGATCAGCCAGCTCAGGTAGCCTATGTATTTGGTACTGTATATGGTCACAGAGGCGTCTCGGTGAAATTCGGGTTGCTCCCTCCCATCTGGAGAGTGCGTCGCAGCCAGAGGCGTGCCACTCTTCTTTTTTTTTTTGCTTGCAAGTTTTGTGTGACTGATAAGGAAGGAAAGTGTTGGTAAACTTTGACCAAATGACAACTTTTTCGTCGCCAATGGGTTTAACGTGTGCTAAGTGCATGGGCACACGGGACCTCGGTTTATCGTCTCATCCGAAAAACTCCATGTTCAGACTGTAAGGCCTAGTGCAGAGTATGAGGAAAAATTCCCTGTAGTCAGGTTCGAACTCGGGTTTATTGTGCACGAGGCGAACGCGTTACTTCTGTGCCACTCTACACCTATATATAAAAAGAAAGTTGTACGTCTTCATATATGCCCTTAAGGACAAGTTCTTCTGGTACAGTGGTCTTTGGTCTTCTTCTTCTTCTTGGATCGCCCAGACAGTTTCCTGTCGTGCTTACTACTTCTGTGTCAATATTCCCTTTGATGGTTTTACGACAAATAAAAGAGTTTGAGTTTCTGTCATATGAGCGCAGGTGCGTCATGCTGCAGTTATGCGCTTAACTAAGAAATAGGCCCGCTCAGGCTTCTCAATTCCTTTTGTGATAGAATTTTCTGGCTTTTATTTGAAAGGTTCATAGCACTTCCATGCGATTCGCCGGGGACATCCCGCTATCGCTACGTATCGATAACAATGCCAAGATAAATCGGTACGGCTATCACCACGTATCGATAGCACTGCTGGGCTAAATCACTACGGCAACTAAGGGTTGGGGTTAAAATAGGGTTACACTTAGGGAAGGAATAGGGTTAGGTTGCGACAAGGGTTCGGGTTAGGGTTAGGAATAGGGTTAGGGTTAGTCTGGCGGAATTCAAACTAACAGATTGGCACAGTCATCCTCAATTGTTCTCTATGGGTAGTAGTGGTAACAAGAGGTAGTTCTTTCGATACGTAGCGATAGCACTACGCGCCCGATTCACCTTGGAAATATAATCCGTGTGTGCCCATCATTGTGTCTGCTATGGCAACCAGATAGAAGAGGAGGTGATGGTGGTCTGTCACACAATTGTTGATGTCATCGGTCATTAAGAAAACGTCGTTAGATGTTTCTTTTTATATCGTTTGTGTGATCAAGTAATTGATGTCGATGTGTTGTTGTTTTTTATGTTGTTTGTCGCATAATATTATTGATGTTGTTGGTTTTGTATATTGTTTGTGTGGTGATATAATTGATGGGTTTTTTTTATATCGTTTGTGTGGTAGATTTTTATATTGTTCGTGTGATAATGTTATTGTTGTTGTTTTGTTAACTATTAATTTGTGTGATTATGTTAATGATGTTGATTGTGTTCATAATACTGTTTGTGTGATAATGTATGACGCTGTTGGTTTTTACACTGTTTGTGTGATAATGTTAATGATGCTGTTGGCATCAGGTATTACTGGATGGAGGATGAGAACCTATACCAGCGGGCAGTGAACGCCCAGTTTCCCTACGGCTATGAGTACCTGGGCAACACGCTGCGACTGGTCATCACCCCGCTGACAGACAGGTATTGGTATTGTTATATTGTATTGTATTGTATTGTGTTAATATATTATACCGGCGTGCAGTGAACGCCCAGTTTCCCTATGGATATGAGTACCTAGGCAACACGCTACGCCAAGTCATCACCCCGCTCACAGACAGGTATTAGTATTTACTATATTGTATTGTATTGTACAAGCGTGCAGTGAATGCCCATTTAATAATAATGATAATACTGGATACTTGTAAAGCGCTTTACTCCCATGCAGGGAGCTCAAAGCGCTGTACAAAGAACTAAACACTAGAATACAAATGAGTAAGCCTATACATTAAACACAATCCAATAATAAGTGAATAATAATTAACATAAAAACAAGCATCACTCACCGCAAGCGTTAGAAACAATCATAATTATTATTAATAAATGAGTTGTCAGCATGAAAAGAATCACATACCAATACAAACATTAGAAGCAATAATTGTAATGAACACAAATAAATGAGCGTAATACGCC
Source organism: Phymorhynchus buccinoides (assembly GCA_017654935.2). Classification (NCBI taxonomy): domain Eukaryota; kingdom Metazoa; phylum Mollusca; class Gastropoda; order Neogastropoda; family Raphitomidae; genus Phymorhynchus; species Phymorhynchus buccinoides. The sequence goes on from CM065694.1 coordinate 14,242,044, forward strand.
TTTCAACATACACACGATACACAATATAAACTTCGCACATACAATTCAAGAACTCGATATATTTATAAGTGTTAATTAAGCAAAACAAACGGATCCAATTACACACATACATGCAAACACAAACGCACGCGCACATACACACACACGCGCGTGCGCGCGAACGCACGCACACATGTAGGTACGCACACACGCACACACACGCTCACAGACAGGTCAGTCACACAGTCATGGGCCATGGGCCATTCTTCTGTTTCCTCAATGAGATCTTCTTCTTCTTCTTCTTCTTCTTCTTCTTCTTCTCTCTTATACTGGACAGTGCCTTCAGGCATATCATGTCCAACTTAGGATCACACTACAAGGCAGACGGCATGTGCTCTCAACTAAGAATGTTACAATTTACATTAAAAACAGTGATTAAGCCCGTCTGTCTATAATAGAATGTCGTTTAAAAGTATATATCTATTGGGGTTTTTGTTTGTTTTGTTTTTGTGTTGATGTTGTTTGTAATATCAGATTAATTGCGTTCCAAAATGTCCATTCAACTAGTTTTAAGGACAACTACAACACCCCACTAAACCTACAGAATCCCCAGCACCTTCACACATGCACTCGCACACACGCACACACACACAAACACACACATAGTCACACACACACACACACACACACACACACACACACACACACACACACACACACACACACACACACACACACACACACACACACACACACACACACACACACACACACACACACACACACACACACACACACACACACACACACACACACACACACACACACAGATTGAACTTGAACTTGAAATGTTTATTGAGGATGAACTGAATAAGCTTAACAATACTTCTTTTCATCAGGTCCTCAAACAAATGAAACATTTAATAATCAACGAGTAAAATAGATATTTAAATAAATGAACGAACAAACAGCAATATCAATAACATCATCAAGAACGACGACAGGAATAATAGCAAGCAAAAATAATAGTTATATAATACTAATGATAATAAACAGTAATATCCAAAATGACTCATAATGCCGTATATAATGTAACAGTCAAATAATTGTATAACAAAATCCAAACAATAAAAAACATAAATCATAACACATGTTAATAAATATAAGCTTACATCCAACCATACGCACTTGCGCACATACACACACAGGCACTCACACATGCACGCACACACACACACACGCACGCGCACACACACACACACACACACACACACACACACGCACGCACACGCGCACGCACACGCACACGCACACACACACACACACACACGACCTATAGCTAAGAGAGAGAAAGAGGGGAGATCATCATTAGGAAAATCATCGTGATTATATAATTATATTACAGTCACAAACTGTTGATGACATACTGTTAAGACACGAAACAAGAGAAATAACAATTATAATTGTTTGAGGAGAGAGAGAGAGAGAGAGAGAGAGAGAGAGAGAGAGAGAGAGAGAGAGAGAGAGAGAGAGAGAGAGAGACAGAGAGAGAGACAGACAGACATTTTATTCTTAAAGGCTATAGCTCCTTAGAAGAGGGTGCATTTTTTTTCAAACATCTTTCATTACAAAAATAGGTCCATTTGCAATCATATCTTTACGGATTTGAAATGCTTTATATACATACAAAGACAATTTTCTTGACAATATTTTCATGATGTCATTAGTAAAACTAATCTGAACAAACAAGGTTGCTTAGTCGATCTCTAATATTTTGTACAACAGGAAAATACAAAGCCAAATGTGTCTCGTTTTCCTCACCTTTACAACAAACAGGGCAAATAAAGTTGCGATCATCAACAGGCCTGTAGCGATTAGAATGTACACAGACATCAGAAATACCCAATCTTAGTTTTGTCATATGATGAAATGAATAAGGGGAAGGAACTTCTCGTAATTAACTCCCTTTTCCGAAATTTATTGATGGCACCTATTCACCTAGCAAGATGAACTTGGGTTTGTATTGTTGTGGCAGCTACTTTCACTTTGCTAGGCGAATAGGTGCCATAAATAAATTTGGTAAAAGGGAGTTAATTACGAGAAGTTCCTTCCCCTTATTAATTTCACTATATCCTCTCTGTTAGCCTCACTATTTCATATTTGTCATATAACATTTCCTTTTCCTTTTTGTATTCATCATTAAGTAAGTTGGAATGCGACGGGTTTAGTAATTTGTAATAGTCAAATCGATTACTTTCCTGTATATGAGAAGTCCATCTTTGCCAGTTCCAATTTTTCAATCTTCGTCTAAAAGCACACATGAACCCATTTATATTATCTACTCCTTGGTCGAAAATGAAACGACCCAACTGTAAGAGAGAGAGAGACACACAGAGAGACACAGAGACACAGAGAGACAGGGACAGGGAGGGAGGGAGAGAGAGAGAGACAGACAGACATACAGAGACACAGACAGACAGACAGAGACACAGAGAGAGACAAACGCGGACATACTGTTAACTGAACTGACTTCAATGATCGTTACACACTGTGTGTGTGTGTGTGTGTGTGTGTGTGTGTGTGTGTGTGTGTGTGTGTGTGTGTGTTTCAGGTGCTACCTGACACTGACGGGAGCACTTCACCTCAAGATGGGCGGGGCTCCTGCCGGACCCGCCGGCACTGGGAAGACAGAAACCACCAAGGTGGGTGAGCCTTGAAGGCTTTGTCTGCAAATTTTACGTCGCGTCCATCTGTCTCCGTCTCTCTTATCTCTGGCTTCTTTCCGTCTCAAAACGAGGATGGCGCAGCGCTGCGAAGAAGAGCATCTTCATTGTTAGTGATTTGAATGATGTGTGCCATATTAAAAGCAGAAGATTGTGGCATATGCCTAAATATTACCCATGTGCCATTTAAATCAATCATTGTACCTGTTCCCGTCTCCAAACCCTCTCCCCATCATCTTCTTCCTGTATTAGTCTTGCACATTGATGATGTGCTGTGTTATGTTATTTCTGGATATTTACTTTTCTTGAATGCTTTGTAGTAGTATTATTTGTTACGCAAGCGCTTCATTTTTTTGTATATATTTTTTGTTAACCTTTGTTTAGCCTCAGGGCTGAGTGTAAAAAAGCAAATTGTATGCTTATCTTATAACCCTGATTTAACAAAATTTCGTTCAAAAAAAAAGGAGCATCTTCTGGAGTGGCTGTGAGGGCCAATTCTTGAGCGGCAATCTCTTCCTTCCACAATTTGTGCTGCTGAACAGGGGTGGTGATCTGGCTCTAAGCTTTCCACCTGGCCCTTCTGTCGACAAGCTGATCCATCCTGATGGCTTCAGCGAGTGTCGTCCTCTTTGCAGCTGTTCTCCAATTCTTGTGGACCTAAAATAAAACGATCCCCTCTAAATGCGTTTTCCCAAGTATGGTTGGTGGAGGGGGTGGGGGGGTTCAGTGCTTGTGTGAGCTATTATCTGTCCATCTTTATGATCAATGATTATCCGCAGCGATTGTAAGCCCGTGTTTCTGCTTGGTGTTTGTGAATGGCTATGGCTGTCAAATCAGAAGTAGGACATGTTGCACGTGCTAGCTCAAAGCGCTCCAGCTTTGGGGATTACATGGCCTCTGTGGTCCATCCGACATCCAACACCCAATACATAACCTCAAACTGTCTTAAAGACCCACCAGATCACGTGACAAAATCACGGGTTTCACGTGTTTTCCCTCTTATGGCTGGTAAGAAATCTTGTTTTGACCAGGTTCAACTCCCATACAAATGCCCCCAAATTCAAACCAAAACATCATTTTAAAGAGCAGCCTTAATTTGAAGTTGGGGACATTTGTATGTGGGTCACAGCTACCTAGAAAAAACCCAAGGGACTTAATCGTGGTGCGTCAGTGTGTCTTTGAAAGCTATCTTGGTCTGGAGAGTGGGAATATGATTAGGTATGTATTCTGTGCAAGCCACTATAAAGAAACTTCAGCCGGACTTTTCAGGATTAATAGCCTTCTGCTTTTCGAAGGTCATTGGTTGATACGACAGTAGCCCGTAGTAGGGGCCAAGAGTAGCACGAGAGCTGTACAATTGATGCTTTTCTGCAGTAATTGAAAATCATGGTACAGTTTAGTCTCTTGTTGAAGACTATGACTCTCAAACGGCATTTGCACCCGCGGCTCTGGTGCTACAGCCAAAGGGATGGGTTGGCCTTTTGGGGACATTACCCAACGCCAGCTGTCTTCAAATCCCCTTTAGCCGAGAGAATGGGCAAGGCATCTCCACTATAAACACATTCTAGCCCAGCCCGCCAGAATAGCATTTGCCCGCTCTGATATCTGGTAGTCATAGTCGGAAACGACTGACTGGCATACATACCTGTGTGTGTGTGATGTTTGCAGGATCTGGGCAAGGCGTTCGCCATCCAGTGCGTGGTGTTCAACTGCTCTGACCAGCTGGACGTGATGGCCATGGGCAAGTTCTTCAAGGGGCTAGCCAGGTAGAAAAGCTCTGAATATACTGCCATGCATTAGAGTCAAAGCAATCCGTTGACTTATTATAGAACTTATTGCGAAAACTAATGACATGTATTTTTTTTTAAAGACAAGAAATATAAGTAATCCCCACTTTATATTACTTTCAGATTGTTAATACAAGTGTTTAGTTTACGCAAAACGTTCAATAATAAGTCAATTGACTATTTAGAGATAGTCCGTTTGAGTCTAAGGCATTGAAGGTTCAGATGGGTTTTTTAAAGCTACTGTGCGGATTCTTGTACAGATGTTCCCGTTGTGAGTTGTATTATGGTGTGTGTGTGGTTTTGTTGTAGGGTGCACTGTTGTATAGAAGTTGTGTGTGTGTGTGGGGGGGGGGGGGGGGCGTGCATGCGCGTGTGTGTGTGTGTGTATGTATGCGTGTGTGTGTATGTATGTGAGTGTGCATGCGTGCATTCGTGTGTGTGTGCATGTGTGCTTTTGTTGTTGTTGTTTTTGGGGTGCATTGCCACAGTTCTGTGGTGTGTAGTAGTCTTTCGTATTACATTTTACACCTAGAGGCATATTTCTCGAGATATATCCTATGTGCTTAAAAAGTCACAAATAACCATCCTGTTTGTTTACTATTGCATGTTGTCTCTTAATTTGTTTTTTAATTTCACACACAGTATAAACTTTATTTGCTGCAACATTCACTGGGGTTATATATACATCTTAGAGGCGTCTCTGTGAAATTCGGGTTGCTCCCATTTGGAGAGCGCGTCGTAGCCAGAGGCGTGCCACCTAATTTTTTTATTTAAGTTTGGCATGCGATTTTTGTGTGACTGAAGAGGAAGGAAGGGGGGGTGGTGGTAAATTTTGATCAAATGACAACTTTTTCGTTGCCACTGGGTTTAACGTGTGCTAAGTGCATGGGCACACGGGACCTCGGTTTATCGTCTCATCCGAAAGACTCCACGTTCAGACCGTAAGGCCTAGTGCAAAGTGAGAGGAAAAATCCCCTGTACCCAGGTTCGAACTCGGCTTTACTTACTTGGCACAAGGCGAACGCGCTACCACTGTGTCACTCTACAATTTACGGATTGCGCGTGGGATGTTCGTATGAACTGTATACGATAGCAGAACAAAACTGTACATGGCTATGAAGTTCATCATAAACAGTGTCTTACTGGTATTGTATAGTGGCACAGTGGTAGCGCGTTCGCTTCGTGTCAAGTAAACCCGAGTTCGAACACAAAAATCGCATGCAAATGTTTTTTTATAAAAATTGGGTGGCGCGTCTCTAGCTGCGACGAGCTCTCCAGGTGGGAGCAGCCCGAATTTCACAGAGACGCCTTTGTGACTATAAAGTACCTAATTATTGCATTGTATTTCTCTCTGTTTGTTTGCTTGTTTGTGTCCTTTGTCTGTCTGCGAGCAGCTCAGGAGCGTGGGCCTGCTTTGACGAGTTCAACCGCATCGACATCGAGGTGCTGTCTGTGGTGGCCCAACAGGTCACCACCATCCAGAAGGCGCAACAGCAAAACGTACGTAGAATGAATAAGGGGAAGGGACTTTTTCATAGTTAACTCCCTTTTTTTACCAAAAGTTATTTATGGCACCGATTCGCCTAGCAAAGTAAAAGTAGTTTGCCACAACAGTACAGACTAGAGGTGGGGGGGAAAACCGGTTTGAACCGAAAAACCGGTGCTAAGCTTTCGCGGTTCGGAAAACCGGTTCGAGTTACTGTGAACCGGTTTTTTTAACTGCAAACTGAAAGTAAGCTTTTCTTAGAATAACGCATTCTTTTTCAAGAACAACACTGATTCTCAGCGCAGATTGGGTGTTTGTAAACCAAGAGTAGCTGTTTCTAGTTTGTGGTGGTGTATGGCTTTGACTTTGACTGAGTGGAGTGTGTGTGTGTCGTAAGTCATAAGTTTCTTTATTGTGTGTCTGTGTGTATGTGTGCGCGTGCGTGCGTGTGTGAGTGAATATTCTGATAAATAAATGATGTGTTTGCATAGGTGAAACTAGTGATGCGAGTACTGGTTAAAAAAACCGGTTCAATAAAACCGGTTCGAAGAGGGAAAACCGGTTTCGGATTTTTGAACCGGTTCTCAACTCTAGTACAGACCCAAGTTCATCCTCTACGTACGTAGTTATGCTATGGGGTGAAAAAACATTTGAATGCGATTTGTGTATGACTGATGAGGAAGGAAAGCGGGGGGGGGGGGGGGGGGGGGTAAAGTTTGACCAAATGACAACTTTTCCGTTGCTACTGGGTTTAGCATATGCTAAGTGCATGGGCACACGGGACCTCGGTTTATCGTCTCATCCGAAAGACTCCACGTTCAGACCGTAAGGCCTAGTGCTGAGTGAGAGGAAAATCCCCTGTACCCTGTGTGTAGGGGGGTATAAATGGTCATGGGTGTGGGTGTGTATGTGTGTTATGTACATATCTCTCTCTCTCTCTCTCTCTCTCTTCTCTCTCTCTCTCTCTCTCTCTCTCTCTCTCTCTCTCTCTCTCTCTCTCTCTCTCTCTCTCGCAGGAGTATTAAAAATGATGCATGTGTGTATGCAACAAGTTTTATAAATCCACATTTCAACCTATCTTTGTATCATAATACCACCTGCTTTGCTACCTTTGTGTTCAGCTCTGTAAGTGTAATAATATGTGTTGCCATGTTTGGGTTATATGTTAGTATATGTATCAAGGACAGATTGGAAGAATAGGCGTTGCCCAAAATCTATATCCTTGGAAAATGAAGTTTAAGAGTTCAAGTTCTCTCTCTCTCTCTCTCTCTCTCTCTCTCTCTCTCTCTCTCTCTCTCTCTCTCTCTCTCTCTCTCTCTCTCTCTCTCTCTCTCTCTCTCTCTCTCTCTCTCTCTCTCTCTCTCTCTCTCTCTCTCTCTCTCTCTCTCTCTCTCTCTCTCTCTCTCTCTCTCTCTCTCTCTCTCTCTCTCTCTCTCTCTCTCTCTCTCTCTCTCTCTCTCTCTCTCTCTCTCTCTCTCTCTCTCTCTCTCTCTCTCTCTCTCTCCTCTCTCTCTCTCTCTCTCTCTCTGTTTTTACTTTTTAATATGTGCATACACATGCTAATAATTTGCTTTTGTGACGTGTGTGCATTTGCCTCCTAATCTATGCATGTTAAAGATGAATAATGTAATGTATGAATAGGTTTGATTCTGCATGTGTAGATGTATTTACAATGTGTGCATGTTAAGATGAGTAAGCATAGTAGAACTAGGTTTGAGTTTATTACATGCATGTGTTCTCTTTCAAATAAGTACATTTTAAAGACGTGTAAGTATAATTAGGATTGATTTTGTCATGTGTTTGTGTACTTCTGAATTGTGCTTTTTCCAGTTCGTGTGTGTGTGTGTGTGTGTGTGTGTGTGTGTGTGTGTGTGTGTGCGCGTGCGCGCTTACTTCTTAATTTGTGCATGTTACAAATGAATGTAGTTTATAATATTAGGTTTGATTTTGTCATTGTAGTGTTATTACATAAGGTTGTATTTTGCATGATTATATAATTATATAGCTTTGTACTCCTTTTCCGCTAAAGTTAGTTTTACGTCCTCTCGGCAAAGTCATGCGGGACATTTCTGTGAATTCTAGATTTTGGGAAAAAAGGGGGAAGAGGAGAAGAAAAAGATATTTTCTCAAAATATAGATATTTTTATTTTATAATTTATATTTATTTTGACACTATGGTTTTATCTTGAATAAAGGTCAAGTTTCGTTTTCCTTTTTCACTTCTACTTATATGTTGTTGTTTTTTAGGGCTGGATGCAAAAAAGCATGTTATTGCTTATTCTATTACCCTCTATAAATAAAATTCATTAATTCATTCAATTCAATTCAATTCAATTCATTCTCTCTCTGTTACAGCTGGAGCGTTTCATTTTCGAGGGAATCGAACTTCAGCTGAAGGCGTCCTGTTCGGTGTTCATCACTATGAACCCTGGCTATGCCGGACGAACAGAATTGCCTGACAACTTGAAGGTCAATGTCTGTCTGTCTGATTGTGTCAGTCTGTCTGATTATGTCTGCCAGTCAGTCAGTCTGATTATGTCTGTCAGTCAGTCTGTCTGATTATGTCAGTCTGTCTGATTATGTCTGCCAGTCAGTCAGTCTGATTATGTCTGTCAGTCAGTCTGTCTGATTATGTCAGTCTGTCTGATTATGTCTGCCAGTCAGTCTGTCTGATTATGTCTGTCAGTCAGTCTGTCTGTCAGTCTGTCTGTCAGTCAGTCTGTCTGATTTTGTCTTTCTGATTATGTCTGTCAGACAGTCTGTCTGTCTGTCTGCCTGCCTGTCTGTTTGTCTATTTCATAATGATTATGATTATGACGATGTGACGACGACGATGATGATGATGTTGATAATGATGATGACAGGCCCTGTTTCTCCCAGTGGCTATGGTAGTACCAGACTATTCCTTGACCGCAGAAATCTCCCTTTTCTCCTTAAGCTTTCTGATAATAATAATGATGACGACGACGGCGACGATAATGATGATGATGACAGGCCCTGTTTCTCCAAGTGGCTACGGTAGTACCAGACTATGCCTTGACCGCAGAAATCTCCATTTTCTCCTTCAGCTTTCTGATAATAATACTAATGACGACGACGGCGACGATAATAATAATAATAATAATAATTGTACATTTATATAGCGCTTTACCTCAGATGAGCCCAAAGCGCTTTACAATCAATGATTCATCAACAGACAACAAAAACAGCATTAACCAGCAACAGCGCATATACAAAGCAACTCTCTCTCTCTCTCTCTCTCTCTCTCACACACACACACACACACACACACACACACACACACACACACACACACACACACACACACACACACATAAACACACATATTTATCGACGCCAACTCGTTCATACCCCATTCGGTAAGCCACAGCAACCGAGCCGCATGGACTGACCACATAGGCCTACACCAACACACATACACAAACACCCTCACACAAAAACGTACGCACGCAGACAAACACACAGACACGCACACAAACATAGACACACACACACATATGCGTGCACACACAACCCACAAAACCAAAACACACACAAGCACACATGTATGCACACATGCATGCTCACACACACACACAACACACACACGCGCACACACGCACACACACACATACTCACACACACGCACCACAACACACAGCACAAACCTCTTATTCAATCTTCCCTCACGTGCACACAACGATAGACAACTGATCAAATATTTAGGGCGCAGCAGGAAAAAGATGGGTTTTAAGAGAGGTTTTGAATGAGGAGACTGAGTTGGAGCGTCGGAGAGGAGAAGGCAGAGAATTCCACAGAGATGGTGCTTGACAAGAAAAAGAACGTTGGCCAGCAGATTTGAGACGGATGGAGGGAATGGAAAGGAGACGAGAATCAGAAGACGAACGTAGTTGGCGATGATAATGATGATGATGACAGGCCCTGTTTCTCCCAGTGGCTATGGTAGTACCAGACTATGCCGTGACCGCAGACATCTCCCTTTTCTCCTTCAGCTTTCTGATAATAATAATGATGACGACGACGGCGACGATAATAATGATGATGACAGGCCCTGTTTCTCCCAGTGGCTATGGTAGTACCAGACTATGCCTTGACCGCAGAAATCTCCATTTTCTCCTTCAGCTTTCTGATAATAATAATGATGGCGACGATAATGATGATGATGACAGGCCCTGTTTCTCCCAGTGGCTATGGTAGTACCAGACTATGCATGCCTTGTCCGCAGAAATCTCTCTCTTCTTCTTCATCTTTCTAATAATAATGATGACGACGACGATGATGATGAGTTTGATTGATATGATGACAAGCCCTGTTTCATCCAGTGGCTATGATGGCACCGGACTATGCGCTGATCGCAGAAATCTCTCTTCTCCTTCGGTCAAGATGATGACGATGATGATGGTGACGACGACGATGAATATGACAATGACGATAATGTTGATAACAATGATGATGACAGGCCCTGTTCCGCCCAGTGGCGATGATGGTGCCAGACTATGCGCTGATCGCAGAGATCTCTCTCTTCTCCTTCGGTTTCGCTGACGCCAGGAATCTGTCCAAGAAGATCGTGACCACCTTTAAACTCTCCTCAGAGCAGCTCAGTTCGCAGGTACCATTCTATATCATCGCTTTATGTGCATAGTTGTGTGTGTGTGTACGGGGCCTTTTCTGAAAATGGCTTTCATCACTGGTTGACATTAGCCTGTGGTGAGGGCCAATAGCATACCTGCCAACCCTCCCGGAATTCACGTGAAACTCCCGGATTTCAAATTTCCATCTTAGATGACCTCAGAAACGAGTGTTATGAAACCCGAAAACCGAAACTGGCTTTCAGGAAGCTTCGCGGAGCAGAGTTCGTACTGCGCATGTCGGGGGCTACTTCCTCCTGCAATCCTTTGTTTGGCGGTCTTTAGGCCTGTCTCACGCTGGGTAACCGGACACTTTCCCCCTGGACTTTTCCCCCCAGATTTTATCCCCCGGAATTCTTCCCCCTGGAACTCTTTCCCCCTAGGACTCTTTCCCCCCGGTACTATTTCCCCCCGGACAATTTCCCCCTTGGAACTCTTTCCACCCAGGACACTTTCCCCCCCGGTACTATTCCCCCCTATCACTTCTTGCCCCTGGGACACTTCCCTCCCACCTCCGAGACCACCGTTCACCCACCCACCCCTCCCCGATATTATCAGGAGAGAGAGAGACAGAGAGAGAGAGAGAGAGAGAGAGAGAGTGCAGAAAAGTATTGAAGTGTCACTCATCTGTTGTGTGTATGTGTGTGCAGGCATGCACTATAGCTCTCGTGATACACCAATCAATGATACTATGGGGGGAAAGTGTCCCAGGGGAAAAAGTCCTAGGGAGGAAAATGTCCGGGGGGAAAGAGTACCGGGGGGAAAGTGTCCTAGGGGGAAAGAGATACGGGGGGAAAAAGTCCGGGAGGAAGAATTCCGGGGGATAAAGTCCAGGGTGAAAGTGTCCTAGAATCCTCACGCCGCCATTGAAGTAACCTCGCCACGATGCCGAAGGCAAAGGAGAAGACGAAGAAATGAAAGACCGTCTTTTCAGACGAATACAACAAAAATTGACTTCATCGACAGCTGTCCACAGGAAAAATACTGTGCTTTTTGCACAGTTTGCCGCTGCACAGTAAACGTGTCGCATGAAGGGAGGACGGTAATCAAAGATCACCAATCCCCCTCCAGGATTTTGTTTGGGAAAAGTTGGCAGCTATGCAATAGCAAATGAGAGCTGTACAATAATAGTCGTGATTTTCAACGGTGAGGCATCGTGGTACAGCTTAGTCTTTAGTGGAAGACTGTGACTCTCAAACTAGGGGGCGTTTGCGTTGGCTTTTAAAAGAACCTTAGGCACAGATCAGTCTTTGGGGACTTTCCCCAACGCCAGCTGTCCTCAGATCTTTTTGGTCGAGAGAATGCTCCCTTGGGCAAAGCATCTCCACTATTAACCAATTCTAGCCAAGCCATCCAGAATAGCATCAGCTATCTGGCAGTCATGGTCGGAAGCGACAGGCCTGCATACGTACCTAATGTGGGTGTGGAAAATGTAGAACAAAAATCGTGTAAGCCCCCCCTCTCAGCAAAGATTGATCCTTGCATGATCATTTCTATCAGTAGGAATTTAATTTTACGAGTATACCTGAAGCCGTTTTGGCCAGAAAAGTGTGGATGTACCCTTGGCAAGGTATCTCCACGACAGAGAAAGTTTTTGCCCAGTCCTCCAGAATTGCAGAGGGGTAACGGTCGAGACGTGATGCTTTTTTTTGCTTCCAAAGATGAAACCAGAGACCGTTATAAAAGAATATAGGATATTTTTTCTGGAATCCTTTTTTTCTTCCTTCATATCTGTTATTCATATTATGTCAGGATCATTACGATTTCGGCATGAGGGCGGTGAAGAGTGTGATATCAGCTGCCGGCAACCTCAAGAGGCAGAACCCGGATATGGATGAGGTCTGTCCTCGTCTTCTTTGTGAAGTTGTTGGTGATGCTGTTCTTCTCCTGAATGATATTGTTCTTGTTCTGCTTGTCCTTGTGCTTTATTTTCTTTCTTTCAGTTCCTCATCTTCTTCTTCTTCTTCTTCTTCTTCTTCTTCTTCTTCTTCTTCTTCTTCTTCTGCTGCTGCTGCTGCTGCTGCTGCTGCTGCTGCTGCTGCTGCTGCTGCTGCTGCTGCTGCTGCTGCTTTTTTTCAATTTCCACCTCCTCCTCCTCCTTCTCTTCTTCTTCGTCTTCTTCTTCCTCCCGCTCCCCCTTTTTTCATTGTCATTTCTTTACTTCATGTAAGACTAGTTTATGCGACTTACGAGACTGACAGCTAATGAGCATGCACTAAATCATGGCCAAGAAGATGACTGTTTACGTGCATCCAACCTTTATCTGCACATACTATCAGACCTGTTTACGCTTTTCGAGTAGTGTTCTACTCAGTTTGGACGTATACTACTCTTCAAAATTCATAATAATGCTCTTTACTTCCTTATTGCTACTCATTTTCAGTTAACACTGCTTGATTGTTTTAATGAATAGGACTACACATTTCGCACCAACAACTACTCATTTCAGCTATCCAGACTACTCAAGACTTGTGTAAGCAGGTCTGTACTATGGGCCTTTGTCTCCTTTTCTATCCACACATTCATCCACATATTTCCCCAAAAACAATACTCTCCTTTTTCATCTTCTGCGTTCCCAGACCATAAGGTCATAATGGGTAAGGTACGTATGTGTCCGGTTTCCAGTTTTCATTGCTCTCCCCGCTGCACACAGCCGATGCATTCGGATTTCGGAGGAGCTCAAAAGAGAAAATGTTTTTGGGGAAAAAGGCAGGAGAATGGGCCAGTAAGTCATAAGGATAATAAATGACTGAAAGCAAAGGGAAAAGACAGAGTCAAAAGAGTGACAGGGAAAAGTCAGTCGAAAGAGTGACAGATTAGAGGAAGTTACAAAAACAGAACTTCCAGAAGGTAGGGGAACTATAAAAGACACCCCCTCCCCTAGTATTCCCACGGGGACAGACTCGTGGAGGGTGTGCGCGTCGTCCAGCTCCCGGTATGGAGGCACGAGGCAGCCAAGGGATCGGTTAGCCTTCGGGGACCTTCCCAAAAGCCAGCTGTCCTCAGATCCTTTTTGTCCGAGAGAGTGGGGATGTACACTAGGCAAGGCTTCTCCGCTATAAACCAATTTTAGCCTAGCCATCAAGAATAGCAGTGGCCTCCTCTAATATCTGCCGGCCAAAGTCGAACGCTAAGGACTAGCACACATACTAGTATTAGTACTATTACCGTGGAATCTCCCTTTCAAGACCTTGAATAATCATCCAGAATGAGGTCTTATAGGGTGGTCTGTGTGTGTGTGTGTGTGTGTGTGTGCTGTGCGTGTGTTTGTGTGTGTGTGCACACGCACACGCACGTGTGAAGTATCGGATTTCTATTTAATATATATATATATTTCTGAATGTTTTGTGAAAATTACTATTGTTATTGTTTTTGTCCAAAGTTAACTTTCTAAGCGCTCTGAGCTCTTTGGAGAAAGAGCGCAACAATTAATATCCATTATTATTATTATTATTATTATTATAATACTTACAAAGAAGGGCAATGTCTCTGAGAAGTAGGTCTTAAGTGGGAGGGAGTCTTATAGGGAGGTTCCACTGTATATCATTAGAAAATGAGTACGAATAGTAGAGTTATTTGTGCGTAAATATTTCGGATGAATTCGATTTTTGAATTTTGTTATTAAGATGAATATGGTGTTTTTTAATTAGGCCTATGCCTTGGACTTGGGAGTCAAAAAAGGACTGTCTTCAGATGGTCCATTGACTTATTGCGAAAAATAATAACTTGTACTGTATATAAAAGCAAAAGACTGAATCTCCTGTGGGGATACCGAGGGGTCTTCTGTACAAATAGTTCCCCCACCTTCTGGAAGTTATGTGCTTGTAACTTCCTCTAATCTGTCTCTCTTTCTTGCTTTGTGTCATCTACTATCTTTCAGACTTTTTGGCCCATTCTCCTGCCTATTTTTTTTCAAAATAAAAATCTTCCATATAGTTTTCTCCTTTGAGCTCCTCCGAAATCGGAATGTGTCGGCTGAATGCAGCGAGGACACCGGTGACAACTGGAAAACGGACACATTCGTACCCATTGTGGCCTTATGGCCCAGGAGCGCAGAAGAAGAAGAAAAAGAGTGAAACATTATAAATAGCAGAAACCCCATTGTATATTTTTTTCAGTCCTATTTTTTACAAGTTGTAATATTTGTGCAATAACTTGTTCCATAATAAGTCAATGGACCTTCTGAAGATAGTTCGTTTTGATTCTAAGGCGTAAAATGGGGAAAAAAAGAATGACTCATTCTTCAAACTGTTTGATAGGAGCTGATAGCTCTGCGAGCCATTCGTGACGTCAACGTGCCCAAGTTTTTGGTGGATGACCTGAAACTGTTCAGTGGTATTGTGTCTGACCTCTTCCCTGCCATTAGGTACACAGAGAGAGACAGAGAGAGAGAGAGAGAGAGAGAGAGAGAGAGAGAGAGAGAGAGAGAGAGAGAGAGAGAGAGAGAGAGATGGAAATGACAGACTGAGAGGGAGATAGCATGAGAGTGTGTGAAGAGTCTGATCTTTTCCTGCTGATAGGCGTGGTTTATTGAGAGAGAGAGAGACAGAGAGACAGAGACAGCGACAGAGAGAGACAGAGAGGGGTGGATGGAAAAGACAGACAGGAGATAGATAATGCGAGAGAGTGTGTCAAGGATCTGACAGGCGTGGTTTATTGAGAGAGAGAGAGAGAGAGAGAGAGAGAGAGAGAGAGAGAGAGAGAGAGAAACTTGAAAACTTTAACTTTAACTTTATTTTTCAAGGATAGAGATTTTAGGCAACGCCTAGTCTTCCAATCTGTCCTTGGTACATATACGAACATAGAATACAAACATGGCAAGGCATGATATTACACATACAAATTTGAACATAAAGGTAGCACCTTTGTACATATACGAGAGAGAGAGAGAGAGAGAGAGAGAGAGAGAGAGAGAGAGAGAGAGAGAGAGAGAGAGAGAGAGAGAGAGACAGAGAGACAGAGAGAGAGAGGGGATGGAGGGAGAGGCGGATTGATCGACTGGATAGACAGAAAGACTTATTCACTTTGTATGCATATGACTCTTTATTTGCCTAGGATGTTTCAATAATGTGAAATGATTTTGATTTTCCAGCGAACTGGCGTGAGTACCCCTTGATTGCAAATTGTTGTGATTTTTTTGGACTGATTTGTACTTCGTTTCTTAGTTAAATAAGGCTGTTAGTTTGCTCTCCTTTTTCTTTCTTTTGTTTGGGGAGTGGGGGTGGGGTGTTTTGGTGGGGTTTTTTCGTGTTTGTTTTTTGAGGAGTGTGCAATTTGTGACATTTGATTCAGTTGTTTGTGAATGAGTACTTTCTCAGATTCGTGAACGAATCAGTATGAATGATGGGTGCAAGTGCATTGAGTTGCATAGCAAGAAATGCGCTTTATAAATATTAGTATTACTTATTATTATTAGTTTAGCACTTTGTGAATGTCCCTTTCATTTTCAGTTGATTGCATTTTGCCCATGCATGAACCAGGGTCATATGCATGTAACAGGCCTTTCCTTGTGGTTGTTCAGGTATATCACTCTGTGTGTGTGCGCGTGTTTGCGTGTGCGTGCGCGCGTTTATCGCACTTGTTAGTACTGATGTTTAATTTCCAGACACTGAGCACGTATACTTACGTTTGAAATGAGATTCGTTAACTTTTTATATCTGCACAAACTAAGATCAGACACGTGGACATTTTGTAAACGTTTTTTTGTGTCTGTATCACCACACACACACACTCTCTCTCTCTCTCTCTCTCTCTCTCTCTCTCTCTCTCTCTCTCTCTCTCTCTCTCTCTCTCTCTCTCTCTCTCTCTCTCTCTCTCTCTCTCTCTCTCTCTCTCTCTCTCTCTCTCTCTCTCTCTCTCTCTCTCTCTCTCTCTCTCTCTCTCTCTCTCTCTCTCACATTCAATTCCCTCTCGTGTCCCCTCGTCCCCTCTTTTAGCCAAAGGTCATTCCACTGACATCATTATAATTATGTTGTCTTAATTCACTGTAATCACTTAGACTTTTAAGGGCCGGCTACACCGCATACGATTCGATTCACTGCGACCCGATTTTGACATTTGTGAAACATGATTGACGTGAAATTCTACTGTCTAAAATTAATAAACCTGATGAAATCCTTCTACGCATTGCACTGTAGAGGGGAAGTATTGTTTTATATTTTGATCTTGTTGTTTTTCATGCTCCTTTTGTTGCCTGCTTTTTGCTATTTGCTGTTTGCTGTTTTATTCTTTGTCTGTGTTGATAAAGGTGCATTCGCCGAAATATCCAGTAGTTTTGTTTTGTCTCTTGTGAATAAAATAACGTCACTTTACACTTGTCGTGTAGTTGTTTGTTTGTTGTATGGAAATCCTTCTAGTTATGTTCACTATAATTGTAGTCTCCCGTACACGAACCTGATAACATCTTATAATAAAAAGCCAAGTGTCCGTGTGTGTGTCTGTCTGAAACACAAAACGGGCCTTATAACTCCGCCGTTTTTCGACCGAATCGCTTCAAATTTGCTGTGAGCCCTAACGGGGCGATGGCAACGGCAACCGAGGCGGCCGTGTCATTTGCGCGGTTTGGCAAATGCGCGAAACGCGTATCCGCCGGCCTCTCGGTGCCCGTATCTCCGGTATTTCTGGACCAATTGCCTTCGAATTTGGCAGATAGATGACCGGGGACGGTGATATACGCCGCTTCACCTTTTCACAAATAACTCCGCCGTTTCTTAACCGAATCGCTTCAAATTTTCTGTCAGGCGTGCTGTGGCCGTAAATTTGAAGAGAATCGGAGAGCGCGTCACTCTCAGAACAGCGCCAACGGGAAACGGGGCGTTATAACTCCGCCGTTTCTTAACCGAATCGCTTCAAATTTGCTGTATTCAACGTTACCAGTACTTGGCGTTACCGTTACTAGGGAGAGCGCATCACTCTCAGAGCAGTGCCAACGGGAAACGGGGCCTTATAACTCCGCCGTTTCTTAACCGAATCGCTTCAAATTTGCTGTACTCAGCGTTACCAGTACTTGGCGTTACCGTTGCTAGGCGTTACTGTTACTAGGCGTTACCGGTTCTCGGCGTTGCGCTAGTATCTTATTGTTTGTATCGGGCATTTTGTTTGATTCGTGTTTTCCGGGTCTACATGATGAGTATAGTGAACGAAAACAAGAGTTAATTTTTAGACGGAAGTATTTCACGTGAATCATGGCTCACAGACATCGTCACAATCGTATCGTATTGGAGTCAAATGGTATGCAGTGTGGCTAGGCTAGGTGGACCCTGACGGATGGGTTTTTTTGGTAAGAAATACGTCGAGATCACCAGAAAGACAGTCTTTTTAAGGATTGGAACACTCACTTTGCTCTGGTTTCCTAGAAATTAAACCGTCAAAACGGCGATTCCTCCTTGGCGGAGATGCCGGAGAGAGTAGCCATTTTGGATGGGGTGGGTGGAGGTCACTCATTGTGGTTGAAGTGTTTTCTTTGTTTTGTAGTGCAGTAAAAAACCACCATTGGAGCTATTTCCTTCGTTGTGAGCAAAACTCCTTTAAATAAACTGTATAACTTTTTTTTTTTTAACAGAAAAAAGGCTTGTATTGCGAACATTTCGTGCAAACGATTTGGCGGCCATTAGAAAAGAGACGGCACACGCCTTCTCTTTGGGTGAAAGAATGACTTCCAGCACCTCCGCCAAGGAGGAATCGCCGATTTGACGGTTTGATTTATTCTAGGAAACCAGAGCAAAGTGAGTGTTGCGATCTCTGTAAAGGGTGGTTTTTTTCTGGTGATCTGGACGTGTTGCTTACAAAACCTCAGCCGTCAGGGGCCACCTTTAACCAGTTTCTGCGTCTGTGCTGTTGTAGTGAGCAGTCCATTGACTACGGCAACCTGGACACCGCCCTGCACGAAGCCTGCCTCAAGAAAGGACTCAAGGACGTGGACGGTGGGTAGTTGTCCTTTGCCAGACTATAAGGTCGGCAAAGGAGTATATGTTTGTTCCTCTCCTTTTTGCTTCTTTTTTCTGTCTGTCACGTCTGTCTGTCTGTCGGAGCTAGATCTCATGAACCGCTGGACAGAGTCGCTTCAAATATTGCGTGGTGGTGTATTAATCGTTCAAACACCAAACAAGGATGATGACGTGAATGCTTCTTGTTTATAATATCGTTCATTGTTCGGAGGAAGCCGAAAAGCCTCTGCAAATCAAAGACAGCAATATCACCAAATTATATTTACAGAAATAAGGGTAACGATTAATAAAATAATTGACAACAATAACTGCTAACAGCCGATACTGTTCACGAACGAAAATCACCATAATGCATTTTCCAATACATCTACAATAGTATTAATCAAATTGCCAAAAGGATTTGAATTATAATATTCAAGTTACTATTTCAATATTTCAAGAGAACTCCCTTTATTAATATTGACTTTAACAACATCAATTCCAAGAAAACAATAAAATTACTATTAAACAATGGAACAGTAAGAAAACAATTCGCATAATTATCAAAACGACCACATGCTTGAAATAAAATAGATACACTTAGTTATTTAACAAACAAACAGCTTTTCCTTACCTCCTCGATGTGACTAGAGGAAAAAACAACAACACGTGAACGCCAAGAAAACTAGAAACTATTTTCTTTTAAACACTTCTCTTCAACCTGCATTTTGCACGTCTGTTCCCTCAACCAAGCTTAGTATTGGTTGGTTGGTTGGTTGAGTAGAAAGCCCTTAGGGACAAGTTGTTCTGGTGCTGGGTCGATGTGGAGATGGCCGCAAAGCGGTTGATGGTCATGAGGAAGACGGTCTGGAGGACTCTGGGTGTCGTCGTGGTGGTGTTGGTGTCTTTGGCGTTTGTCCCAAGCTTGGTAGAAAAGACAAGGCTTTTAAACATGCACGAGCTGAGTAGTCTTAACTATTTCAAAACGAGGCCAGCAAACTGCACGTGCTGTACAAATCTCTTGATTACAGACAAGGGAGTCTTATCAATGAACAGTATAATTTACAAAGCGGTTAACTTCCTTGATTCCAAACTGTTTCCGTTTTCTCTCTCTCTCTCTCTCTCTCTCTCTCTCTCTCTCTCTCTCTCTCTCTCTCTCTCTCTCTCTCTCTCTCTCTCTCTCTCTCTCTCTCTCTCTCTCTCACGCACCCACGCGCACGCACGTACGCACACGCACACGCGCGCACACGCACACACACACACACACACTAACCGACTGCCACATGCATAGTATTGCCCTTCCTTCCCTATTACGCTGTGACACCAGATTATGACCCATCGATTAAATGATTTTTATTTATAGTAAAGTAAAGAAAGATAAATATCTGTAATTAACTCCCTTCACCAAAGTTATTTACGGCACCAAGTCGCCTAGCAAAGCATAAACAACAGCCACATTGAGACAGACCCAGGTTCATCCTCCAAAAAGGATGACCCAGGACTGCCTTTATGACCATCACTCATACAGTGCACAACAACAGTGGTGGAGAGAATTAGTGCACAAACAAGGATGACCCAGGACTGCCTTTATGACCATCACTCATACAGTGCACAACAACAGTGGTGAAGAGAATTAGTGCACAAACAAGGATGACCCAGGACTGCCTTTATGACCATCACTCATACAGTGCACAACAACAGTGGTGGAGAGAATGGTGTACAGAAAGGATGACCCAGGACTGCCTTTATGACCATCACTCATACAGTGCACAACAACAGTGGTGAAGAGAATTAGTGCACAAACAAGGATGACCCAGGACTGCCTTTATGACCATCACTCATACAGTGCACAACAACAGTGGTGAAGAGAATTAGTGCACAAACAAGGATGACCCAGGACTGCCTTTATGACAATCACTCATACAGTGCACAACAACAGTGGTGAAGAGAATTAGTGCACAGACAAATCTGGGGGTTTTCATTTGTGTTTATTTGTCATTCCCTTTTGTGTGTGTGTGTGCGTGCGTGTTTGTGTGTGTGTGTGTACGCGCGCGTGTGTGTGTCTGTCTATGTGTATGTGTGTGTGCGTGTGTGTGTGTGTGTGTGTGCGCGAGTGTGTGTGTGTGCGTGTGCGTGCAGGTTTCCTGAAGAAATGCATTCAGCTGTTTGAAACCACGGTGGTCCGACATGGACTGATGCTTGTGGGGCCTACCGTTTCTGGAAAAACTAAAGTGAGTGTTGTTTGTCAGTGTCTGTGTGTATGTTTGTTTTGTGTGTCTGTGTATGAGTGGGTGGGTGGGTGCGTGTGTACGTGCTAACTTTTGACGAAAACTACGACTTTCCATAAAGAACTAGCGCAACGCTGAGTACCGGTAACGCCTAGTGCCGGTAACGCCTAATGCCGGTAACGCCAAGTACCGGTAACGCTGAGTACCGGTTTTGCCGGATCCGTGAAATATTATATTATTACTTTTGTCGCTCTCCCTCCTTCCATCTTCTTCAAATTTCCACACCCCACCCTCCCCACCCCTACTCCCCACCCCCACCCCATACACATGCGCACGCGTTAACCTCATACTCAACGTCAATGAGCTGGAAGACAATAGCAGTGACTAGCGCGATGTTGTACGTCCCTAAAGTAATCTCCGCTGTTCAACCGTGTTGTTGGCCGCGTGCGCCCAGTAGTGAGTTGTTTCTGTGTAAAGTGTTTGTCGGGCTGGCTTGAAATTTCGCGCAAATGTAAATTGGCTCATATCGCGCGCGTTTATGAATGGATGCTGTTCAAATTTTGCACCAAAATAGTCACTATCCCTGGTCATGCACGTTCCAAATTTCGAGTCAATGTCGGGTGTGGTTTCGCCGTGGTTTGTGAAAAGGTGAAGCGGCGCATATCTGGCACACAGATAGTCACTGTCCCCGGTAATCTACCTTCCAAATTTGAAGGCAATCCGTCCAGAAATACCAGAGATACGGGCGCCGAGAGGCCGGTGGATACGTGTTACGCGCATTTGCCAAACCGCGCAAATGACACGGCCGCCTTGGTTGCCGTTGCCATGGCCACGTTAGGGCTGCTAGCAAATTTGAAGCGATTCGGTCGAAAAACGGCGGAGTTATAAGGCCCGTTCTGTGTTCCACACACACACACACAGTTGGCATTTAATAATATGATGCTCCCAACTTGAATGAGTTTGGAATTTGCGCCTAAAGCTAGTCTACGGGATGTTATTGGAGGCTGCCAAGAGGCAGCCTCCCCTTTAGTATCGGGCAAGGCATCACATGACTTTTTCCTCTGGATGATCATGTGCTTTTTTGGCCAGTTCTATAGTATGTAGTATGTGGAGGAGCACGTGACCTGCTGGGCGCATCAGAGTTGTCTTCCCTTTGTCATGGAAGTTGTCTGCCCTTTTTAATTGAGCGTGCGACTCTACATGTAATGTAGGTCCCTGGGTGCGACGCGCTGGTGGATCATTGAGAACTTCATGAATATGCATCAGCCTAACAGACTGGTGACCAGAACATGTTAGCCTACAGAGTTAGGCTGTGTGACTGCGTCTTTCTCTCTCTCTCTCTCTCTCTCTCTCTCTCTCTCTCTCTCTCTCTCTCTCTCTCTCTCTCTCTCTCTCTCTCTCTCTCTTTGTTTCTTTTTCTCTGCCTTGCACGGCTTCCAATTTTGTTTCCACATACTATTTATTTTTGTCTCTATCTTTCGCCCTGTCTTTTCCTGCCTCTCTCCCTGCTCTGTCTCTGTCTGTCTATGTATGTCTCTCTCTCTCTCTCTCTCTCTCTCTCTCTCTCTCTCTCTCTCTCTCTCTCTCTCTCTCTCTCTCTCTCTCTCTCTCTCTCTCTCTCTCTCTGCTTTGACTCACTTTCATTGTCCTTATCTCTCACATACTGCCTCTTTTTGTCTGTTTCTTTCTTTCTGTCGCTTTCTGCCTCTGTCTCTGCTCTCTCTCTCTCTCTCTCTCTCTCTCTCTCTCTCTCTCTCTCTCTCTCTCTCTCTCTCTCTCTCTCTCAACAATGTCTCCATCTGTCTCTCAGGTTCCTTGTTTCATTACTCAGAAACAAAACTCTTTCTTTCTCCTCCCCCCCCCCCCCCCCCCTACCCACCCTGGGGGTGTGCCTGTGTAAGTGTTAGCCTACTGTGCTGTGATGTTGAGCCATGCTTTTTCTATGCCTAAGTCTCTTATAGCTTACAACAATGCCTGCGTGTGTGCGTTGTGCGTTAGCAGCCTTGTTTCCACTGGAGTTCGTGTCGTCTGCTTAAACTTGCATGTCCACACTGCTAAACAATTATGATGTATAGCATACGAATAGCATGCAAAAGATTTGCCGAATTTTGAAAGCCAAACGAGTTCACATTAAAGTTGTGTAATACGCTTCTGCAAAGAGTATTGTGAAGAAAACAAATTTTGTGTTGTCTTATAATAAAAACCAGGCGTGAATTGTATGATAATAAAACCGCAAAGGTACTGTAAATAGAGTTATCGTGACCTCATTTTCTTGAAGCCACTGCTCACGTCGCGGGTCAAATAGACCCAGACTTTTATACAATCAAAAGTAGCACTTAGCTGTTCATTCCTATTCCAAATGTGCGGGTCTAGGCTGCACACCCACCCGTGTGTGTGTGTGTATGCACGAGCGCGTGTGTGTGTATGTGCGCGCATGCGTGTGTGTGTGTGCGCGCATGTATGTGTGTGTGTACATGTGTGTGTGAACGTGCGCATGTGTGTGTGTGCACATGCATGTGTGTGCGCACGTGTGTGTGTGAGTGTGTGCGTTTACACGTATGTGTGTTCGCGCGCGCATGTGTGTGCGCACATGTGTGTGTGTGTGCTCGCATGTATGTGTGTGTGTGTACATGTGTGTGTGTGTGAAAGCGTGCGCATGTGTGTGTGCACATGCATGTGTGTGCGCACGTGTGTGTAAGTGTGCGTGTGCACGTGTGTGTGTTCGCGCGCGCACGCGTGTGTGTGTGTGTGCGCACATGTGTGTGTGTGCGCGCACGTGTGTGTGTATGTGTGCGCCTGTGTGTGCATGTGTGTGTGCATGCATGCCTTTCTTTGCGTGTGTACGTGTGCGCGCGCGTGCAAGCTTGTGCCTGTGTGTGCACGCATGCGTGTATGCGCATGTGTGTTTGCACGCGCGTGCGTGTGTGCACATGTGTGTATGTGCGCTTGCATGCGTGCATGTGTGTGTGCGCTTGCGTGTATGCGCATGCAAGCCAGTGTGTGTGCGTGTGTGCATGAGCACGCGTGCGTGTACGTGCGTGTACATGCGCGCACGTGTGTGTGCATGCGCATGTGTGTGTGTGTTCTTGCACACGCGTGTGTGTGTTCGTGCGCGCGTGTGTGTGTGCACACGCATGTGTGCGTGTGCATGTGCACGTTTCTTTGCATGCGCGCGCATCAGTTTGTGTGTGTGCGCGCGCATGCATGTATGTGCGCGCGTGTGTGTGTGTGCGCATGTTTGTGCGTACGCGTGTGTGTGTGTGCGCGCTCGCGTGTGTGTACGCTTGCATACATGCGCGCGCATGTCTGTGTGCGTGTGCATGTATGCATGCGTGTGTGTGCGTACGCATGTTTTTGTGTGTGCGCGCGCGTGTGTGTGTATGCACGCGTGTGTGTATGCTTGCTTGAATGCGCGTGTGTGTGTATGTATGCATGTATGCACGCGTGTGTGTGTGCGTGCGCATCGTTTGCGTGCGCGCGCATGTGTGTGTGTGTGTGTGCGCGTGTGTGTGTACGCTTGCGTGCATGCGCGCGTGTGTGTGCATGTGTGCGTGCACGAGCGTGTATGTGTGTGCGTGCACGTGTGTGTGCCTGCGCACGCGCATGTGTGTGTGTGTGCTATGAATCAGGAAGCAAAGATGCAGTACAGAGGTAATTGAAGTGAGAGAGAAAATGGAGTTTTACGTCCTCTTGGTCTGAATCAGACACATATGGGACATTTGTAAATACAAATATGGTGGGGACAATACTGGAGGCAATGCCCGGAGGCAGTACGAAACCAGTAAAGTCCCGATTTTGTTATTAATACAGATAGCTGTTAAGAGTTAACATATCATTGTATAAAGTAAATGAGGTGACTCCACTTTGGCTCTTTATATACACTTAGTTTGGGTCAAATTGACCCGCGACGTCGGGACTGTGTAGTTAAAGTTACGTAATCAATAACTCTTTCGACGTAATCACCCAAAATTAGGCTGAAGGAACGACAATAAGGTTCTGGAAAGAAATCTAAAATGTCATAAGCGTAGCTTTAATAGTTCCAGAGATTTAGTAACTTTTATACCTGACTGGGTCGCGTGGTTCTCTCTCTCTCTCTCTCTCTCTCTCTCTCTCTCTCTCTCTCTCTCTCTCTCTCTCTTAACAATGTCTCCACCTGTCTCTCTCTCAGCTTCTTTTTATTTATTTCATTACACAGAAACAGAACTCTCCCCCCGCCCTTCCCCCTTGGTGTGTGCATGTGTCAGCAGACTTGATTCATGGTTTTACAATGCCTCAGTCTGGTGTAGGCTAGAGGGTTAGGTAAATAGTTCAAGTACAGAAAAAGTGAAATTTGTGGTTGTCGCAAATACAGACTCTCATAGTAGCGAGTTGCAGATTTGCACGAGCGACAGATTTGCACCCGACAGGCCTACTGTGTGTGTGCGTGCCTGGCAGTAGGCTATTGGTTCTACCACACTTTCTCCAGGTGTCGTCTGCTAAACCTCTCTCTCTCTCTCTCTCTCTCTCTCTCTCTCTCTCTCTCTCTCTCTCTCTCTCTCTCTCTCTCTCTCTCTCTCTCTCTCTCTCTCTCTGTGCTTTACTCACACTTTCATTGTCCTTCTCTCTCACATACTATCTCTTTTTATCTGTTTCTTTCTTTCTGTCGCTTTCTGTCTCTGTCTCTGCTTTCATGCTTTCAGTCTCTCTCTCTCTCTCTATCAGCTCCATCTGTCTCTCAGGTTCTTTTGTTTCATTGCACAGAAACAAAACTATTTCTTTCTCCCCCCCCCCCCCCCCCCCCCCCCCCCCATCCTGGGTGTGCACTGCTAAAAAAAAAAATTGTATGATGTATAGCATACGAATAGCATGCAAAAGATTTGGAGAATTTTGAAAGCCAAACGATTTTACATTAAAGTTGTGTATTACGCTTCTGCAAAGAGTATTGTGAAGAAAACAAATTTTGTGTTGTCTTATACTAAGTAAAAACCAGGCGTGAATTGTATGATGATAAAACACTTGACAGGGCTTCATCGTCATTTTGGCTGGGTTTTTTTTTAAAGTGTACAACCACCATTACTAAACCTTTGCAAAATCACAGAAGTGCATTGCTAAACTTTTGCAAAACAACAGCAATTGCATCGTTAAAATAATAAATACTGCATTCATCATAAAAATGACAACAAAAAATAAAAGGACTGCACACATAACATTTTTCGTCCTCGCCTTTTAGGTGGGAAAAACCTGTACAGGGTCTCAAATGGCACACCGTTAAAGGGGCACCCTGACGGATGAGTTATTGTAAGAAACACGCTGAGGAATTTTACTCACAACAAAAGAACCAGCTCTTTTTTTTGTTTACTGCACTACAAAAAAAAAGAAAACGCTTCAACCACAATGACTGAGGTGGTGTAGAGTGGCACAGTGGTATTGCGTTCGCTTCATGTCAAGTAAACCCGAGTTTGAACCTGGGTACAAGGGATTTGTTCCTCTCATTCTGCACTAAACCGAGGTCCCGTGTGCCCATGCACTTAGCATATGTTAAATCCAATGGCGACGAAAAAGTTGTAATTTTGTCAAAATTCCTCCCCCCCCCCCCCCCCCCTCCTCCCTCAGCAGTGACAATAATCGCATGCCAATTATATATTCACCAAACCCTTTATTTTGAAGAAATACTTACGGATGGATTTTACATTCTTCTATCCTCACGTTCATTTATCAGTTGACTATGCCTTGACCCCCACCCCCCTTTCTTTTTCATTGATACACACACTACCATTGAGAGACTCATTAATATGCGTTAGCCTAGCAACTGACCAAAACAGTTATAGGCTTTGAGCCAGGGGTGTCCATCGGTACCACCTGAGCTAACTAGCTCTAATGTATATTTTTCATAAGCCCATTGCTCCTAGATTTTAAAAAAGTATGATAATACTTCAGGGTACACAGCTTTCTATGTGTTATCACATTACTTTCTAATGCGCCAACGCCGGTCGTACATTTTGAGGGAAGTGCAGTTTGATCATCAATTGAAATGTGATAATGTTACTAAAATCAACCAAACTTTGCTTAAACCATGCCACAATAAGTCTTTCTGTTAGAAATATCAAACGCTAATGTGAAATAAGCTCCTTCTTACTGAATCACATTAGATGCAAGCTGCGTTTGAATCACTGCTGGAACAGCCCGTGCTGACAAATGTGTTTCACTTGTGGAATGACTTTCTGAACTACTTGCGTCAAAACAACGGAGAGCTCTCTGCCTTCTGGATGACGTACGTTGACATCATCCAGGACATCTTGTTGGGCCTGCTTCGAGCCTCTCACAAGGGAGACCTTGATCTGCATCTTCACGCCATCCGACTGATGATCCCTTGGTGCTTTGCGTATGACAGACTGAATTACGCAAGATACCTCCCTGCATACTATGCGCAAATGACCAATCTTCCTGCCACTCATCCAGAGATCTACGAGGCTTTCAAAGAAGGCAACTTCAGTGTTCAACTCACAGAATCCAATCCCTTTGGCCGCATACCTGTTGACCAAACAACTGAAGTAACTGTGAACAGGGACACCCAGACAGTAGGTGGTACCACCAGGCCAGGTTCAGTCTGAAGCCTGGAGCTGTCAGCAGATATTACCTCACAGCTGAGCACAGGAGTGGCTTTCTGGCCAAACTCAGGAACATGGTTCAGCACAACAAACGTGGCATTGATCATCCTGATCTCCAGAAATCGAGGCGAGAACAGGACGAAGAGGCAGTCACTGCAGTGGAAGAAACACTTTACAGTTGGATCAATCCCTTTGAGAGCAACCTTGACTTGATCAGTGTTTCAACAGGGACTGCTGCACCGAAGGAGGTTGCCGAGGATCTCAAGAACGCGCGCACAAAAGGAGAAACTGCTTACGCCACATTCAAGGCAGAAATACTTGAGACAGATCCACCAGTAATGAAGTTCCACGATCCCATGAAGAAGAGTTCTCTAAAGACATTTCGATCAGCTGCAAGAAAGAGGCAGACAAAATGTGCTGATGGCAGATCAGTTATCTTGAAAGCTGACAGATGGTTGTTTGGGAGAATGATCGTCATGGGACAGAAAAGATATCTCAACATGAAAGACGTGCTGTGCTTTCCTCTTGGACCACTTCCCTGGTCACTGGCTGCACCTGATGGAAGCCTTCGAAAAACCAACAAAGCTGCCTTGGCCAAAAGCATCAGGAAGAACGCTCCACTGGCTGACTCACTCCCTATCCACTCTGCCACCTTAATCGATGGAATGGCCCTTGTCAAGCGAGCCAAGTTTGATGGCCAGCAGCCAACGTTTGATGAAGTTGCTGATCGTATCTTCTCAATGGCCATCAGTGAAGCGTCAATGAGCACCAGAATGGACATTGTCTTTGACACATACCAGAAGCTGTACAATGAAAGGGCCAACAGGGGTGGGATCGCAGGACTACAGGTACAAAACATTGCACCTGGTCAGAAGAACAAGCAATGGCGTAAATTCCTGGCGCAAGAGGGAAACAAGGTGAGCCTGATCAAGTTTTTGGTCCAGGATTGGAGAAGCGAGAAGTATCTGGAGAAGCTTGGCAGCCTTTGCAAAGTCCTCTTTGTCACCTGTGAAGAGAAGTGCTACCGATTCTCAGCTGTCAGATGTCGTGAAGTGCCTGAGCTGGAATGCGTCCAGGAAGAAGCTGATAGCCGTCTCCTTCTACATGCTGCTGAAGGTGAATGTGAAGCTGTGATGATCAGCTCAAATGACACAGATGTCTTTGTATTGAATCTAGCCTTTTGCAGTGCTATCAAAGCACCGATGTACCAGAAGAGTGGAACAGGCACCCGCACACAGCTGATAGACATTGGCAAAGTTGCATCCTCTCTGGGACCTTCTGTTTGTGCTGCTCGTCCAGGGATGCATGCATACACTGGCTGTGACTCTGTCAGTTCTTTCGCAGGAAAGGGAAAACTGGCAGCACTGAATATGTTGAAGTCCAATGAAGAGGTGCAGCAGGCTTTCTGTGACCTTGGCAAAGACTGGGAACTGTCCCACGAATTATTCGAGAAATTGGAAAAGCTCACTTGCCAACTGTACGCACCAAAGCAGCCAACATCTGGAGTCAACGAGCTCAGATACCAGTTGTTCTGTGCGAAGAACGGAGATATTGAATCTCACCAGCTGCCTCCCTGCCAGGACTGCCTGCTGAAACACGCCCAGAGAGCCAACTACCAAGCTGGATTATGCCTATGGCGATGCTGCCTTACAGGCGATCCACAGTCTCCTGATCCAGCCCAGAGTGGGTGGAAAATTGAAAACCAGGATGGCGAGGATATTCTAGCAGTAGACTGGATGAGCGTCCAGCCAGCACCTGACGCCATTCTGGAGCTGCTGGCGTGCACATGTCCCAAAACGTGTGACATCAAAGACTGTGTCTGCCTCCAGAATGGGCTAAAATGCACAGACATGTGCAAAGTGAAAGACTGTGACAATCAGCCACCTAGCGATGACACTGCTGTGCCAAACTTTCTCAATGAGGATGATGATGATGATGAACATGATGAAGAGGACTAAACTGTTTGTGCTGGGGGTGTGGATGGAGTGGGAGTGGGGGTGGGGCTTAAAATGTTCTTGACCATTGTCAAACTCATGTGTGCATTTGAACAAGTAACATTCAGAGACTCTAAATTGGAATAAGCAGGTGTGGCGTGTACGTGACAGATGATGACGATATGCTATGATAACAAATTTGAACATGTATGTATGAAGATCAAAGTGTTAATATAATAGTATTTGTTTTATCTTTCATTGTATCATAGTGGTTGTCTAATGACACACTTAAGGGTAAATGTTGATGTGTTTGCAAATGAACAAAAAGATCTCCCACCGAGATGTTTGTGAATAAAAAAGGAATACAGTAGTCAGCACAATACTTAATAATAAACATCAAATTGCACTTTTGAGGTGGGGGTTTTCTGGGAGCAACATCCACTGATACAATGTCTGAGAAGTTTTCCTTAGTTTGGCTCAGTGATTTCATCAAAAATGACAGTCTACATTCCCTATGCTCGTATTTTAACGAAATACGGATGACATTAAATATAACGTGTTAACACAGCATAAGCTGTGCGTCACCAAATGTTATCATAGATTTCCAAAGTCTAGGGGTATTGAAGATATAAAAAATCCATGTTTGAACTGGTTAGCTCTACTGGTACCAATGACCCCCATTTGAGGGTCTCAGCTCAGAATCTATTAGGTAGGCTTAGTGATGCGACTCTCTTTGTGCTGTGGTGTTGAGCTATAGGCCTAGAAGCAGGGTCAGTCCCTGTAGGCCTAGGCCTAGTGCAAAGGTTAGCAGACGGACACAATCAGTTGACGGTGAAAGATGAATATGAGCCAAGTTGGTTCTTTTCAGTTTTATTTACACAACCGTAGGCTGAGGCTACCCTACTCTCTTTGTGTTTATGACTCTCTATCTCAAAAGTCGAAGTCTGGTTTCTTTCAGTTTCATGACAACATTAGGATCACAAATACTTTGGAAGACGAATCTCATCTGCTTACAGAACTAAACCGTCATTTTCAGCACTTTACTGTGTTGAACTTCTTTTTTGTTCTTGTCTGAGCGGTCGATGACGAACGTATTTCATGACACGTTCATATTTTATATAACTTTTTTTGTTCTTCTTCTCTAAAATAGCCAACTTGCATCACCTTGAAGATATTTTGAAAAGACATACATGTTCATACACATTTGAAGTGCAATACACTCTTCTACTGTTAACACTGTTTGGCCTCCTTTTAGTTGATATTTATCAACTGAATTTTCTTGTGCTATAATATAGTAGGCCTAAGCCGTGTTCCACGCTGCGCGGTGCGTAGTACTGCGATGTACCGAACGCTATGTGCTACTGACAGTGCTGTTATGAACTGTGACCTCCCTGGTAGGCCTACGCCACAAAAATGTCCTGGAGAATGTATTATGCATATGCATTATCTATACATGGGTGCTACTCTTTCAGTTTTACACCGATTTCAATATTTTTTAATTTAACACAAAACTCATTCATCCCAAAAAATTGACCATAAGCGATTTTGGGCGTTTTGAACTTAGTTGTTCTATCTTGGAAGTTTACAAAGGCATTGTAATAATTCTGCAAGGCTTATTAGACTCAAACTGTCTCTGTCTCTCATTTTAACTGTTTGTCTGTCTCGTTATCTCTCTCTCTAAAGTTGCCCCCCTGAATCGTCCGACGGGGCTCTGCCCCTGTACCCTGCCGGGGCCATGGGTCCCTGGACCCCTGTCTTTCATTGGTTTTTTTCATTTGGGGGAGTTGCACCCATGTCTATATGCAATGCAGCGTTATGCTATTTCCTGTATTTTTTTTGTATTTAAAAAAAACCCTGATTTGAATGGTTAGTTTTAATCTTTAAAGGGTGCGTTTATTCTGTAAGATTACTGTTTTAAATTAATCGATTTCCGAAATAACTTTATTATTAGATACTCGATTTACGTATTAGCGTAAAAGCTTTTGTTTTATCTATTGTGTATATTATCAGATGAAACGCCGTGCGCGCGCGCGCGCGCGTGTGTGTGTGTGTGTGTGTGTGTCATTTTCACTTAGGACTCTCTTTCTCTCTCTCTTTCTCTCTCTCTCTTTCTCTCTCTCTCTCTCTCGACGTCTCCTCTCTCTCCTCTCTCTCTCTCTCTCTCTCTCTCTCTCTCTCTCTCTCTCTCTCTCTCTCTCTCTCTCTCTTATGCGTGAGGGGGGCGGGGAGGGAGTGGGGGTGCTGCGGTTTGTGTGCGCTTGGGTTCAGTTGCGTGAATGTTCTATTTTAACATTTGAGCTGTGATCTTATTTATTCACTATTGATGTTCTACGTGCCACCACAGATGTATATCCATGTTTTATGGACAATCAATTGTGTGACTTGTGACTTGTTTGCCGTGCTGTCCCGTACGCAGTGCTACGAGGTTCTGAAGAACGCCATGACGTCCCTGAAGGGTCAGATGTCCCCCAGTGGAGCGGAGTTTGTGGCCGTGTACACCTACGTGCTGAACCCCAAGTCCATCACCATGGGGCAGCTGTACGGAGAGTTCGACGCCCAGACCCACGAATGGTCAGTGATCCTAGCCATCCTTTTACTTCACGTTTCATTAAAAAAAAACCAGAAAAAAACAACAACAACCAAACTGAAACAGACTGCAACGTCACTGGAACATACAACAAACAAACAACTACACGACAAGTGTAAAGTGACGTTATTTTATTCACGAGAGACAAAACAAAACTACTGGATAATTCGGCCAATGCGCCTTTATCAACACAGACAAACAATTAAACAGCAAACATCAAATATAGCAAATGGAGCAAAACGAAGGCAACAAAAGGAGCAAAAAAACATCAATGTTATTGGTTGTTGTTTATTTTTACTTTCATTGCATGTTGTTATTGTTTATTCCATATTTTCATTTGCCACAGGGCTGGGTGTAAAACTTATGTATACTTATCTCATTACCCTGTATAAATAAAATTTCGTTCGTTCGTTCGTTCAGAGCTGACGCTTAAGTCGTTCCTTCTCAAACACCGATTCAACAACACTTTAGCTCCAGCTGATGCTTCTCTGCCGCAGTCTGACAAAATTTGCTATTTGTACGAAACACTTGCTGCAACTTTGCCTACACCCAATCCATAGTTGCAACTTGCAATATCTCTTGCTCGTTCGATCTCTTGTCAGGGGTATCACACTGGTCCAAACTGCATCAGTGTGACATGGGCCTAACAGCGAGTGCTTCATCAGTACTATGGCATAGACTTTAGAGCGAGTGCCTCGTCAGTGTATCATGACATTCAGAACTAGTGCTTCGCCATTGTCACATTGGCCTGGGATCAACTGCCTCATGACTGTGACATAGACTTTAGAGCGAGTGCCTTGTCAGTGTATCACAACATTCAGAACTAGTGCTTCGCCATTGTGACATTGGCCTAGGATCAACTGCCTCATGATTGTGACATAGACTTTAGATCGAGTGCCTCGCCAGTGTATCATAGCATTCAGAACTAGTGCTTCGCCCTTGTCACATTGGCCTGGGATCAACTGCCTCATGATTGTGACATAGACTTTAGATCGAGTGCCTCGTCAGTGTATCATGACATTCAGAACTAGTGCTTCGCCATTGTGACATTGGCCTGGGATCAACTCAACTGCCTCATGACTGTGACATAGACTTTAGATCGAGTGCCTCGTCAGTGTATCACAAGATTCAGAACTAGTACTTCGCCATTGTGACATTGGCCTAGGATCAACTGCCTCATGACTGTGACATAGACTTTAGATCGAGTGCCTCGTCAGTGTATCATGACATTCAGAACTAGTGCTTCGCCATTGTGACATTGGCCTGGGATCAACTCAACTGCCTCATGACTGTGACATAGACTTTAGATCGAGTGCCTCGTCAGTGTATCATGACATTCAGAACTAGTGCTTCGCCATTGTGACATTGGCCTGGGATCAACTGCCTCATGACTGTGACATAGACTTTAGAGCGAGTGCCTTATAAGTTGTGACGAAGGCTTTAGAGCGCGTGATTTGCTGGGGGTGACATGTTGGGTTTTTTTCTCAGGACGGACGGCATCCTCTCCTCCCTGATCCGTCATGGGGTTGCGGCGATGGACAACGACAAGCGGTGGTACATGTTTGACGGGCCTGTGGACGCTGTGTGGATTGAGAACATGAACACCGTGCTGGACGACAACAAGAAACTGTGCCTGACCAGCGGAGAGATCATCAAACTCACTGAGGTGTGTGTGTGCGTGTGCGCGTGTGTGCGTGCGTATGCGTGTGCGTGTGCGTGTGTGTGTGACAGTGTGTCAAAGTCAAAGTCAAAAGTCAAAATTTTTATTTTCAGATGGAACATTGAATAAGCAATAATGGTTTGCTTTTTTACATCAAGCCATCTATAACACAACAGTTAAAGAAGGAAATAAACATGAGAACACCCCCACCACCGCCACCCACACACACACACAGACACAAACCAAACCAAAAACAAACAACAACAAAGACATTAATAAAATGTGTGTGTGTCTGTGTCTGTGTGTGCGCGTGTATGTGTGAGAGAGAGAGAGAGAATGGTAACTTCAGAGAAAGAATAACTTCAGTAAAAACTAAAAGAGAGAGTAACTTCAGTCAGAGGGAGATTGATAGAGATATGTAGATGTGAAGTAAAAATGAAGAGAAAATGTTCAGTGAAAAGCTCTGCTGGGGAAAGGTATCAGGTTACAATTAGCCTATGGTGATTATTTTCATAAAACTGAAAAAAAACAGACTTGAGATTGAGGGTCGTAAACATGATATGAGGGGGTGAGTAAAGTCACGCGTTTCATCCTTGTTGGCACGTGCACACATACACGCAACCCAAACGCATATCCCATCTGCAATCCGCAAATTTTTATTCTTCTTCTGCGTCCCCAGGCCATATGGGTAAGGTATATGTGTGTGTCCGGTTTTCGGTTTTCACTGGTCTCCCCGCTGCGTTCAGCCGACACATTCCGACTTCGGAGGAGCTCAAAGGAGAACAATTATTTGGAAGATTTTTGTTTTTGGAAAAGGCAGGAGCATGGGCCAATAAGTCAGAAAGATAGTACACGAATTGATAGAAAACAAAGGGAAAAGGCAGAGTCAAAGAGAGTGGGAGATTGGAGGAAGTTACAAGCACAGAACTTCCAGAAGGTGGGGGAACTGGGTTTTTTTTACAAAAGACCAACCCGGTATCCCCACGGGGAGAGACTCGTGGAGGGGAGGGGGCGGGATCGTCCAGCTACCTGTATGGAGGCACGAGGCATCCACCCACTGCCCCACAATCCGCAAATACAGTAAAAGAAAGTAAGGAATAAGCGGATGGTTTTCAGCGTGTATCTGCGCACTCTGTTTTTACTGGACTATTTGTTCATATTTGTCCGGTTTGTTGATTACAACATTGCAGTGTTATTAGGGGAAGACGGGGTAAAAAGCGCATGGGCGGGTAAGAAGCCCACCCCAATTATCTCATGAAAAGAAAATTTCAGTCAAATTTGCCCATGAGACGAATGCTAGACATTAACGCTCGTCTCATGGGCAAAAAGAGACTGAAATTTGCTTCATTTCATGAGATAATTGGGATGGGCTTCTTACCCGCCCATGCGCTTTTTACCCCGTCTTCCCCTAGTTTTTTGTTCATATTCTTTGTTGTTGATAAATGTGTTTATTGTTGTTTTTCTTATGTGCACCTGGATGCAATTTCTCTGTTATGAGATAATAAAGATGATTTGGATTTAGATTTGGACACTCCTTCATATTTCTCACTTCCATGTAGTTTTATTTGGCGGATTGCGAATGGGTTTCCGCACAGAAGTAGCGCATAATTGTGACTATGTTCGCACGGCCTTACCATTGATCTTTTTTTCGGTGCCAGCCGATGACCATGATGTTCGAAGTGGCGGATCTGGCAGTGGCTTCTCCTGCCACGGTCAGCCGCTGTGGAATGGTGTACCTGGAGCCCAGCTACATTGGACTGGAGCCTTTCGTCTCCTGCTGGATCCAAACACTGCCCCCTAACGTGACGCCTTACACCAACGCATTTCATAGACTGTTTAACTTCTTTCTGCAGGTTAGGGGGGAGAGAGAGAGAGGGGGGGAGAGAGAGAGAGAGAGAGACGGAGAGAGAGAGAGAAAGAGAGAGAGAGGGGGTGGAGAGAGAGAGAGAGAGAGAGGGAGAGAGAGAGAGAGAGAGGGGGGGGGAGAGAGAGAGAGAAACAGACACAGAGAGCGAGACACGGAGAGAGAGAGGGGGGGGGGGGGGGAGAAGAAAGAGAGAGAGAGGGGAGGGAGAGAGAGAGAGAGAGAGAGAGGGAGAGAGAGAGAGAGAGAGAGAGAGAGAAAGGGGAGGGGGACTTAAGTTAAGAAGATGAAGCAAGACAATAATGGAATATCAAATTCTCCCACCTCCTGTTGTGTTTTTTCTCTTACAACTGTAATGCCATGTTGGTTCCAATATGTACTGAACCCCATTCTCTACTGGCTGTCAGTTCAAATTGGAATTCCAAATTGTACTAGTATAGTATAAATCAGAATTCCGATTTCTACTACACGTAGTACAAATCAGAATTCCAATTTGTACTATTAGGGCTCCGAGTCCGACTTAATTCCAACTTCGACCGTGACATGGACGAAAATATGAAGAGAGAGGAGAGACACGCGCGGCGTGTGTTTGTGTTTGTGTTTCTCTCTGTGTGTGTGTGTGTGTGTGTGTGTGTGTGTGTGTGTGAATGCCCATTGATTATTACGCGCGCGCGTGTGTGTGTGTGTGTGTGTATGCGTGTACGTGCGTGCGTGGTGTGTGACTGTGTGCTTCTCTGTTAGTGAGTGTGTTTGCGCAATGACGTAGCTCATGAACTTTGATTTCCTATGCAATTTTGTTTCTTTTCGTATAGTATTGTTTCAAAATTTGTGGTTATGAACAGGGTTTTGTTTAAATAATGTTATTGTGTGTATATTTGATTTGACTGTAGTGAGTCATATGTATAATGTTAACTTATTTGTGTTTTATTGTCTATGTAAAGCGCTTTGAGCTCCCTGCAAAGGGAGTAAAGCGCTATATAATATAAATGTTCAGTATTATTATTATTATTATAAAGAGACAGACAGAGATAAACATGTAACTGAACGGTGTGTGCAGCCGGTGGTGAAGTTCCTCCGCACAGAGATGAGGGAGATCGTGCCCGCCGTGGACGGGGGTCTCGTGTTCAGCTGGCTCAAGCTCATCGAGTCCTTCTTCCCCCCCTTCATCCAGAAAGAGGTCAGTGCCACAACCTTCCTTGTCTCCTAAAGTGGATTCTGGTAGCCTTGTTAGTGTTCATCGTGTTGGTAAATCCAAATAAGGTTACACGTTTTCTTTCTTTCACAACACAAATCATGTTGTACTGTTTCTCCGAGTGACTGACTTGATGACAACGTCTCACTCTCAGCTCCGATCTTCTAGAATTTTTGCCAACCTTACGAAGATTGGCGAGAAGAGTGTGGTAAATCCCCGACCGTCAGTAAACAGCCAGTAAAGGTAAAACATTATTTGTGTCGTGAAAGAAAGAAGATGTGTAAACTTATTTGAATTCTGGTAGGTCTTCGGCTGTGCTGAGAGGTCCCTGGTTCAGACGCTTCCTGGGCCGATAGATTCCCACTGTAAAACGGAAAGAATAGCATCTATCCAGTTTTGATGTTAAGTGCGGGGATCTGCCAATTATCTTTACCATTAGCGAAGCAAATGTTTCTACACCATTATCACTAAATTCCTTTAAAGACCAAAGTTGTTTGCCTATACTCCAAGTTCTGTGATAGTAAATCTTCTTTTGTTAGTGTACACCTGTTGTTTTCTTGTCGCTTGTTCGTCCTATTCATAGCAAGTGACTACGCTCTAATGTTAGCGTATGATGTCTACAAGCCCCCAGGCCTCAAAACCAATGCAATTCTAGTTCGCCAGTGCCATGGTATGCAGTGTTCATATTGGCACAACACAACGCAATATAATGCAGACAGACATTTAACTATGTATGTGCTGCGAGGGGAAGAAAGTGGTTCTCTTGAAAGTAAAGGACCATGTGCCTGAGCTCACCATACCCTTCATCTTCTCTATAGGTTGGAGCGTTCGTGTTCATGCCATGCTGGCAAACTTTCACTGTGTATTTTAGGGGAGATAGTGATTTTCCAAAGATGTCAAAGACCAGGTTCCCAAGCTCATTGAGCCGTGGTCCATCCTCGCCATGGTGTGGAGCATGAGGAATGATATGCATTCCCCATGAGCAAAAGGACCAGGTTCCTAAGCCAATAGAACACTAATTCGTCTTTGCAACAGGAACATTGATAAACACTGAACTGTCTCTAGGCTTCAGGGGAAGAAAGTGATTCCCTGCGAGGTGAAGGACCAGGTGCCCAAGCTGATTGAGTCCTGGTTCACCTTCGCCATGGTGTGCAGTGTTAACGTTCATTATTATACTACATGTAGTAATCTGTTCACTGTGTGTCACGGGGGAAGAAAGTGATTCCTCAGGAGGTGATGAACCAGGTGCCCTAAGCTGATCGAGCCCTGGTTCATCGTCTTCCTGATGTGGAGCGTTTCTGTTTATCCAATACAGTAACATGGACACTACTATTTGTTTCTGCACAACAGGGGAAGAACGTGATTCCCCAGGAGGTGAAGAACCAGGCGCCCAAGCTGATCGAGCCCTGGGTCATCTTCTCCATGGTGTGGAACGTTGATGTTGATACAATGTAATACAATACACACAATAAAGATAAGTGCTGTGTCATTGTACTGCAGGGTAAGAAAGTGATTCCCCAGGAGGTGAAAGTCCAGGTGCCCAAGCTGATCGAGCCCTGGCTCATCTTCTCCATGCTGTGGGACGTTCATGTTGATATAATACAGTAACATGGACACTGCTATTTGTTTCTGCACAACAGGGTAAGAAAGTGATTCCCCAGGAGGTGAAAGACCAGGTGCCCAAGCTGATCGAGCCCTGGGTCATCTTCTCCATGGTGTGGAGCATGGGCGCCACCTGCGACAACGACAGCAGAGTCAAGTTCTCCCACTGGGTCCGCGACATGATGAAGCAGTACAAGGTACAGGGGGACTAGTTGAATTTGTGTTTGTTTCTTTGTTAGTTGTTCACTGTTTCATCATCCCTCTCTGTATCTTTCTCTTCCCCCTTCTTGCGTTGAAATCTGGACTATGTGACCATGAGCTGTATGGCAATGCTATGCCGTGTTGCTTTATATATTATTACATAGCTCCTCCGACGTCGGAGTGTGTCTGCTCACGTGGCGGGGTAATCAAAACCTGTCACACACACACACACACACGTAATGTTCTCATCCCTAGCTGGTGCATTTGTACCATAGTGTTCAAGTGCTTCGGCTGTTGGGATGCTCCCCGGAGTCTTTAAGTCAGGGTATGACAACAACAACAACATTACATAGTGATGGTCTATGATGGAACGTTTTTCAGTGTCACCTGCTGTTCCGCACGTAGGGCAGGGCTCCCAATCGTCCCGCAAAACAAGGGGCCCCAGCGACTCCTTCACTTACAGCATAGAGGGTCCTAGAGGCGGGATAGAGGGTCCCAGTGGCATTGCGAACGCTTAAAAGTTTTTTTCTAGTGCATCCCTGGGACCCCCTGCACATTCTTTTAGAGGGTCCTTTAGAATGTTTGTGCTTCGTAGACCTCCAAATGGGGGGCCCTGTAGGGTCTGGTCTATGATTACAGTGAATGTTAGTGCTTCGTAGACCTCCAAATGGGGGTCCCTGGGAGCCCTGTAGGGTCTGGTCTATGATTACAGGCATGGCAATAATTATGCTCTTTGGTGTTTTTTTGCTGTCCCATCTTCTGGGCCGTTTCACCTTCACTTTCAAGTCCGAACTCACAGCCGCACCCTGGTTTGTAAGATCACAGAATCCTAAACCAGAGGACCCAAATGGAGCAAATCTATTTGTTAATGTAAATTTATGTTTGATACTTTCATTTAATATTTTTATTTTACACGGTGGAAGACAAGTTTACATGTGCGTTGTACAATGCCAATGGACAATAAAGAAACTTATGACTTAGGTCATCAAAGTTGTTGTCGTTGACGTGCCCAGGCTAAAAGACTCCAGGGATCACCCCAACAGCAGAAGCACTTGAACACTATGGTACAAATGCATCAGCTATGGATGAGAACATGACGCGTGTGACCGTTGTTTATTACTCTGCCACGTGGGCAACCACACTCCGTCTTCAGGGGACTGAAGGTTTCCTGAGTCACGTGGTTGGAGTTCAGTGGAGCCTTTTTTGAAATAACATATTAAGCTCCCAACTGAATACTAATGTCCGAGTCGCGGAGCCAGTGTGAGTGAGAGCGCCATCCATCAACAGCCCCCCAAAACATGCTGTTTCCCATGACTTTAACCCTTTCGCCGCCAACCATTTTTCGGCCAAATAATACCATTAAACTTACCTAGGTAGAGAGAAATAAATCTGCAATATTGCGAATTCCTCTGTGACATGTAAAACATTAGGCCCATCCTTACTTTCAAAAATTACGAAAATAGGGTCAGATAACAGGCCCTAATTTGATGCTTTTTAATGACATGACTTAAACCATTGTGGTGCATAAATGCGACATTGGCGGTGAAAGGGTTAACCCGAACGTACCGAGGGCATAGATTCTCTGCTGGGCTGTATATTGTTTTTATATTATTATATCATTATGTGCTGCCAAGTGACTATGGAGGGCCTAGTCTATGATTATTGACTAGACAATAATACTGTGTTGTGTAGTTTCATATTATTCAAATTCAAATTCAAATTAAGAATCTTTATTACATTATATTACTCTGCATTTTAATCAAATGGCTTTTATCACTGGTTGACATTAGCCTGTATAAAGGGCCAATAGTAAGCGAGAGCTGTACTGTATATGATTTTCTACAGTATTTGAATATCATGGTATGGCATAGTCTTTCGTGGAAGACTATGGCTATCTAACTAGGGGGGGCATTTGCACTGGCTCTAGTGCTGCAGCCAGTGGGATTGGTTGGCCTTTGGGGACCTTCCCCAACGCCAACTCTCGTCCTCAAATCCATGTGGTCGAGAGAGTGGGGATGTACCCTGGGCAAGGCTTCTCCACTATAAACAAATTATAGCCCAGCCCGCCGGAATAGCAGCTGCCCCCTCTCTGCTATCTGGCAGTCATTGTCGGAAACGACAGACAGGCAACAATATCATTATGTGATATTATCTAATGTTGTAATATTAAGTGCTGTGTTTTCAGTGGGCTTACGGAGAGTAGCCCAACAGCCTCCTAAAGTCCAACCACACGTCCTCGTCGTAGGAGGCGGGCAACGGCTTAGGCTGGCTTATGTGGTTATGACCCTCCCGTGGGGATACCGGGGGGTCTTTCAGCAGAAATAGTTCCCCCGTCTTCTGGAAGATCTATGCTAGTAACTTCCCCTACTCTATATCACTCTCTGCCTTTTCTCTTCTTTTTGCTTTATGGCGTCTACTTTTTTCTACCTTATTGATCCATTCACCTGCATTTTTTCTATAAAACCCTTCCACGGAGGAAAGGATGGGAAAAATAAAAGAAAGGGTTAAAAATGAAGGCGGAAGTGGTGGTGGGTTGCATGATCAGTGAGCAAGATAGCGGAGAGCGGATGAATGATTGGGTGTGGTGTGAGAGTTGCATATTTGTTAATGTAAATTTATGTTTCATATTTTTATTTAATATTTTTATTTTACACGGTGGAAGACAAGTTTCCATGTGCGTTGTACAATGCCAATGGACAATACAGAAACTTATGACTTATATGTGTTCAGTGCGACCTGTTGTTCCCCACGGAGGGACTGGTCTATGACTACATGCTGGATGACGGGGTGACCACTGGACCGGCCAAGGAGGAATCCATGGAGGACATGGAGGACATCAAGGTCACCCTCCGTCCATCTGTCCGTCTGTCTGTATCTCTGTCTGTCTCTATCTCTGTCTGTCTCTATCTCTGTCTGTACCTCTGTCCACTACTTCAGTTCTGTCGGCTTTTTTTCTTTCTCCATTTTATGGCCGGCTCTCTTTAACATTTCTCTCCTCTGCCTCTCTGTTTCTGTCTGCCAGTCTCTCTGTCTGTCTGTCTGTCTGTATCTCTGTCT
Source organism: Phymorhynchus buccinoides (assembly GCA_017654935.2). NCBI lineage: Eukaryota > Metazoa > Mollusca > Gastropoda > Neogastropoda > Raphitomidae > Phymorhynchus > Phymorhynchus buccinoides. The sequence goes on from CM065694.1 coordinate 14,283,505, forward strand.
GTACCTCTGTCCACTACTTCAGTTCTGTCGGCTTCTCTTCTTTCTTCATTTTATGGACGGCTCTCTTTAACATTTCTCTCCTCTGCCTCTCTGTTTCTGTCTGCCAGTCTCTCTGTCTGTCTGTATCTCTGTCTGTACCTCTGTCCACTACTTCAGTTCTGTCGGCTTCTCTTCTTTCTTCATTTTATGGACGGCTCTCTTTAACATTTCTCTCCTCTGCCTCTCTGTTTCTGTCTGCCAGTCTCTCTGTCTGTATGTCTGTCTGTCCGTACCTCTGTCTACTACTTTCTGTCGGCTTCTCCTCTTTCTCCATTTTATGACCGGCTCTCGTTAATATTTCTCTCCTCTGTCTCTCTGTTTCTTTCTGCCAGTCTCTCTGTTTGTCTGTCTGTCCGTATGTCTGTCCACTACTGTCTGTCGGCTCGACGACGACGTCGAAAATGGTGTTTTACGTCCTCTTGGTCTGAAACAGACACATATGGGACATTTGTAAATACAAATATGGTGGGAACAATACTGGAGGCAATGCCCGGAGGCAGTACAAAACCAGTAAAGTCCCGATTTTTTTTTTATTAATGCAGATAGGTGTAGCGGTAACCACGCCTCGGTTACACCTCATCGGCTATGGCACCGCTACGATAACTGTCTGTCGGCTTCTCTTCTTTCTCCGTTTTATGAGCGGTTCTCTTTAATATGTCTCTCCTCTGCCTCTCTGTGTCTGTCTGTCTGTCTCTATTCACTCCTGTCTCTCTATCAGCTTTTCTCTCTCCGTTTTATGACCTGCTCTCTTTAATATGTCTCTCCTCTGCCTCTCTGTGTCTGTCTGTCTGTCTTCACTCCTTTCTGTCTCTCTATCAGCTTTTCTCTCTCCGTTTTATGACCTGCTCTCTTTAATATGTCTCTCCTCTGCCTCTGTGTCTGTCTGTCTGTCTGTCTGTCTCTCTTCACTCCTTTCTGTCTCTCTATCAGCTTTTCTCTCTCCGTTTTATGACCTGCTCTCTTTAATATGTCTCTCCTCTGCCTCTCTGTGTATGTCTGTCTGTCTGTCTCTCTTCACTCCTTTCTGTCTCTCTATCAGCTTTTCTCTCTCCGTTTTATGAGCGGCTCTCTTTAATATGTCTCTCCTCTGCCTCTCTGTGTCTGTCTGTCTGTCTGTCTGTCTCTCTTCACTCCTTTCTGTCTCTCTATCAGCTTTTCTCTCTCCGTTTTATGAGCGGCTCTCTTTTATACTGGATACATCGGTTTCACCGCCTCTTCAAATAGTATAGAACATGTATGATGTAAGTCCGTGTATATGTAACGTCCTCCGACTAGGAACAGGCACATGCGGCTTATTTGTAACTATGCAGATAGTGGGACGATCCTGGAGATACTGCAATACCAGGACAGTCCCGATGTTTTTAAATAATCAAGATGATTAAAATAGAAAATGTATCATGTTATTATCTTGTTTACATATTAAAAAAAAGTTAAAATAAAAAGAGAACACGTAAAAACTCAGGCAACGTTTTAGTTTAGACACTCGCTTCGTGTTTACGACTCTCGATCTCTTCTTCTTCTTCTTCTTCTTGTTTGTTCCCGGCCATATCAGATGCTCAGTCCGGTTTGGTTGATGAAGGCCGCGGTTAACAGCAGCAACTCAGCAGGACCCCACAGCTTGTCACAGAATTCAAGAGATCTGCCAGATCTCAAAGTCTGGTTCTTCCCGTTTCATGACAATGACCCTAGGCTGATCCTAACCCTATCCCATGCCCGTAAGAACGGCAGAACGTTTCAATAAAAATGTTCAGTGAGAAAATGGAGTGGTGGGGTGTCTAAATTACTTACAACTTTGCCCCCAAAACTGAAACGTTTGTGATGAAAACATTGAACAGGAAATTTATTAATTAACAGAAAATGTATTAATTATATAGCTGTGAATGAAAATAACTATGACTAATTATACATGTTATACAAAATGAATTTGATGTTCAAATGGTGGGGTTTTTTTGCACATTCAATGGTTTAAAAAAGGTTTATTACAACAAAAACCCACGTTGTTTGTGTGTTTAGGTTCAGTGGCGGAACTGGATGTGGGGAACAGCAAACTATGAGGTGACGTCTGACATGAAATACTCTGACATTCTGGTGCCCACCATTGACACTGTGCGAAGTGCCTATCTCATTGGCATGCTGCTCAGCATCAAGAAACCCGTGAGTGTCCGTCTGTCTGTCTGCCTGCCTGCCTGTCTGCATGATATATAATATTCTGATATTTTTGTGACAACCATTGACACTGCTCAACATCAAGAAACCCCTGTCTGTCTGCTTGTCTGTCTGCATGATATGAAATGCTCTGACATTCTGGTGCCTACAATAGATAGGAAGCATACTTTTGTTACCACATACCGTTAGTCCCGCACTGTAAATTTACATCCATGATACGAGTCTCACATACCGCTATTCCCACAAGATGTCTCTCTCTCTGCTTGTGTATGCCAAACTCACATAAACGCATGCGCGCGCGCACATACACATGCATGTACACACACACACACACACACACACACACACACACACACACACACACACACACACACACACACACACACAAAAGCCCATCCAGAATATAACTACATGTGCGTTGCACACACGCACAAATAATGGTGTGTGGGACTAGCGGTATGTGGTAACAAAAATATGCCTCTGATAGATTGATGCATTGCGAAGTGCTCATGTTATTGGCATGCTGCTCAACATCAAGAAAACGGTGAGTGTCTGTCTGTCTGTCTGTCTGTCTGTCGGTCTATCTGTCTGTCTGCGTGATATGACATTCTGGTGCCAACCATTGTTTCTGTACGAAGTGCTCACGTCACTGGCATGCTGCTTAACCCTTTCACCGCCAGCCATATTTCAGCCCCAAAAAGTCAATTAAATTTACCTGGGTAGAGAACAAAATTCATCTGCAGTATTGGGGATTCTTCTGTGACATCATTATATAAAACAAGGTCTATCCTGACTTCCCAAAACTAAGAGAATAGGGTCTTTGGATAATAGACCCCAATTTGATAGTGACATAGGTGTTAAATCACCTTGGTGCTAAAATGCAACTTTGGCGGTGAAAGGGTTAACATCAAGAAACCCGTGAGGTTCTGTCTGTCTGGGGGAGAATCTGTGATATTAAAATGTCACCTAGGAGGGTTGGGGTGGGGGGCGAATCAGTGTTCCCAAACGTCCCATTGGGCCTTTCTTGGCCCGCCCCCCCCCCCCCCCCCACACACACACCTCCACCATGGTAATCCCACCCCTTCCCCACCTCCATGTCAATGTGCAACGCTGGCAATTTACCTGCACGTGGTAGGAAACTAGGGTTAGTGTTGGGTGTGTTCTAGGTGCTGTGCGTGGGGCCTACAGGCACGGGCAAAACGCTGACAATTGCTGACAAACTGCTCAACGCTCTGGCCCCGGAGTTCGTGCCCGAGTTCCTCGTCTTCTCTGCCAAGACCAGCTCCAACCAGACCCAGGACGTCATTGATGGAAAGCTCGACAAACGGTGTGTGTGTGTGTGTGTCAAGTCAAGTCAAGTCAAGTCAAGTCAAAATTTTATTTAGAGATGGACATTGAATAAGCAAACATACATGCTTTTTTTTATCAAGCCATCTTACAAAAACAAAATGCAAGCACACACGCACAATACACAAACCGTGTTGCTTAATTACATAGAGACAAAAAAAGAAACACGGAACAGATAAATATTTACAGTAAACAGTGGAAAGGTTACGAAAAGCAAAGCATATCAACATATTGTGTCGTGTGTGTGTATGTGTGTGTGTGCGTGTGCGTGTGTGTTCTTCTCTGCCAAGATTAGCGACAACCTAACACATAATTTGTATCGGTCTGTGTGTGTTTGTGTGTCAGTTCATGCCAGCGCGCGTGTGTGTATGTGCTTGTGCGTGTGCGTGTATGTGTGTGTGTGCGTGCGTGTATGTGATATGATAGAGAGAGAATGTGTACGTGCGTGTCTAACTTTCTGATAGTTTGCTTGCAAGTTTGTGGGTGTGTCTGTAAGTCTATGTATGTGGCCTACTCGCATATTCAAAAGGAGTGTACCATCCTCCATGCTGTATGTTGACGACTTGCATGTGCGTATGCGCCCGCGTCTCAATGTCTGCGTGTCTGTCTGTGTGGTCCAGTCGTAAAGGGGTGTACGGGGCCCCTCTGGGCCGCTACTCGGTTCATGCTGTATGTTGACGACTTGCATGTGCGTACGCGTATGCGCCCGCGTCTCAATGTCTGCGTGTCTGTCTGTGTGGCCCAGTCGTAAAGGGGTGTACGGGCCCCCTCTGGGCCGCTACTCGGTTCTGTTCATTGACGACCTGAACATGCCGGCCCTGGAGGTGTTCGGGGCTCAGCCCCCCATTGAGCTCATCAGGCAGTACATGGACTTCCACGGGTGGTACGACCGCAAACTCATCGGTGAGACACTGCCACACTTTTTGCCTCCTCTTTGTTTTGTGTGTGTCTATCTGCCTGTCTCTCGGTGTGTCTGAGTATGCATTCTTCTGGACAATGCAGTTTTAGTTTTTGCGCCCTCACTGTCTGGAACTCCTTGCCTGTTCACCTCCGTCATAGTTCAGCACTTCCAGCTTTCAAAACCCAGATGAAAACTCACTTGTTTCAAAGAGCTTTCTCTCTGTAACTTTTCACATTACTTAGATAATGATCGAATGAATGTGTATGTTTAGCCCAATTGCGTGTAAATCAGTGAATGTGAGCGCCTTGAGTTTAATTCTAAGGAAAGGCGCTGTGTAAATACTATGTATTATTATTATTATTATTATTATTATTATGCATTGTGCGGCACCAGTAAAAAGAAACAGTGACGAGAACTATCAGTCATTTCTACGGTAATACGCCTGCATTCATAAGAATGATTCTCACAGAGAGAAAGTGGGATGAGGCCGTCGTTTTCTTCTCGTCTTGTCTGGGTGCATGGAGAAGTAGAAGCTAACCTCTAACCGATTTGTTTAGACTGTTGATAGATTTTCACGGATGCACGTTCGCAGAGCCATTTTCTTCTCGTCTTGTCTGGGAGAAGCTAACCTAACCGATTGTTTAGACTGTTGATAGAGTTTCACGGATGCTTAGCCTATTGGGACTAATTTGCAAACTGTTTGTGAAAAGGAAAGTGGGCCTTCTGTTGTATGACATTCTGCACTGCCTCGCCTTTTGTACGAACCTTGATGAAGACGTAGGCCTGTTACTTTGTTGAAATAAAGTGACACCTTGTACTGCATAAGGAGGCGTTGCTTTACAAGACGTATAATAGGTCTATTTATTTGAAATGTTCGTTTCTGTTTGTGTAGGCTATTGTTTGTTACTAATTTGTTATGACTTTGCACCCTTTCCAGAGTGCTTCTATTCAGTTATGTTATCACCAGTGCGATTTACTTAATTTAGAAAGTAACAACGTTTAGTTTCCCACTTAAGCTTTAGTAGAACTCCATAAAATTAAGGGCTGTCCTTTATCATTAAGCAATGCTAACTATACTGACAATTTCATGAACTGAAACATTGCCCAATACCTGTGTACCCCAGGGGAATTCTACTTTTGTGGACTTCTGTTAGTCCTTTTTTCAGTTTTTAATACGAACTACGCTGACAATTTAAATAAATACCGCATTGCCCTATACAATATCCCAGATGAGTTCCACTCGACTCTCTATAATAAGTAGACGTGACTTTGCGCACTTTTTAGAGTGATGCAATGCATTCTGATGGAGTGTAGTTCTTTATCAACTTGTACTGCAAACTACACTGACAATGTCATGCAATCCCCCGTGCGCTGTACGTTCTATCCCAGGGGAGTTTCGTAACCTGGTGGACATCAACTTCATGAGCGCCATGGGTCCGCCAGGGGGCGGCAGGAACCCCGTCACCGCGAGACTCTTGCGACACTTCAATTACCTGGCCTTCACCGAAATGGAGGACCGCTCCAAACAGAAGATATTCTCCGTCATCCTGGCCTCATGGCTCAGTGAGTGATGATGATGGTGGTGATTATGATGGTGATGATGATGATGGTGACAACACTAACGATGTTCACGCTGATGGCGATTATGATGATGATGATGATGACAACGACACTAACGATGTTCACGCTGATGGTGATGATGATGATGGTGATAGTAGCTATAATGATCACGAAGGTGGTGACGACGTTGTGGAAGATTAAGATGAGAGCCACTGTGATGGTGACAACCTTGTTGGTGTGATAATGACGATGATGATGACGACGACGACGACGATGATGATGATAACAACTAAAACTAGAAGGTTTATGTTTGCCTTTCATAGCAAACATGGGAGCATTCCCCCTCCCCCACCCTTGCCGTCCCCACTTCCGGTTCGGTTTTGTACTGGAAATGCTGCAAAAGTACTCTCTAATAAATAATGAAAATGAGAATGCACTCTGTGCAGCCGTTTTCAAGTTATTCAAGATCACAAGTTGGCCAGCGATGTTGTTGGAAGATTAAGATAGGAACGCTTGTGATGGTGGCGACCATGATGATGTGATCATGAGGTAAATCAGCGAAAACTTCTTCTTTTTTTGTGGCGAGAACCTCCTATTTTCTAATTCTAGGTGCTCTTCATGGCAAAATATCCAGTCTTGTCCTTTAGGTGAAAACTTCTTATTTTGTTATTTTATGCGCTCTTTATGGCAAGCTATCCAGACTTATCCTATAGGCGAAAACGTCTTATTTTGTTGTTTTAGGCACTCTTCGTGGCAAGCTATCCAGACTTATCCTATAGGCGAAAATGTCTTATTTTGTTATTTTAGGCGCTCTTTATGGCAAGCTATCCAGACTTATCCTATAGGCGAAAATGTCTTATTTTGTTATTTTAGGCGCTCTTTATGGCAAGCTATCCAGACTTATCCTATAGGCGAAAATGTGTTATTTAGTTATTTTAGGCACTCTTCGTGGCAAGCTATCCAGAGTTATCCTATAGGCGAAAACGTCTTATTTTGTTATTTTAGGCGCTCTTTATGGCAAGCTATCCAGATTTATCCTATAGGCGAAAACGTCTTATTTTGTTATTTTATGCGCTCTTTATGGCAAGCTATCCAGATTTATCCTATAGGCGAAAATGTCTTATTTTGTTATTTCAGGCGCTCTTCATGGCAAAATATCCAGACTTATCCTATATGCCTTTGCAACTAGGGTTATTAACGCCCTTGACAGTGAGAGTAATTGCTCTTGCTGGTCAGTACTGACAAGGGCTTTCACTCTTGCGAAAGGCAGCCATTTAGTGGCATCAAATAGGGGTTATTGGCGAGAGTTATTCCCCTGTCTGGTCAGTACTGAACCATCTTCCCCCACCCTCCAAGGGCATTCACTCTTGCAAAAGGTGTTCGTTGCAGACCCCAGTAGGCGAAAACGACTTATTTTTGTTTTGTTTTTAGGTGCTCTTCATGGCAAACTATCCTGGTTTATCCTTTAGGTGAATATCTCCACTTGTTTGTTATTAATGTTCAGGCGATAATCCTAACCTGTTGCTGCTGAGCGACCAGCTGGTGGACCTCTTCGGGGCAAACTATCCTGGTTTATCCTTTAGGTTAATAGCTCCACTGTTGTTTGTTATTAATGTTCAGGCAATAATCCTAACCTGTTGCTGCTGAGCGACCAGCTGGTGGACCTCTTCGGGGCAAACTATCCGGGTTTATCCTTTAGGTGAATATCTCCACTGTTGTTTGTTATTAATGTTCAGGCGGTAATCCTAACCTGTTGCTGCTGAGCGACCAGCTGGTGGACCTCTTCGGGGCAAACTATCCGGGTTTATCCTTTAGGTGAATATCTCCACTGTTGTTTGTTATTAATGTTCAGGCGATAATCCTAACCTGTTGCTGCTGAGCGACCAGCTGGTGGACCTCTTCGGGGCAAACTATCCGGGTTTATCCTTTAGGTGAATATCTCCACTGTTGTTTGTTATTAATGTTCAGGCAATAATCCTAACCTGTTGCTGCTGAGCGACCAGCTGGTGGACCTCTTCGGGGCAAACTATCCGGGTTTATCCTTTAGGTGAATAGCTCCACTGTTGTTTGTTATTAATGTTCAGGCAATAATCCTAACCTGTTGCTGCTGAGCGACCAGCTGGTGGACCTCTTCGGGGCAAACTATCCGGGTTTATCCTTTAGGTGAATATCTCCACTGTTGTTTGTTATTAATGTTCAGGCGATAATCCTAACCTGTTGCTGCTGAGCGACCAGCTGGTGGACCTCTTCGGGGCAAACTATCCGGGTTTATCCTTTAGGTGAATATCTCCACTGTTGTTTGTTATTAATGTTCAGGCGATAATCCTAACCTGTTGCTGCTGAGCGACCAGCTGGTGGACCTCTTCGGGGCAAACTATCCGGGTTTATCCTTTAGGTGAATATCTCCACTGTTGTTTGTTATTAATGTTCAGGCAATAATCCTAACCTGTTGCTGCTGAGCGACCAGCTGGTGGACCTCTTCGGGGCAAACTATCCGGGTTTATCCTTTAGGTGAATATCTCCACTGTTGTTTGTTATTAATGTTCAGGCGATAATCCTAACCTGTTGCTGCTGAGCGACCAGCTGGTGGACCTCTTCGGGGCAAACTATCCGGGTTTATCCTTTAGGTGAATATCTCCACTGTTGTTTGTTATTAATGTTCAGGCGATAATCCTAACCTGTTGCTGCTGAGCGACCAGCTGGTGGACCTCTTCGGGGCAAACTATCCGGGTTTATCCTTTAGGTGAATATCTCCACTGTTGTTTGTTATTAATGTTCAGGCAATAATCCTAACCTGTTGCTGCTGAGCGACCAGCTGGTGGACACGAGCATCGCCACCTTCAACACCATCCAGAAACAGCTGCTGCCCACCCCAGCCAAGTCCCACTACACCTTCAACCTCCGCGACCTCTCCAAGGTCTTCCAGGGCGTGCTCATGGCCACGCCCACCGCCATCAAGGTACGTCAGTCACTCACTCACACACCACCACGCCTTGGCTTAAGGCTGGACCCTGACTGGTGCGTTTTTGCAAGAAACACATCGAGATCACCATGTAAACACCATTTACATAGATCGCAACACTCACTTTGCTCTGGTTTCATAGAAATCAAACCATCAAATCAGCGATTCATCCTTGGCGGAGATGCTGAAAGTCAAATTCTTTCACTGAAAGAGAAGGCACCTTGTTTGCACGATTTTTTCGCAATACAAGCCTTTTTATTTGTCTTCTTTTTAAAAAATTGTATGTACTTTATCTGAAAGAGTTTCGCTCACAACAAAGGAAATAGCTTCAACTTTTTTTTTACTGCACTACAAAAAAGAAAAAACCTTCAACCACAATGGGTTTGGCCCCAACCAACCCCATCCAACATGGCTTCTCTCTCTGGCATCTCCGCCAAGGAGGTATCGCTGTTTTGACGGTTTGATTTCTAGGAAACCAGAGCAAAGCGAGTGTTCCGATCCTTGAAAAGGCTGTCTTTCAGGTGATCTCGATGTGTTCCTTGTAAAAACTCATCCGTCAGGGTCCACCTTTAAGGCTGTGTCAGACCAATGGACATTGGCTAGAACACAAAGGCTACATCAAAATGTTGTTATGCTCGGCAAGGAAAATAATTTCTTGACTCAAGAAGAATTTCCTTTGTCACTGAATTAGAGACTGAAAGACTTCTAGTCACATACTTGGCAGTGGCCAGTTTACGTTGATCATCGAGTGACAACAAATTAGCTTCTCTATATGTATTAAACGTATGTGTATGCACTGGTACACCCAGTCAAATCAAATCATTATGCTCTGCATAGTTATGCGGGGATTATCTTTAGCCATGACAAAAGCTCCTAGCATATCATCATCAGTCTCCAAAGTCCCCCAAGGACCGGAGTGTGGCTGCTCACGTGGCGGGGTAATCAAAAACGGTCACACACATAACGTTCTCGTCCCTAGCTGGTGCATTTGTACTATAGTGTTCAGGTGCTTCGGCTGTTTGGATGATCCCTGGAGTCTTTTAGCCAGGGTACGTCAACAACAACTCACCAACCAGCGTTACGAAAATTAGTGACCCAACATTCCTCGTAACATCGGTGCTACATGAGTCTTTCAGATGAGACGATAAACCGAGGCCCCGTGTGCCCATGCACTTAGCATACGTTAAACCCATGTGGCAGCGAACAAGTTTTCCCTTTCCTTCCTCATCAGTCACACAAAAATCGCATGCAAAAAAAATTAAGAAGAAGAAAATTGGGTGGCGCGCCTCTGGCTGCGACGCCCTCTCCAGGTGGGAGCAACCCGAATTTCACAAAGACGCCTCTGTGACTATAAAGTATAACGTCAGTCAGTAAATTCAGTACTTAAAATGATTGACCGCTGTAAGAGACTGTCCTCATTTTTTTGTGAAGGGTGAAAGTAGGCTATGTACCTTGGAAAAAGCATTTCCATTATAAAACTAGAGCATTAAGACCCTAAATCACCAACCGCGCGTCAGCGTTTTTTGGCTCCAGTGACCTTGACCTTTGTCCCATGACCTTCATTATCGAACTTGGCCTAGATCTCTCCATTACCTACCCGCATGCAAAATGTGAGCATCCTAAGTTCATCCGTTCAAACGCTAGAGAGGATACATACATAGTCCGCCTCAGACACGAGTGAAAACATTACCAATCCGCTCTCTATGATCGCGGTTGGTAAAGATAGTCCTCATATAAAAAGATAGCCCTGTCCTCTAGGATAGCAGCTGCCTCTTGTGCTATGCGACAGGCAGACATAGTGGGAAACGACTGTCCATAGCATGCACACACACAATGCTATTGTGCTATTCTCTTTACCATTACAGATGACGCAGGACCTGCTGGACTTGAGGAACCACGAGCGGGGTTCCAGGACCCTGTAGTCAACATGACAATCACAGTTACAACGACCGTAAAGGGAGAAAGGTGGCAGAGTGGTTAACACGTTCGCCTGCCAAATGTAATGCGTGACTGCATCGTGAGTGACCCGGGTTCGACTGAATCCCGGCCTCGCCTTTTCTTTCTAGTTTTGACAGGAAAATCGAACTGAACGTCGAGTTCTTCGGATGGGGACTTAAAGCTAGTCTGACCCGTGCGCTTTATGTACGTAAAAAATCCCACGGCAGTTGAAAGTCGGTAAGAGCAGGGAGAAATCCCGCTGCCTGGTATGGCCAAATTGATAGCTAGGTTTTCCAAGTGTGCCCCCCCCCTCCTCACCCTGTGCCCCCCCCCCCCCAATTTTTTTTTTTAAAATTGGGTAGGAGCCCCACTTGCGGCGACGCTCTCTCCGGTGGAGAGCAGCCCTAATTTCACAGAGACAAGCTAGAATAAACCAAATACCAATAATACCACACCCTGTCAATAACTTGAACAAGTCAATACTTCCATGCTATTCTCTTTGCCATGGCAGATGACACACGACCTGCTGCCGAGTGTTTCAGGACCCTGTAGTCTATAGCAATTGTAATATTAATCATCACAGGCCCTTGTCATGTTTATATCAATTGACGAAACACTCTTTCTTTACCGGCTGCAGACGACTCACGACCTGCTGGGCCTATGGTACCATGAGAGGTGCCGGGTGTTCCAGGACCCCTGTAGTCTATAGCAATAGTAATATTAATCATCACAGGCCCTTATCATGTTTATATCAATTGACGAAACACTCTTTCCTTACCGGCTGCAGACGACTCACGACCTGCTGGGCCTATGGTACCATGAGAGGTGCCGGGTGTTCCAGGACCCCTGTAGTCTATAGCAATAGTAATATTAATCATCACAGGCCCTTATAATGTTTATATCAATTGGCAAACACTCTTTCTTTACCGGCTGCAGACGACTCACGACCTGCTGGGCCTATGGTACCATGAGAGGTGCCGGGTGTTCCAGGACCCCTGTAGTCTATAGCAATAGTAATATTAATCATCACAGGCCCTTATCATGTTTATTTCAATTGGCAAACACTCTTTCTTTACCGGCTGCAGACGACTCACGACCTGCTGGGCCTATGGTACCATGAGAGCTGCCGGGTGTTCCAGGACCGGCTGGTGAACGACGAGGACCGCTCCTGGTTCGACTCCCTCCTGGCCGACAAGATGCAGACCGACTTCGGCCTTGCGTTCGACGACGTCATCACCCAGCGCCCTTACCTCTTCTGCGACTTCCTCGGTGGAGGGGGCGAGGACCGCGACTACGTCTTCGTGGACGATCATCTCAAGGTGAACACTTGGGTCTAAAAGACGTGGGGCTGCTCTCATGTTGATAGGGCAGGTGGGGCTAGTTAGTTTCTAGGTCCAATCTGGCACTTCGGGTGTTTCTTTTTCATTCAAGGAGAATAATATTGGGGGGGGGGGGGGGGGAGGGGGCGGGGGGGATTTTGTTTCTGAGAGATCTGTTGACGGGGAGAGCAGCCTGTCTTGTTCTTTTCTGTCACCAAATTATCTCCCTTAATGTCCTGTATGTGGATGAATATAGCCGAGGGCTGTTTTTTATGAATTTATTTTATTTTTTTGCTTTTGAGGTTCAGCAAGGAGGAGTTTCTGTTTTGGTTTAATTTTGTTGTCCATTTTATGGTTTGTTGTTATTTTTTATGTTATTTTTATGACTGCTTCTTTGCCTGTGTGCCTGGCGTTTGTGACGTTTTAATGGAAAGCTCTACCCTCCCCTTTATGTTTTCAATACGTGTCAACTTTTATGTACTGTTCAATATGGTGCTCTCCCGTTCTTTATTTAATTATTACCCGCGGAGTTTACGGAGCGAAGGTGATATTGTTTTTGTGTAAGTGGCTGTGTGTGTGTGTGTGTGTATGTATGTGGTTTGTTAGCAGCATATCGCGACGAAGGAATAAAGATAGGAAGATGAAACTTGATGTGCATGTAGGCTAGGTACTGTAGATGTGCCTTTTGGTGTCAAGGTCATGACCTTGACGTACAAGGTCATGACCTTGACGTATGACCTTGAAAACTGAAATACTCACGCTTTCTGCACACACGCTTCAACTCAAACACACAAACGCACACACGCGCACGCACACACAGCGTTGTTAACAGCATATCACCATGAAGGAATAATGATAGGAAGATCAAACTTGTGCAATAGGCTGGGTATTACAGATGTACCTTTTAGGGCCAGGGCCTTTGAAAACAAGCGTAACTCCCCGGGTGATTCTCGAATGCTACATTCGATAAATGTTCAATCTAGTTGGACTATAGTTCTGTCTTTCTACATATAATAAGAAAGAAAAGGAAACAGAACCCAAAATTGTGTTGTTGGTTTTTTATCTGTAGGCGTTAAAGATTTTATCTGTCCCTCAAATATAAACAATGCATTAAACTTTGGGTTAACGAAAGATATAAAGAAAAACTCCTGCACGAGATAGGCAACCCAGACAGAATATAAACAACAAGGGCTCTGTCTTTTCTTGGGATTAAACTGTGCCACACACTTTATTATTATTATTAGGTATTAGGTACTTTATAGTCACAGAGGCATCTCTGTCAAATTCGAGTTGCTCCCACCTGGAGAGCGCGTCGCAGCCAGAGGCGCGCCACCCAATTTTATTATTTTTTGCATGCGAATTTTGTTTTGACTGATGAAGGAAATGGGGGAGGAGGGGGGAGGGTAAATTTTGACTAACATTTTCTTTTGAAGAAAGCCTGCCAAAGAAAGAAAAAAAAAACCAAAAACCAGAAACTTGCATGTTGATGGATGAGTGTGTGAGAGAATGAAGGAATTGTGGAGTGGAGGTGGAGGGATGAGAGAGGGAAATAAAAAATGTTATAAAAAAATCCCCCAAAAAACACTTCTTCGCTAACAGGTGATGAAAAAAACACCATTGGCTTAACTCTTTCGATGCTGTTTCGTTCGTTCTCACACAGATCGTGCGCGAGCTCGAGGAGCTCCTGGATGAGTACAACCAGATCAACCAGGCCCAGATGAAGCTGGTGCTGTTCATGGACGCCGTCAAGCACGTGTGCCGCATCACCAGGATCATCCGCCAGCCCCTGGGCAACGCTCTTCTGCTGGGGATGGGGGGCTCCGGGAGGCAGTCCCTCACCAGGCTCTCTGCCCATGTGTCAGTGATAATCTGTTGGGGGGGGTTCTGTTATTTTATACATCCGTTTCCATGTAAGACATCACCAGGATCATCCGCCAGGCCCTGGGCAACGCTCTTCTGCTGGGGATGGGGGGTCCGGGAGGCAGTCCTTAACCAGGCTTTGTGCCCATGTGTCAGTGATAATCTGTTGTTTTTCCGTTATTTCATACATTCGTTTCCATGTAAGACATCACCAGGGTCATCCGCCAGCCCCTGGGCAACGCTCTTCTGCTGGGGATGGGGGGTCCGGGAGGCAGTCCCTGACCAGGCTCTGTGCCCATGTGTCTGTGATAATCTGTTGGTTTTGTCCCCCGTTATTTTATACATCTGTATTATATCCATATAAGACATCACCAGGATCATCCACCAGCCCCTGGGCAACGCTCTTCTGCTGGGGATGGGGGGTTCTGGGAGACAGTCCCTCACCAGACTCTCTGCCCATGTGTCAGTGGTTTTACAGTGGCTTTGCTCCCTGCGCCGCTCATTCCGAGCCCTAACTCACAGTCACACCTTGGTTTGTCAGATCGCACAATCCGAAATTAGTAGTCCAATGGGAGCGAATCTACGTCAGAGTCAGAGATGTTTTTGTGTGCAAACCCTGTTCTGTAGGATATCTTCTTCTTCGTTCGCTCAGACAGTTTCCTGTCGTATGAGCTTAGATGCATCCTGCTGCCGTTATGCGCCTAACTAAGACATAGTTAGGCCCAGCATGTCTGACTTCGGCTGAAGAAATCTTTGTAAGAATTTATAGAAAAAAGGCAGGAGAATGAACCAGTAAGATATAAGATAGCAGATGACAGTAAGCAAAGGGAAAGGCAGAGTCAAAGAGAGTGATGGATTAGAGGAAGTTACAAGCACAGAACTTCCAGAAAACGGAGGAACTATTTGTACGAAAGACCCCCCCGGTATCCCCACGGGGGGGGGGGGGGGTCTATATGATATAACCAGGATCATCCACCAGCTCCTGGGAAACACATTGCTGCTGGAGAGGGGAGGGAGACAGTCCCTCACGAGGCCATCTGCCCATGTGTCAGTGACAGTCTGTGGTTTTCTGTACTGTTTGTACACCCTGTTCTTAAAGACATCGCCAGAGACATCCGCCAGCCCCTGTGTGGTGAAACGCTTCATTTCAAGGGATGGGAGGATCTGGAAGGCAGTCCTTCGAGAGGCCCTCTGCCCATGTGCCAGTGACAGTCTGTGGTTTTCTGTACTGTCTGTACACCCTGTTCTTAAAGACATCACCAGAGTCATCCGCCAGCCCCTGTGTGGTGAGACGCTTCATTTCAAGGGATGGGAGGCTCTGGAAGGCAGTCCTTCGAGAGGCCATCTGCCCATATGTCAGTGATAGTCTGTGGTTTTCTGTACTGTTTGTACATCCTGTTCTTAAAGACTTCGCCAGAGTCATCCGCCAGCACCGGTGTGGTGAGACGCTTCATTTCAAGGGATGGGAGGATCTGGAAGGCAGTCCTTCGAGAGGTCCTCTGCCCATGTGTCAGTGCTAGGCTGTTCCTTTACTTCTATCTTTTTAACGCGTCTTTTTCTTCTTCTTGCTCTTGTTACTCTTGTTCTTGCTGTGTTCTTGTTCTTACTGTTGTAGTTGTTCTTTCTTTCTTTCTTTCTTCTTTCTCGTTCTTTTTCTTTTTTTAATTCTTTTGCTTCTTTTTCTTCTTCTTCCTCTTCATCTTTTTTCTTCTTCCCCTTCTATTTCTTCTTCTTCTTCTTCTGCTTGTTCCTCTTTTTCTTCTTTATCTTACTTTTTCTATTGTTCTCTTTCTTGTTCTGTTTTCTTCCGTTTCCCTTAGTTTGTCCTTTCCGTTTTGCCTTCTAGTATTTGTTTTTTGTTTTTTGGGGTTGGTTGTTTTTTGTTGCCCGTATCCATGAAACCCGTGTCTGTTTTCCTACTTCTTCAATGTTTCTTTTCTAGTTTTTACTTATTTCGATTGACAAAGGTTATATAAAATGTGCATGTTCAGATTACGCGTTGTTAGTATTCACTCCTTCCCTATGGCACAGTCATATACGCTAGTATACATGGGTGTCTTTGTGTGTGTGTGTGTGTGTGTGTGTGTGTCTATGTGAATGTGTGTGTGTGTGCATATTGTATATAAATGCGCCGATGTAACTCTGTGTGTGTGTGTGTGTGTCTATGTCAAGGTGTATGTTGTATGTAAATGCGCCGATGTAACTGTGTGTGTGTGCCTATCGTATGTAAGTGCGCCTTTGTGTATGTGTACCACTCGCGTGTGTGTTGTTGCAGGTCCGAGTTTGAGTTGTTTCAGGTGGAGCTGGCCAAGAACTACGGGGTGTCAGAGTGGAGAGATGACCTGAAAAAACTGATGATGAAGGCTGGGGTGGAAGGCATCTCCACCGTGTTTCTGTTCAGCGACACTCAGGTGGGTGTGCCTCTCTCTGTGTATGTGTGTGTGTGCGTGTGCGTGTGCGTGTGCGTGTGCATGGGTGCAACTTTTCCTGTTATACAAGGATTTCCTGTTTTTGAACTTTACCAGAAATGGAATTTCTTTTTTTTTAATTTGTTAAACAAGATCTTTGTGTTTCTACTGTATTTTTCAAACACTTTAAAATAAGCATTTGTATAAATTGTGGAAAACGCAAACTAAAATACCTTCATACATCATTTGTTTTCTTCAGCTGCGGGGGGACATTACCCCTGGACCCCGGGCTTTCAGTGTTATTCATTTTGTGCAGTTGCACCGATGCGTGTGTGTGTGTGTGTGTGTTATGTGTGTGTTCCTAACAGTCTTCCTGACTGTGTTTGTCTCTGTGTCTGTGTGTGTTTGGTCGACTCGCTGGTGGTGCCTGTGTGTGATGAATATGTACCTTTGTGTCTATGTCTATAACAAATATTAAAACAGACTACGTCACTGGAACGTGCAACAAACAAACAACTACAGACAAGTGTAAAGTGACGTTATTCATTCACAAGAGACAAAACAAAACTACTGGATATTTCGGCGAATGCGCCTTTATCAACACAGACAAAGAATAAAACAGCAAATATAGCAGAAGGAGCAAAAAGCAGGCAACAAAAGGAGCAAAAAAACAAGATCAAAATAAATTTTAAAAATTCTTCCCCTCTACAGTCCAATGCGTAAATGATGCAACTAAGTGGAAACCAAAGAGCAAGGCATGCATTTGTGAACACAAATCAGGGGGGGGGGAGAAAAGAGAAGAAAGAAAAAAATGAGGCAGCAACGTCTGGAACGCCAGGGACGTGTCCAACATCATCATCACCATCATCATCATCATCGTCTTCTTCTTCATCATCGTCACCATCATCATCATCATCATCATCATCATTTACATCATCATCATCATGTTCTTCATCATCATCATCATCACCATCATCATCACCATCATCATCATCTATATTATCCTCATTGTGCAGATCAAGAGTGAGTCATTCCTGGAGGATATCAACAACATCCTGAACGCCGGGGACGTGCCCAACATCTACACTATTGACGACCTGGAGAACATCTACAACACCATGAAGCCCGTGCTGCTCACCCACAACATCCAGCCCACTAAGACCAACCTGTTCTCCGCCTACACCAAGATTGTCAGGAACAACATGCATACTGTCATCACTATGAGGTGAGGGGAGAGAGAGAGAGAGAGAGAGAGAGAGAGAGAGAGAGAGAGAGAGAGAGCACCAAGACCAACCTGTTCTTCGCCTACACCAAGATTGTCAGGAACAACCTGCATACTGTCATCACTATGAGGTGAGGGGAGAAAGAGAGAGAGAGAGAGAGAGAGAGAGAGAGAGAGAGAGAGAGAGAGAGAGAGAAGCACACAGACACACAAACAGACTTTCTACTGCACCATGAAGTCCGTCTTACTGACCCACAATATTCAGCCCACCAGACCAACCTGTTCGCAGCCTAGCTACACCAAGATGGTTAGGAACAACCTGTGTACTGTCATCACTATGAGGTGAGGGGTGAGAGAGAGAGAGACAGACAGACAAGCACACAGACACACGAACAGACTATCTACAGCACCATGAAGTCCGTCTTACTGACCCATAATATTCAGCCCACCAAACCAAACTGTTCGCAGCCTAGCTACACCAAGATTGTCAGGAACAACCTGTATAATGTCATCACTATGAGGTGAGGACAGAGAGAGAGACAAACATAGAGCGAGACAGACAAGCCCACAGACAGGCAGACAAACAGACTATCTACAACACCATGATGCTCACCCACAACATCCACAGAGAGATAGATAGAGAGAACACCAAAACCAACTTGTTCTCTGCCTTCACCAAGATTGTCAGGAACAACCTGCATACTGTCATCACTATGAGGCTATGAGGGGAGAGAGACAGACAGACAGATAGATGAACAGAGTAGTGACAGTGAGTCTGGCACATGTATGTAGAGTATTTCTAACAGACTATCTAATGCATCATTGAACCAGTGATGGGCCATAATGTGCGGCCACCTAGGATTTATATGGTGCGTTTCCTCTCTCTCACTCTCTCTCTCTCTCTCTCTCTCTCTCTCTCTCTCTCTCTCTCTCTCTCTCTCTCTCTCTCTCTCTCTCTCTCTCTCTCTGTCTCTCTCTCTCTCTCTCTCTCTCTACGTGTATGTATTCCAAACCTGTATGCCTCTGAACAAATGTTAGAAAGCGTTTTGAAAAAAACATTTGCCCATCACACTGCTATGCTATAATAATGACGACGACGACGACTAAGAAGATAATGGTCACGATGATAATGCTGACAACGTCGATGATGATGATCATGTTGACGATGATAAAGATTAGGATAATCATGGCGACGACAAAGATGATATGTTCATGACGATGATTACGACGAGACGATCACCATAACAATTATGTTTCCCCACAGTCCTCTAGGCGAGGTGAACTGCTGCACTGTAGACTTGTTCAGCATTGTGATGATGATGATGATGATGATGACGATGATGATGATGATGATGATAATAATATTGTCATGCGCGTTTGAGCGACGAACTATATCGAAAGGTAACTCACTTCGGGCTTAGCATGATCGATCGATTTGCTTGCGTTGACGAGCGATCCACCGATGACGCTAACATCGATCGATATTTGCGCCATCAGTGGATATCAAAAATAGAGCTTATAAACGTATTCAATTTTTTTTTTAAATGATCATCGATGATGATGACAACTTTTGACAATTTTGTTTTTGCACTTTCGTGGCGTAAAAGTTGGGTGGGGTTTTTTTTTTTTTTTTTTGGGGGGGGGGGGGGGGGGGGGTAAACAAAAAACTCAGCCGAAACGTGTTGTTGGTTAGAATATGCAAACAACAACCGCATGGGATTGTACTGTCGACAGCCAACTTCATTCTGCTGACGTTTTTTGCTACGTTTTCTTGGTTTCAGGAATTTCGAACACGCATAAAGCCCATAGCATAAATATGGCTGCTGTTGGTATAGTTGGTTGGTACAGCACGTTTCAACTTTTTTTACTTTTTTCTTCTTTTTTTTAAGCCACGAAAGTGTAAAAATAAAGTTGTCAAGTTGTCATAATGATCGATGGTCATTAAAAAAACAATTTGAATACGTTTATAAGCTCTATTTTTTATATCCACCGATGATCGCTCGTCGGCGCAAGCAAATCGATCAATCATGCTAAGCCTCAAGTGGATATCTTTCGATATAGTTCATCGCTCAAACGCGCAGAACAATATCCCTCCACAGCCCTCTCGGCGAGGTGAACTGCTGCACTGTAGACTGGTTCAGCATTGTGATGATGATGATGATGATGATAATAATATATCTCCACAGCCCTCTCGGCGAGGTGAACTGCTGCACAATAGACTGGTTCAGCATTGTGATGATGATGATGATGATAATAATATATCTCCACAGCCCTCTAGGCGAGGTGAACTGCTGCACAATAGACTGGTTCAGCATTGTGATGATGATGATGATGATAATAATATATCTCCACAGCCCTCTAGGCGAGGTGAACTGCTGCACAATAGACTGGTTCAGTATTGTGATGATGATGATGATGATGATGATAATAATATATCTCCACAGCCCTCTAGGCGAGGTGAACTGCTGCACTGTAGACTGCTTCAGCATTGTGACGATGACGATGACGATGACGATGATGATGATGATAATATCTCCACAGCCCTCTAGGCGAGGTGAACTGCTGCACTATAGACTGGTTCAGCATTGTGACGATGATGATGATGATGATGATGATGATAATAATAATATCTCTCCTCAGCCCTCTAGGCGAGGTGAACTGCTGCACTATAGACTGGTTCAGCATTGTGATGATGATGACGATGATGATGATAATAATAATATATCCACAGCCCTCTAGGCGAGGTGAACTGCTGCACTATAGACTGGTTCAGTATTGTGATGATGATGGCGACGATGACGATGATGATGATGATAATGATAATAATACTATCTCCACAGCCCTCTAGGCGAGGCGAACTGCTGCACCATAGACTGGTTCAGCATTGTGATGATGATGATGATGGTGATGGTGATGATGATGATGATGACGACGACGACGACGATGATAATAATAATATCTCTCCACAGCCCTCTAGGCGTGGTGAACTGCTGCACTATAGACTGGTTCAGCATTGTGATGATGATGATGATGATGATGATGATGATGATGATGATGATGATGATGATGATGATTATTATGATGATAATAATATCTCCACAGCCCTCTAGGCGAGGTGAACTGCTGCACTATAGACTGGTTCAGCATTGTGATGATGATGACGACGACGACGATGATGATGATGATAATAATATATCTCCACAGCCCTCTAGGCGAGGTGTTCCGGGTAAGACTTCGTCAATTCCCAGCCCTGGTGAACTGCTGCACAATCGACTGGTTCAGCATTGTGATGATGATGATGATGATAATATATCTCCACAGCCCTCTAGGCGAGGTGTTCCTGGTAAGACTTCGTCAGCTCCCACCCCTGCTGCACGATCGACTGGTTCAGCATTGTGATGATGATGATGACGACGATGGCGATGATGATAATATCTCTCCACAGCCCCCTAGGTGAAGTGTTCCGGGCACGCCTCCGTCAGTTCCCAGCTCTGGTGAACTGCTGCACGATCGACTGGTTCAGCGAGTGGCCGGCGGAGGCCCTGCAGTCCGTGGCCATGAGGTTCCTGGAGGACCTGTCAGACCTGGATTGCTCCAACGATGTCCTGGAGGGACTGGTGGCCGTGTGCCAGACCATGCAGCAGTCCGTGTCGGACCAGTCCGTGAAGTTCAAGGCCGAGATGTCCAGGTGAATGGGGTTAGGTCGTGTTTATGTGGACGACGACGAAGTTATGTTTTGCGTCCTCTCGGCCAAAGCCATATGGGACATTACTAAAGTTTTTGGATGTTGGAAAATGGGGGAGGGGACGGACAAAATTGGGGTCTTTCTTTAAATAAAGTTGTTTTATTATTATTTATGATTAGATTATGTCTTGGTTAGTAGGTCAAGACCTAGTTAGATGTCATAGCCCGCACCAAGACCGCTTTAAGTTATGACTATATACTCTGTTTTCTTCTTTTTTCCCCTTACTCGTGTAGTCCCCGATACACGAATCTCGTAAAGTGTCTGATACAAAAATACAGATATTTCATCAGATTCGTGTACGGCGGGGGACTATTATAGTGAACAAAACTAGTAGAATGTCATCAAATTGATTTACACATTAATATTTCACGGGAATCATGCCTCACAAATGTCACAGTTGGACCGTGGTTGGATTGAATCGTACGCCGTGTGGCGACCCTTTAGACCTGCGCGAGTCCGTGTCCGACTACTCAGTCCACTTCAAGGCTAGGAATAGGGTGTTCAGAGGACACTGCCGACTCCTGTCACACCTTCACAGGATCAACCTGCCTCATGCCAGTGAGTTCCCCTGTGGTACTGGAATCACATACCATGACATCAGGTGTCAAACCTGGCCGGAAGGGACGGAGCTCCAACAGAAGCTGTGGGGAATCACAGAGGTGCTTCACATACCACGACATCAGATGTCAAGCCTGGCTGGAGCTCCAACAGAAGCTGTGGGGAATCACAGAGGTGCTTCACATACCACGACATCAGATGTCAAGCCTGACTGGAGCTCCAACAGAAGCTGTGGGGAATCACAGAGGTGCTTCACATACCACGACATCAGATGTCAAGCCTGACTGGAGCTCCAACAGAAGCTGTGGGGAATCACAGAGGTGCTTCACATACCACGACATCAGATGTCAAGCCTGGCTGGAGCTCCAACAGAAACTGGGGAATCACAGAGGTGCTTCACATACCACATCAGATGTCAAGCCTGGCTGGAGCTCCAACAGAAGCTGTGGGGACCCATAGAGGGGCTGAAAAAGACGACAGTCTTCGCCCTCAAGACCGGATTGGAGATTTAAGAGTGACCTGGGAACACAGAAGACAACGAAGAAAGATGTTCAGATAAATTGGTGGGGAATGAGTTGGATGAATGAGTTGGGGTCGGAAAAGAAAAAAAGGTGGTGAAAGGGTGGTTGATGGTAGAGAGACTACAGCGATTGTGATGCTGCTGATGATGATCACATTGATGGTGATGATGATAGTATTTGTAATGAGGACGAAGTTGATCAAAAATAAGATGGTAACGAATATGGCGATTGTGGTTGTAACAAACTTGACAATGTGATAGTGACGATGTTAATAATTATAATAATGACAACGATGATGATGATAATGATAATATCAGCCGATGATGTAGGGAGCCCAACAAAACGACAAGCTTTTCCCATTGCTTTTAAGCATTTGTTTCTTTCCCAGGTATAACTACGTGACCCCTACCAGCTACCTGGAGCTACTGGGTATCTTCTCCAACCTCATCAAGCGCAAAAAATGTGAGCTGGTCGTTTCCAAGAAAAGGCTCAAAACTGGACTGGACAAGGTGCACGGTCATTCTGCTACTGGTCATTCTGTTTGAACGCTTCAAATCGTCATTGTCTAGGAAATGAAAAGCAAATTTGCAAAATGAGTGAAGTTGGGCTCTGTAGATTTATAAACTTTCGTCTTTGTGTGTGTGTGCATGTGCGTGTGTGTGTGCGTGCATGCGTGCGTGCGTATGTGTGTGCGTATGTTGTAAGTGTAGGTCTACGTTCATGTTTGACGTACATAGTGTGAATTAAAGAGAATTATTTCTCACAGCAGTTGATAAGACGTACAACAGAATAGAAGGTAACTGGTTTTCCGTGTTTGTCACTGTAGTGTGAATTAAAGAGAACTAGCGCAACGCCTAGTACTGGCAATGCACCGTACTGGTAACTCCACGTACTGGTTTCGCCGCGTTTCTGAACCGATTCGCTTCCGGTTTGGCACACCGATAGTCACCGTCCCCGGTCATCTACCTACCAAATTTGAAGGCAATCAGTCCAGAAATGCCGGAGATACGGGCGCCGAGAGGCCGGCGGATGCGCGTTTCGCGCATTTGCGAAACCGCGCAAATGATACGGCCGCCTCGGTTGCCGTTGCCATCGCCCCGTTTGGGCTCACAGCAAATGTGAAGCGATTCGGTCGAAAAACGGCGGAGTTTTAAGGCCCGTTTTGTGTTTCAGACAGACAGACAGACACACACACACACACACACACACACACACACACACACACACACACACACACACACACACACACACACACACACACGGACACTTGGCTTTTTACTATATGATTATTTCTCACCGCAGTTTAGAAGACGTACAACAGAATAGAAGGTAACTGGTTTTCCGTGTCTGTCACTATAGTGTTGTATTAAAGTTTAGTGGTTTTTTATGTTGTATTGGATTGGAATACATTTGATGAAATGGCATTGTTTCGCGTTGCGTTCGGGTGCGTGATATGATTATGATAATGGTATTTTTTGGTGAAGTAGTTAATTCTTACAGTGATGTGTGTGCATGTTTTGTATATATATGTGCACGGATTGGTGCGTCTGTATATATATGCGTGTGTGTCAGCTACGTGTGTGCGGGCATGTATGCTGTTACTGACTGGGAGCCCTAACAAACCATTTGATTATCGTCATTGTCATCAGCATCATTAATAATGATAATCGTTATTATAATATTTCAGCTACTGGTGACGGCAGAAGAGGTGGCAGTGTTGGTGGTGGAACTGGCAGAGGTGGGTCTAGAGCTGGAGGCTGCAGAGACGGAGGCTACGGAGACCATGGATAATGATCATCATTATGATCATCATTGTCATCATCATTATCGTTCATATTTCAGTTGCTAGTGACGGCAGAAGAGGTGGCAGTGATGCAGGTGGAACTGGCAGAGATGGGTCCGGAGCTGGAGGCTGCAGTGAAGGAGGCTACGGAGACCAGGGATTAACATATTATCATTATTATTGTTCATATTTCAGTTGTTGGTGACGGCAGAGGAGGTGGCAGTGATGGTGGTGGAACTGGCAGTGATGGGTCCGGAGCTGGAGGCTGCAGTGAAGGAGGCTACAGAGACTGTGGATTATGATCATCATTATCATCATATTTCCGTTGTTGGTGACGGCAGAAGAGGTGGCAGTGATGCAGGTGGAACTGGCAGAGGTGGGTCCAGAGCTGGAGGCCGCAGTGAATGAGGCTACGGAGACCATGGATTATGATCATCATCATTATCGTTCATATTTCAGTTGCTGGTGACGGCAGAAGATGCAGCAGTGATGGAGGTGGAACTGGCAGAGATGGGTCCAGAGCTGGAGGCCGCAGTGAATGAGGCTACGGAGACCATGGATTATGATCATCATCATTATCGTTCATATTTCAGTTGCTGGTGACGGCAGAAGATGCAGCAGTGATGGAGGTGGAACTGGCAGTGATGGGTCCAGAGCTGGAGGCCGCAGTGAAGGAGGCTACATAGACCATGGATTATGATCATCATTATCAATCATCATTATCATCATATTTCAGTTGTTGGTGACGGCAGAAGAGGTGGCAGTGATGCAGGTGGAACTGGCAGAGATGGGTCCAGAGCTGGAGGCCGCAGTGAAGGAGGCTACATAGACCATGGATTATGATCATCATTATCAATCATCATTATCATCATATTTCAGTTGCTGGTGACGGCAGAAGAGGTGGCAGTGATGCAGGTGGAACTGGCAGAGATGGGTCCAGAGCTGGAGGCCGCAGTGAATGAGGCTACAGAGACCATGGACCAGATCGCCACAGATACCAAAAAGGCCGAGGAAACTAAATTGGTCAGCGACAGCAACCCCCCAAAATAGATGTTTGTTTGTTTGACTTACCCTGGCTAAAAGACTCAGCGGATCACACACACACACATACACACACACACACACACACACACACACACACACACACACACACACACACACACACACACACACACACACATACACGCACGCACACACGCACACGCACACGCACACGCACACACGCACACACACACACACACACACACACACAAGAGTCATGCAAGGTGCCTCCAGTCGCACACAAGCACGCCCGACACACACAAAAACAAGAAAACATATATATGTGTGTGTGTATGCAGTGCCACAGATTAATTTGTCAGGTATGAGATTATAGAACAGTAGTCTTGAGAACAGATCACCACAAACACGAAAATAGGGTCGATGAAATCAAGCAGGTCCGGGACAGAAAACAAGAGAAAACGGGTTTGACTAATAACAGACAGATACACAGAATAAGGGACACAAATGACTACAGAATCAAAGTGAGCGAGGAAACCAAACGGGTGAGAAGAACAAATAAAAAATAATAATAATAATAAATAAAGCTTCTATAGCGCTCTTCGATGATAAAAAATCATCCTCAGAGCGCTTTACAATATTACGAGAGGGGGAAAAAAACCCAAAAACAACAACAAAAAAACAACAACAAAAAACCAACTCACGCCGTTCATCCCACGGATGTAGTATTTCACATACACATTATTGACACAAATTCAAAGAAGGGGATTTTAAAAAATAAAAATAAAAATCGAAGGCATGGACAAACAGACCCACACACACCTCACCCTTTCAACACGCACGCCATTTATGCACTCACAAATTCTCGGGGAGGGAGAGGGGGGGTGTCATACGAGCTCACAAATTCCCAAAACAATATGTGAATGTAAAACAATATTACGAGAAAGGCAGAGAGAGCGAAGGAGAGATGGGGGGGGGGGGGGGGGATGAAAGGGCATAGGGGGGGGGGGAGGGGGGAGAAAGAAAGAGATGGAGAAAGAGAGAGGGAGAGACAGAGAGAGAGAACACACACACACACACACACACACACATATATATATATATATATATATATATACACGCACACGCACGCGCACACACACAGAGGCACACTTTACACGGGGTTTGTGTGTGAGATTGAAATTGAAATTATGAAGGGGAAAGGAACTTTTTGAACAGGTGAGTCTTAAGGCCAGACTTGAATGCAGACAGGGACAGAGCGGACCGGAGGTAGAAGGGGAGCGAATTCCAGATGGTGGGTACTTGATAGCTGAAAGAGCGGTGACCAAAGGACTTAAGTTTCATGCGGGGGACTTTGAGGAGTTTCTCGCTGCTAGAACGGAGAGTGCGGGATGGTTGATAGGTGATGAGATGGTTGGACAGGTATGTTGGCAAAGTGTTTTGAAAATGGCGGAAAGCGAGGATTGCTAGTTTGTACTCAATGCGAGCATGAATTGGCAGCCAGTGTAGTTTGATCAGAAGGGGGGTGACATGGGTTCTTTTTGATTTCCTCAGGACGAGTCTGGCTGCATTGTTTTGTATTCTTTGGAGACGATTGATTTGAACTGCGGGGAGTCCGGCAAGAGTTGCATTGCAATAGTCAAGTTTGGAAAAGACCAACGAACATACTAGTTGAGTAGCGGCTTTTTCAGAGAGTGAAGGACGGATTGTAGCAATCTGTCTCAGAGCGAGGTAGGCGGAACGGCACAAGTGGCTGATCTGGGCGTCCATGGACAAAGAACTGTCCAAATGGACACCCAGATCCTTCACGCTGTTTTTGAAGGGAATGGTATTTGTGCCAACCTGCACAGACGCGACGCTAACTTGGTCCAAGACTGAGCGCGAGCCAACAGCTACGGCCTCAGTCTTCTCGTCATTTAATTTGAGTTTGTTACTGAGCATCCAAGGGACAAATAGTTTTGTTGACGAGAAACCTGTCAAACAAACAGACAGACCACGGAGCTATCCTGGAACACCCCCCCTAATAAGACCTTGAAAAGTTGAGCTTTTGATGTACGGATGTGATGTTGCCTCTGAGGAGGACCTCACTCACACTTGCTCCGCGACGAAGACATCACTGTCGTCAGAAGGGGGCTTTAGTAGGTGGTGTCCTGCGTATGTCAGCTCAGAACAGGTTCAACTGAACTCCACCGAAGTGACTCAGCAATGTCTCCTCTGGCCGTTGTCTCTTGACGACCGCTGATTTGGAATTCCGCAACCTGACAAACCAGGGTGTGGCTGTGAGTTCGGGCTCGGAATGGGCGGTGTGGGAGCAATACCAGTGTACGGCCCAGAAGATGGGACTACCAAAAATAGCATTATTATTATTATTATTACCAGCCGCGCAAGCAAAGCTGGTAATGTGTTCAGTGACGTCTGTCTGTTTGTTCCTGGCTGGTTGACTGCTGGGCTGACTTTGTACGTATAACACGATACCGTTTGAACGGCGGGACCTAGGAGCTCGAATTTTGTGTGCACATATGTAGTTTGGATATCTGGACACAGTGTACAGTTGATTATTGTATTGTTCTTGGTAAGCACACTCACACAAATAGGTGTGCACACAAACACACCTACACACGCACGCGCGCGCGCGCGCGCGCACACGCACGCACGCACACGCACACACACACACACAATTTTCCACTCATTTTAATTCATTGATTTGTTGGTTGGTGGGTTGTTTTTGTTTTGTTTTGCTTTTTAATTTATTTCTGTTTAAGTCTAATATCACCATTGTTGTGAACAGACTTTAAATTAAATCAATCAAATCAAATTGTTTGAAAACGAAGGTTCATTATTGAAAGTCAAGGTCATTGGATCAGAAACGTGCCGTTTTGGAGGCTGCGAACACGATAACGTTTAAACGAAGGGACCTATGAGGCCGAAAGTTTGTATGCGCATAGGTAGTTAAGACACCTAGATCAACTTCGAAAATGAAGGTCATTGGTCAAAAGGTCACTGGAACCAAAAATGCTGCCGCGCGGCTAGTGATGTAGCGTTTTCACGCTTTAGCTTTACGGTATTTTGTTGCACGTTTCCCGATGCTTATTTGTCACCCTGGCAACAAAACAAAAAAAACAGGTGGTGCAAGAGAAACAGCAAATAGCGGCGGTGAAAACCAAGGAGGCCCAGCTGATCGCGGACGACGCCCAGAGGGACCTGGATGCGGCCTTGCCCGCCCTGGAGGCCGCCCTGGCCTCCCTCAAGTCCCTCAACAAGAACGACGTGGTGGAGGTCCGCGCCCTGCAGAGGCCCCCCGATGGGGTCCGCCTGGTCATAGACGCCGTGTGCATCATGAAGGGCGTCAAGGCCAAAAGAGTAGCTGGGGAGAAGGTCAGTGAGAGAGGGAGGGAGGGAGAGAGAGAGGAGAACGAGGTGGAGGTCAGGGCCTTACAGAGGTCCGCCCAATGGAGTCCGCCTGGTCGTAGAGGCCGTGTGCATCATGAAGGGGGTCCAGGCCAAATGAGTAGCTGGGGAGAAGGTCAGTGATAGAGTGAGGGAGGGAGAGAGAGAGAGAGAGAGGGGGGGGGGGGAGACGAACAGAGAGAACGACGTGTTTGAGGTCAGGGCCTTACAGAGGTCCCCCCAATGGAGTCCGCCTGGTCATAGAGGCCGTGTGCATCATGAAGGGGGTCCAGGCCAAATGAGTAGCTGGGGAGAAGGTCAGTGATAGAGGGAGGGAGGGAGGAGAGAGAGAGAGAGAGAGAGGGGGGGGGGGGGAGACGAACAGAGAGAACGACGTGTTTGAGGTCAGGGCCTTACAGAGGTCCCCCCAATGGAGTCCGCCTGGTCATAGAGGCCGTGTGCATCATGAAGGGGGTCCAGGCCAAATGAGTAGCTGGGGAGAAGGTCAATGATAGAGGGAGGGAGGGAGAGAGAGAGAGAGAGGGGGGAGGGAGACGAACAGAGAGAACGACGTGTTTGAGGTCAGGGCCTTACAGAGGTCCCCCCAATGGAGTCCGCCTGGTCATAGAGGCCGTGTGCATCATGAAGGGCGTCAAGGCCAAAAGAGTAGCTGGGGAGAAGGTCAGTGAGAGAGGGAGGGAGAGAGCGAGAGAGGAGAACGAGGTGGAGGTCAGGGCCTTACAGAGGTCCCCCCAATGGAGTCCGCCTGGTCATAGAGGCTGTGTGCATCATGACGGGGGTCAAGGCCAAAAAAGTAGCTGGGTCAGAAAGTGGACGACTACTGGGAGCCAGGCAAGGCTCTGCTACAGGACCTTGATGCCGATGATGATGATGACGATGATGATGATGTTTCTGTTACTGTACAGCTTGGTCAGAAAGTGGACGACTACTGGGAGCCAGGCAAGGCTCTGCTGCAGGACCCCGGCAAGTTCCTGGAGGGCCTGTTCAACTACGATAAGGACGCCATCCCCGACGACACCATCAAGAAGATCCAGCCCTACATCGACAACGACCACTTCATGCCCGCCGCCATTGCCAAAGTCAGTGATAGTTTTGTCTTCTTCTTCTTCTTCTGCTCTTCTTCTTCTTCTTCTTCTTCTTCTTCTTCTTCTTCTTCTTCTTCTTTTTCTTCTATGACGTATTCTTAAGGACACCATCAAGAAGATCCAGCCCTACATCGACAAAGACCACTTCGTGCCCGCCGCCATTGCCACAGTCTGTGATAGTTTTGTCTTCTTCTGCTTCTTCTGCTTCTTCTTCTTCTTTTTCTTCCTCTTCTTCTTCTTCTTCTTCTTCTTCTTCTTCTTCTTCTTCTTCTGCTTCTTCTTCTTCTTCTTCTTCTTCTGTAACGTATTATTAAGGACACAATCAAGACGAACCAGCCCTACATCGACAAAGACCACTTCGTGACCGCCACCACTGCCAAAGTCTGTGATAGTTACGTCTTCTTCTGCTTCTGCTTCTTTTTCTACTTCTTCTTCTTCTTCTTCTTCTTCTTCTTCTTCTTCTTCTTCTTCTTCTTCTTCTTCTTCTCCTTCTTCTTCTTCTTGTTTCTGCTTCTGTCTATGAGGACACCATCAAAGCATGTCCAGCTTTGCATCGACAATGACCACTTCATGTCTGTTGCCGTTGTCAAAGTCAGTAATATTGTCTTGTTCTGTTTTTTTCTCTGTTGTTGTTTCTTCTTGTTGTTCCTGTTTGTATGTGTCTGCTTTGCTTTTTTTGCTTTCATAATGGCCATTACAAATTACTGACGACTATTCATCTTGCGTATGGGCGCATTTGTGTATGTGCCTGCGTTAGTTACGTAACTGTCTGCCTGCTTTACATTCTATACGCTCTCTCCCTCTCTCCCTCTCTCTCTCTCTCTCTCTCTCCTCTCTCTCTCTCTCTCCCTCCCTCTCCCTCCATCCCTCTCCCTCTCTCTCTCTCTCTCTCTCTCTCTCCAAAGTGTGCACCCCTATCTGTCAGTGGGTGAGGGCCATGCACACCTACTTTGTGGCCCCCAAACTGTACCAATATCATCATGATCTGTACATTGTTTTAGGTGTCCCCCCAAAACAGTATCAATTTTATCATGATCTGTTCACTATTTTCAAGAGTTCCCCCAAACTGTGTCGATTTCATCAATATCGTGACATTATTTAAGGTGTTGAAAGCCTGCACCTCTATCTGTCAGAGCGTACGGGCCATGCACCCCTACTACTTCGTGCCCCCTAAATTGTGTCAATTTCATCGTGATCTGTACATTGTTTTAGGTGTGTCCCCCAAACTGTATCGATTTAATCAATATCGTTACATTATTTCAGGTGTCCTAGGCGTGTACCTCTGTCAGTGTGTACGGGCCATGCACACCTTTTTTCTTTTTTTTTCTTTTTTTTTGGGGGGGGCAACATGCACACCTATTTTGTGGCCATTAAACTATATAAATTTCATCATAATCGTTACATTATTTTTTGGGTAGCGGGGCCATGCACACCTACTATTTTGTGGCCATTAAACTATATAAATTTCATCATAATCGTTACATTATTTTTTGGGTAGCGGGGCCATGCACACCTACTATTTTGTGGCCATTAAACTATATCGATTTCATCATAATCGTTACATTATTTTTTGGGTAGCGGGGCCATGCACACCTACTATTTTGTGGCCATTAAACTATATTGATTTCATCATAATCGTTACATTATTTGCGGGTGTCTAAAGCCTGCACGTCTATCTGTCAGTGGGTGCGTTCCATGCACACCTACTATTTCGAGGCCCTCAAACTGTACCAATTTCATCATGATCTGTTCACTACTTCCAGGTGTCCAAGGCGTGTACCTCCATCTGTCAGTGGGTGCGGGCCATGCACACCTACTATTTCGTGGCCAAGTCAGTGGCCCCCAAACGGGCCGCCCTCAAAGAGGCACAGGGAGAACTGGACGACACTCAGAGGGTCAGGATCCATGGGGGAGAATTCATCCATCTATTATCACCATACTGACTAACACTCAAAACAATAGCATAAAGCACCATCAATCCGGAAACCAAATGCCACAGCATATAAAAAAACACGAATTCATCCTTTTCAAGGGCTCGAACAAACGTATAGAAATAGCTGTTTATTCAAGTTTAATTTGTATCACGTGGTTAAAGTGACTCATTTCAACCTAGCATTTTATTGTAGGTTCAAAACGATACACTTTTTACTCCTAACCCGACACGGACACGCACGCGCACGCGCACGCACACGCACACACATGCACATATACACACACACACTTCCCTTGTTTTCTATCATATCACATAGTGAAGTTTTGCATATCCACATGTAAATGAGTTTATTACAGAATGGTCTGGGTATATATTATTGTGCAGGTGTTGTTTGAAGCCATGAAAACCCTGAAAGATGTGGAGGACGGTCTGGCCACCATGCAGTCCAACTACGTGGCATGTGTCAAGAGGAAGAAGAATCTGGAGAACAAGTGTAAACTGTGCGAGGCCAGGCTCATCCGTGCTGACAAGGTAACGGAGGAGGAGGAGCAGTAGTAGAATGAGTAGTAGTAGTAGGAGGGGGAGGAGGAGGAGGAGGAAGAGGAGGAGGCGTAGTAGGAGTAGTAGTAGGAGGAGGAGTAGTAGGAGGAGGAGTAGTAGTTGATGGTAGTAATAGTATGCATCTAAGGTATAATAGGAGGTCCTATGTATGCTTCTGAAGGAAAGGTATTGATGGTAGTAATAGTATGCATCTAAGGTATAGTAGGAGGTCCTAGGTAGTAGTACTAGTAGTAGTAGTAACAATAGTAGTAACAGTAGTAGCAGTAGGAGGAGGAGGAGGGGGGGGAAGAAGAACCTGGAGCACAAGTGTAAGCAGTGCGAGGCCAGGCTCATCCGTGCTGACAAGGTAACGGAGTAGTAGGAGCAGTAGTAGTAGAAGGAGTAGTAGTAGGAGGAGGAAGAGGAGGAGGCGTAGTTGGAGGAGGAGGGGTAGGAGGATGAGGAGGAGGCGTAGTAGGCGTAGTAGCAATAGTAGTAGGAGGAGTAGTAGCAGTAGGAGGAGGAGGAGGAGGGGGGGAGAAGAACCTTGAGCACAAGTGTAAGCAGTGCGAGGCCAGGCTCATCCGTGCTGACAAGGTAACGGAGTAGTAGGAGCAGTAGTAGTAGAAGGAGTAGTAGTAGGAGGAGGAAGAGGAGGAGGCGTAGTTGGAGGAGGAGGAGGGGTAGGAGGAGGAGGAGGAGGCGTAGTAGGCGTAGTAGCAATAGTAGTAGGAGGAGTAGTAGCAGTAGGAGGAGGAGGAGGAGGGGGGGAGAAGAACCTGGAGCACAAGTGTAAGCAGTGCGAGGCCAGGCTCATCCGTGCTGACAAGGTAACGGAGTAGTAGGAGCAGGAGGACGAGGAGGAGTAGTAGGAGGAGGAATAGTAGTAGCAGTAGGAGGAGGCGTGGTAGTAGTAGTAGTAGGAAGAGGAGGAGGCGTAGTAGTAGTAGCAGTAGGAGGAGGTGTAGTAGCAGTAGGAGGAAGCGTAGTAGTAGGAGGAGGAGGAGGAATAGTAGTAGTACGAAGAGGAGGAGGAAGAAGACTGGAGCACAAATGTAAGCAGTGTGAGGCCAGCTCATCCATGCTGACAAGGTAACGGAGTAGGGGAAGGTCGCCAAACGCTGAACAGGTGCCTATATCTGAACAGGTCGATTTGGGCCCAAGGGATGTAAAACTCACAATTTTTTCCACAGAGGAGCAAAGAGTAGCTTCCCTTGAGTACAAATACGAAGCAACATGGCTGCATGTGGCGGCAAAAGGAAACGGTAAGGATTTTGTTGGTTTGGGCTCCTTTGTTCTAATTTTTCCTTTCAGGAATGATAGAGGCACAGCCAAATCACACCGTTGGTGAGATAAACAATATGTATTTTGTAATTATGCACCTTATTTTAACCAAATCACAGTGTATTTGCACGTGTTTATTCCCTCCATTAAACGTAAGATGAACGTTTGCAAGTATATATCAGAATCCTATATCCGAACACCAAGAGGTGCCTAATACCGAACACTGTGTGTGTGTGTTTGATATCAGAATCCTATATCCGAACACCAAGAGGTGCCTTATACCGAACACTGTATGCGTGTGTGTCTGTGTGTGTCATTTATTATTAACTCTCTCTCTCTCTCTCTCTCTCTCTCTCTCTCTCTCTCTCTGTGAACATATGTTCAGATATTAGATCTGTTGTGTTCGGATTTAGGGATCAGGGTTCTTTATACCGAACATTTTTGCCGTTTTTTTAAAGTCTGCCAGTTTTTTTCTGAGCAAAGATTTTGCAATTTTCTTTTTGTTTGTGACACGATTAGTGTGTGGTTTAATAAATGATTGCTTAACTGAAGCAGATTTTGTTGTTTTAGAACAGTGAGAGCGTTTTGTCCTTAAGTGTTCAGTATTTGGCGACCTTCCCCTAGTATTGGTAGTAGTAGTAGTAGTAGTAGTAGTAGTAGTAGTAGTAGTAGTATAGTTACGATGGCTTGGAGTCAAAACGGACTATCTTTAGATGGTCCATTGACATATTATTGAACTTATTATGAAGACTAATAACTTGTATTAAAAAAAGACTGCTGAAATATAAAAAGCTAAAACCCCTTTATATATTTCTGCAATCATTGTTTGATACAAGTTATTAGTTTTTGTAATAAATCCAATAATACGTCAATGACTCCAAGCCATCGGCCCCATCCTATTCCTGTGCCATATAAATGACCTCCCATCCTCAGTGAAATCACAGGTACGTCTGTTTGCCGACGACTGCCTTCTTTACAGGCCTATCACAAAGCAGCAAGACCATCAAATCCTGCAGGCTGATCTTAAAGAAGTGGGCGCAAACATGGGGAATGCGTTTCAACGCAAAGAAGGACTGACGGATGACCTCAAATGGTCAAAGCATATTGACAATAAATGGTCGTGTGCTCTCATTCATCCAATCCTACCTCTCTGATAGAAAGCAAATTGTTGTTGTTTCTGGCTTTTCCTCTGACCCAGCTCCCCTTCCATATGGGGTTCCCCAGGGCTCCGTGTTAGGTCCTCTCCTTTTCATTTTGTACACACAGCCATTGTCTCAGTTGATCGCGAACCACTCGGTGCCCCATGCTATGTTCGCTGATGACACTCAGTTACATGATTCCGCTCACCCTGAATGTCTCCCTCCTCTTGTTACTGGCTTGGAAGCATGCATCTCGGATGTAAAATGTTGGATGACACAAAACAAACTGCAATTAAACGACAGAAAAACT
Organism: Phymorhynchus buccinoides; assembly: GCA_017654935.2. Taxonomy (NCBI): domain Eukaryota; kingdom Metazoa; phylum Mollusca; class Gastropoda; order Neogastropoda; family Raphitomidae; genus Phymorhynchus; species Phymorhynchus buccinoides. Next base: position 14,318,532 of record CM065694.1, read on the forward strand.
GAAGCGCTTCTGATCAGTAGTAAGAGAACATCCGATTTTCCCACATTAATTTCTGTTGGACAGAACAACATTGCTTTTTCCCACTCTGTCCGAAATCTAGGTGTCATGTTTGATGAAAACCTCACACTAAGTGACCAGGTTACAAAAGTCTGTCAGCGTGCGTACTTAGAACTTCGTAAGATCGGCCATATCCGTCATTACCTAACTTTGCATGCTACTAAAACCCTAGTTTCTTCTCTTGTTCTTTCTCATCTAGATTATTGTAACATTCTCCTTGCATGTCTTCCAAAAACACACATTGAAAAACTGCAGAGGGTTCAAAATTGCGCAGCTAGACTTATTTACAAAACATCAAAACAATCCCCTGTTACTCCTCTGCTCATTAAACTTCACTGGCTTCGTATCTCCCAAAGAATAGAGTACAAAATAGCTGTGACCTGCTATAACATTCTCTCTGACTCTGCTCCACGTTATCTTTCTGAACTGCTTCATCTGTACAAACCATCACGATCTCTTCGCTCCTCTTCTGACAGTCGCATCTTTATAATTCCTAAATCTAGAACAAAACAATAGGGAGAACGATCGTTTTCCTTCCAAGGTCCTACTGTCTGGAACAGTCTTCCCTATTCAATCCGTCATGCTCCCACCATCTCAGAATTCAAATCCTCTTTAAAAACACATCTTTTCAGAAAAGCTTATCACAACTACCTTCTAGTGTAACTGAAATCCCTGAAAAGTATGCTCCTATTGGCGTTGGCCCCTTTCTTATTTTTGTGTATGACTGGGCACCTTGCATGATTTGTGTGTGTGTGTGTTCACGCCAGTGTGTGTGTGTGTGTGTGTGTGTGTGTGTAGTGTGTGTGTGAATTATGTGTGTGAATGTGTGTGTTGTGTGTTGTGTATGTGGGGAGGGAGGAGGGTTGTGTGTGTGGGGGGGGGGGGGTGTGGGGGCGTGAGTGGTATGGGTGTGTGTGAGACGAGGGGTTAGGGGAATGAGGGACTACGCTTGTGTGTGTGATGTATTTGCGCGTGCGCATGTATTAGGTGTTTATAGGTGTGGTTTTCTCTGTACAAATGGGAGGATGCGTAGACATTTGGTTATGTTTGTGTGTGCGTGTGCATGTGTCGATTTATGAATTGAGTGCTATGTAAATATTTTATGACGCTTATATGAAGCCTTTTATTACTACTTTTAACTTTTAACTATTTGTCATTGTAAACGCCTTGGGCTCCTGGTTTTATCGGGAGGTAAGTGCGTCATAAATTTTCATTATTATTATTATTATTAAGAAAGCGAGCTCGACGTTAGAGTTTCTCCGCCGAAATCTACGCTTCTGTCCATCCGAATGCAGACGAACAGCCTACATTGCACTTGTGCGTTCAACGCTTGAATACAGTGCCAGTGTGTGGGACCCATATCTGCGGAAAGATGTAGACAGACTAGAGAACATCCAAAGGCGAGCGGCAAGGTTTATCACGCAGAATTACTCGGACCGGACCCCAGGATGTAGATGTAGAATGCTTGAGGAACAAAAACTCCCACCACTAGAGACAAGGCGGAAAGACCAACGCCTCACTATGTTCTTCAAGCTAGCGCAAGGATAGGTACCTGCTATACCAGCTGAGCAGAACCTAACACCTGTGGCCAAAACAAAACGAAAGATCACTCCACGGCAAGATGTAGACCAACAGACATCAAACATTGTACTGAATATGGCCAGAAACAACAATAAATGTTTTGTAGTAGAAAGAGCAAATACTACCAACTACAGGAACTCTTTTTTCCACGAACAACCATGGAGTGGAACAGACTGCCCGACGACATTATCAGCTTGCCATCAGCTGGGCAGTTCAGGAAGGCTGTGTCAGATGCCTGGCACAGCCCTCACACCAACTAAAGACCTCCCCCCTCCTCCTTCCACAAAACATTGATTAAAAATTAATGAGCACCACCTCACATAACATACTTACGCAAGCTTACACACATACACGCACGCACACGCACACGCACACGCACATACACACACACACATGACGTGCAACATGACCTATAATTGACAAGTAAATAGAATGAAGAATTAATTTAAAGCAAACAAGTACAATAATCAGTAATAGTCAGAAACGGCAGATTTGCGTAGGCCTACTGTGACTTCGTAACTAAGAATGCCCCGCCCCAGAACAGATCTATATAAATCATCCCTTACATTCTCAGGTGGTCATTTGTTGAACGACATCCCTGATGATCTAAAAAAAAAAAAAAAAAAAAAAAAAAATGGCCTCCTATCTTCCTTTCGCAAATCTTGTCACATGTACATAATGAACAATATTGTTCATCGATAATTATAATGTATTTTACTACATGCATCACTAATGCCATCAATGGATAGATTCTTTGTAAATCTCTTATGTCTCTCTGACTGCCAGTATGTATGTCTCTCTATCTCTTTCCCAATCTCTCTCTCTCTCTCTCTCTCTCTCTCTCTCTCTCTCTCTCTCTGTGTTTCTCTCTCTCCATCCCCCCCCCTCTCTCTCTCTCTCTCTCTCTCTCTCTCTCTCTCTCTCTCTCTCTCTCTCTATCTATCTATCTATCTATCCCTTAAAAGTGGTATTATTCAGAAAAATTGTCATTGTCTCAGAATTGTTTCCCTTTTTTCGTACTCAATTTAAACCAGCAATTCAAGTTCACCATTGTTAATCATTATCCATGTTTGCTTTTGATTCTTTTTCAATTGTTTCATGTGTCAATTTATTATTTTTCTACTTGATTGTTTTATGTCAAATGTTCTTGCTTGATGCATGGTATGAAGGTGTGAGTGAGAGTGCAAGCTGCAAAGAAGCTATTGTAGCTTATCCGTTTTACCCTCAATAAAACATTCATATTCTCTCTCTCTCTCTCTCTCTCTCTCTCTCTCTCTCTCTCTCTCTCTCTCTCTCTCTCTCTCTCTCTCTCTCTCTCTCTCTCTCTCTCTCTCTCTCTCTCTCTCTCTCTCTCTCTCTCTCTCTCTTATTTTTTAAAGTGCTATTATTCTGTAGAAGAATTGTCATTTGTCTCATAATTGTTTTCATTTTTTTTTTTTCTAAATCAATTCAAACCACCAATTCAAATTCACCATTGCTCATGATATTATCTATATTCAACCCCCCTCCCCCTTTTTGTTTTCGTTTTCAATTATTTCATGTGCTCGTTTTTGTCATGTTTTTTTCAATTCCTTGACTTGATTGGGTTGGGTTTTTTGCTTGATGCATGATGTGAGTGTGTGAGTGAGAGGGCAAGGTGCAAATAAGCTATTAATTGTAGCTTATCTGTTTTTACCCTCAATAAAACCTTCCATTTCGTGTTTGCTTGTTCAGCTGATCAACGGTCTGGCGGATGAGAAAGACCGATGGTTGGAGTCAGTGGACCGCCTGGAGGAGATGGTCACCAAGATCATCGGTGACGTCATGGTGTCTGCAGGGTCCATTGCCTACCTGGGGCCTTTCACTGTATGTTTCACACAATGTCTGTCTGTCTGTCTGTCTGTCTCTGTCTCTGTCTGTCTATCTCTGTCTCTCTGGAGGAGATGGTCACCAAGATCAGGGTCCATTGCCTACCTGGGACCTTTCACTGTATGTTTCACACAATGTATGTCTGTCTGTCTGTCTCTGTCTGTCTGTCTGTCTCTGTCCCTGTCTGTCTGGATGAGATGGTCACCAAGATCATCGGTGACGTCATGGTGTCTGCAGGGTCCATTGCCTACCTGGGACCTTTCACTGTATGTTTCACACAATGTCTGTCTGTCTGTCTGTCTGCCTTCTCTCTCTGTGGAGGAGATGGTCACCAAGATCATCGGTGATGTCATGGTGTCTGCAGGGTCCATTGCCTATCTGGGACCTTTCACTGTATGTTTCAGATGGTCAACAAGGTCATTAATTGGGGATGCCATGTGGTTTGCAGGATCCATTGCCTACCTGGGCCTTTCATTATATGAATATAATCGTTTTATCTCTCTCTCTACCCCTCCCCTCCCCCCCCCCCCCCCCTCCCTCTCTCTCTCTCTCTCTCTCTCTCTCTCTCTCTCTCTCTCTCTCTCTCTCTCTCTCTCTGTTTCTCCGTCCCCACATCTCTCTCCCCCTTTTCTTCCCTCTGTTTTTCTGTTTGTATTTCTCTTTCACATACACTCTCGTGGACGCATGAACACATACACACGTAGACACAGGGACATGAAGAGGGAGGTGGGAGAGAGAAAGACAGACAATACAAAGGAAATAGAGAGAAGATGTAAAATTGTGGTTTAAGATGTAATGTTTAATTAAAAGTAATGTAACGTTGGGTTATTCAGTCATTGGTATCCTATTCTCCAGAGAGTACAGTTGAATCTCCGTATTCAGAACTTGAAAAATCAACCAAAAACAGTCTTAATAGGGAGGGGTCTTAATAGGGAGGTGAACCCTCAGTAGTCCAGAAATGAAGGAGAATATCGGTTTAATGAAATGGGTCACATGTTAGAGGGAGTTTTAAAGGGGCACCCTAAAGGATGAGTTTTTGCAAGATCACCAGAAAAACACCCTTTTCAGAGATCGTAACACTCACTTTGCTCTGGTTTCCTAGAAATCAGAACGCAGTCTGTGTCCATTGGCAGCGATGTCTCCTCACCAGTGCCCCTAAAATTGGGCGTCCCTCGGGGCTCCGTTTTAGGTCCCCTTCTCTTCTCCCTGTACATTCACCCCTTGTCCGAAGTTATAGAACAGTGCAGAATCCTTCACGAGAATTTCGCGGATGACACTCAACTACTTGACATAACTGAGGCTGTCGCTTTCCAAAATCTGATCTCCACTTTTGAGTCTTGCTTTCAGTCCATAAAATCTTGGAGGCTTAGTAACAAACTCAAATTAAATGATGAGAAGACTGAGGCTGTAGCTGTTGGCTCACGCTTAGTAGTTAGTACTGGACCATGTTAGCGTCGCGTCTGTGCAGGTTGGCACAAATACCATTACCTACAAAAACAGCGACAAGAAGTACAAGAAGAAAACGTTTCAACCACTCTGACTGTCTTCCACCCATCCCGTCCAAAAATAACTTCTCTCTCCGGCAACTCTGCCAAGGAGGAATCGCCGTTTTGACGGTTTGATTTATAAGAAAGCAGAGCAAAGTGAGTGTTCTGATTCGTGAAAAGGCTTTCTTTCTGGTGATCTCGACGTGTTTCTTGCAAAAACTCATCCGTCCCGGTGTCCCTTTAATAGGGAAGTTTTTAATAGGGAGGTTCCACGGAGTAATTACCACGGCACCATGGTTCAACAAGGATCAGGGCTTGGTCCATACAACACAAGTTTATGGATTACAGTACAATACAAGGCACTATCTGCTACAATAATAATTATGTCGTGTGTCACTTCCTCTCTGCAGCGCCATGTTTTGCCTGCGGATTGAAGGTCTGGACCAGTAATTTACTGTAAAACACTACACTACACTGTACTGCACTACACTACACTGCACTGCACTGCACTATGCTATTCTATACTATGCTATACTATACTATACTTTGCTATACTACACTATACTACAATGCTGTAGGCTGTCTCCCTCCCTCTCTGCAGAGCCATTACCGCAGCGCCATGGTCCACATGTGGATCGAAAGTCTGGACCAGCACGGGGTGCCTCGCACGAGAGAACCCTCCTTGGTGGGCACCATGAGCGACCCCGTCAGCATCCGCAGCTGGCAGATCGCAGGCCTGCCCAAGGACAACCTGTCCATAGAGAACGGGGTGATTGTCCAGTATTCCAGGAGGTGGCCCCTGTTCATTGACCCCCAGGGACAGGCCAACAAGTGGGCGAAAAACATGGTGAGTTGGGTGTGAACGAATTTCAGCCCACTTTACCAGAATAGCCTGTCCAAGGACAACAACCTCTCCATAGAGAACGGAGTGTTTGTCCAGTGTTCTCGCTCGAAGGTGGCCCCTGTTCATTGACCCCCAGGGACAGGCCAACAAGTGGGCGAAAAACATGGTGAGTTGGGTGTGAACGAAGTTCAGCCCACTTTACCAGAATAGCCTGTCCAAGGACAACAACCTCTCCATAGAGAACGGAGTGTTTGTCCAGTGTTCTCGCTCGAAGGTGGCCCCTGTTTATTGACTCCCCAGTGGCAGGCCAACAAGTGGGTGGAAAACATGGTGAGTTGGGTGTGAACGAAGTTCAGCCCACTTTACCAGAATAGCCTGCCCAAGGACAACCTGTCCATAGAGAACGGGGTGATTGTCCAGTATTCCAGGAGGTGGCCCCTGTTTATTGACTCCCCAGTGGCAAGCCAACAAGTGGGTGGAAAACATGGTGAGTTTTCCAACTGGTCTTTACAGTATCCAGTAAGAGAGGTGCTATTGTCCAGTTTTCCAAAAGAAGACCTATGTTTATTCATCTTCAAGCCAAAGGGACAGGCCAACTACCGAGTGGAAAACATGTGAGTAGAACAAGTTGTGTGGGCGTGTCCATTGCACAATCACATAAATAAAAGTGTTGGGGGTGGGGGTGGTACTCGTGGGTTATGTCCAGAAGATATTATCAGTTCTACTCAGGTAAAAAGTCATAAGGTACTATCACTGTCAGTCTTCTTTCTAACCTTTAGCGACAGTACCTTCTGACTTTCACCCGTACTTTGATATCTGTGTGTGTGTGTGCGCGTGCTTGCGCGCTCGTGTGTGTGTGTGTGTGTCCCCAGGAGAAGGACAACGGGATGGAGGTGGTGAAGCAGTCGGACAAGGATTTCCTTCGGGCTCTGGAGAACTCGGTGCGCTTCGGCAAGCCCTGCCTGCTGGAGAACGTAGCCATTGAACTGGACCCTGCCCTGGAGCCCGTGCTGCTCAGACAGGTCTGGAATACAGTCTGATGAACAATTAAACGTACAGAGAGAGACACTAACAGACAGACTGACAGATTGACAAACTGGCCCTGCCTGCTGGAGAACGTAGCCATTGAACTGGACCCTGCCATGGAGCCCGTGCTGCTCAGACAGGTCTGGAACACAGTTTCTGGTGAACACATAAACGTACTGATAGACAGACAGAGACACTAACTGACAGATTGACAAACAGGCCCTGCCTGCTGGAGAACGTAGGGAATTGGACCCTGCACTAGAATCCGTGCTTCTCACACAGGTCTGAAAGAAAATTAGACTAGCATAAGGACATTGATGGATACAGGCACACAACGGAAACACACACTGTCCATTACCACATAGCCTCACAACCTGGGATTGCTCGTCGTAACCTGACCTTGTGAGAGGATGTTCTCCAACGTAGCATAGTTCCACAGTGGGCACTGCTCAGTGGTATGCAGGATCTTAAAAAGCATTGTCCAATGTAGCATACCTTTACAACAAGAGGGCAAGGACATTGTCCAACGTAACATTGTTGCACCATGGGGCGCACGCACGCACTCACTCACGCGCGCACGCATGCATGCAAGCACGCGCACGCACGCACACACACACACACACCGCGTGGGCACGCTCACACGCACGTATGCACGCAAGCGCACACGCATGCACACACACATACACACACGGACACACATTCAGCTTCAGTACTCGTTTTCTGTCACCCTATGCAGACGTTCAAGCAGCAAGGCACCAAGGTGATCAAGATCGGTGACTCGGTCATCCCTTACCACAAGGACTCTCTCTCTCTCTCTCTCTCTCTCTCTCTCTCTCTCTCTCTCTCTCTCTCTCTCTCTCTCTCTCTCTCTCTCTCTCGCTCTCTCTCATGGTGTATATATGTGGTGTCTCACACAGACGTTCAAGCAGCAAGGCACCAAGGTGATCAAGATCGGGGACTCGGTCATTCCTTACCACAAGGACTTCAAGTTCTACTTGACCACCAAACTGCCCAACCCTCACTACACCCCCGAGGTGTCCACCAAGGTCACCCTGGTCAACTTCACCCTCTCTCCAAGGTCAGCTCACGGGGTCAAAGGTCAAACGGGAGGGGGTCATGCGCACATTTGTCTCGGGGTTGTAAAGAGAGTTGATTTATAGGCGGAGAGAAACTTGAGCAATGGAACTAATTGCTTTTAAATCATAGCTTTGATTGTGTACCACTGTGTTTTAAAGGCTTATTTGCCCTGTGAATATGAGATTTACGTCCAATTGGTCGTGGACGGTAATGTTGCCCTGTGGCTTTGCCCCCACATTTACAGTTAACAATGTCCCTATTATGTGCCTTTTGGGTCAAGAGGACGTTACATTTCAAATTTCGTTCGTTCCTGTGGGTTTGCCCGTCGAAGGATTGTAGTAGTAAATAAATCCGAAATATTGCATTTTTAAAAGCCAACAATGAAAATAATTGAATACAAGTGTTCAAACATTTTCTTCTCTTAATCACAGTAGAGTTATTAGCATCAAATAAATTAGTATTTTCTCCACCAACAGGATTACGTTTTTAATTGTTACCAGAATTACTAACATGGCGACTCGCGAGGTTTTGTTAACACTTTAGCGAAGAGGTATGGGATGTTACACAATCACATTTCATTCAATATTGAAATTAACGGATGAAGATGATAATGTGGTGATAATGATGATGATGACGATGACGTTTAGATAGTGATGGTATGATGAAAGAAAAAATAATGATGTGATGAGGAATGAATACTGACAAACACGGAAG
>CM065694.1:14327665-14332665 GCA_017654935.2 Phymorhynchus buccinoides
ATGGTATTTTTGGGGCTGACAAAATGGCTGGCGGTGAAAGGGTTAACTTAATTTCTAATCTGCATGCAGTTGTGGAAGAAAATGCTCCACATAAAAATTGCTTGGACGAATAAAAAAAAAATGAATTGAACTTACGTGGATGTGTGTGTGACTGTGTGCAGGCCTATACGTGTGTGTATGTGTGCGTGTGCGTGCGTGCGTGCGTGTGTGTGTGTGTGTGTGTGTGCATATGTGTGCGCGTGCGTGTGTGCATACGTGTGTGTGCGTGTGCGTGTGCGTGTGCATACGTGTGTGTGTGTGCATACGTGTGTGTGTATATGTGTGTGTATGTGTGTGTGCGCGCGCGTGCGTGCGTGTGTGCGCGCGTGTGTGCACGCTTGTGTGTGTGTGTGCGCGCGCGCGCGCGCGCGCGCGCGCGCGCGCGCGCGTGTGTGTGTGTGTGTGTACGTGTGTGTATGTGTATGTGTGTGTGCGTGCGGGCGCACACACGCCCGGATACTGCTTTATGTGAATATGTTTATTTGCTCCGCGAATCCCTGTAAAATGAAGCCCCGCCCCTTCCTCCATCCAGGCTGTTCTGAACAGGCCGAACAACGCGATGCCACAGAACTAAAAGTACAGTAGTGACTGTGTAAGACGGGGTAAAAAGCCCATGGGCGGGTAAGAAGCCCATGCCAATTATCTCATGAAATAAAGCAAATTTCAGTCACATTTTGCCCATGAGACGAGTGTTAATGTTTAGCATTCGTCTCATGGGCAAATGTGACTGAAATTTTCTTTATTTCATGAGATAATTGGCATGGGCTTCTTAGCATTCGTCTCATGGGCAAAATGTGACTGAAATTTGCTTTATTTCATGAGATAATTGGCATGGGCTTCTTACCCGCCCATGGGCATTTTACCCCGTCTTCCCCTATTCCTGCTCCATGCTCAAGTACTAGTAGTGATAAGGGCTTGATATGGGCCTCGCGGCCGTTGTATGCCCTATCATTCTTCTTATATCTTGATTGATTTAAATTTGAGTATTTGTATTGGTGGTTAGCAACTTTTCCTACGCTACAAATACAGAAATACGGGAATGGCCAATATTTTTATTCGTCAAATTCCGTATAAATCATTTTCATAAATGGTTCTTTATCCAGAAGATTTTTTAAGCATATTAGTACTTGGTGCAAACTTAATGTTAGATGGTAAACGATTCCAAAATTGAACGACTCTGTTAGAAAACGAATCTTTCGAATGTTAGTCTTAGAACGCTTTTGAAAAAAACTCCCCATCACTAAATTCCTAGTTTTTATTTGCAGAGCGCTTAACACACAAACAATTTGTAAGTCAATGTCTTCTATGTGATAACAATTTTTATATAAGCTATCCACAAAAAGTTAAGGATCACTTGCAAACTAATTCATAACTTTCCAAATAAGAAAGCCAATGCGTTGAATTTTGGCCAACATTTAATTCAATGCTTTAGTGATAACGATACACAATTGCCTTCAATTTCGAGCAATCGTTTGGTCTGTACATTTGATCAAAGTGGGTACGTATCGAAATTTGATTTCCCAAAGTCATTGAAATCACAAGACAGGGCATTCTGATGCTCCCAAAAGTTCAGTAATGCGTGTATCCGCCATGGCTGTTCTGGCACTCGACGCAGCGAGTCCTCATGGAGTTGACCAGGGTGGTGAAGATCCTCTGTGGAAGCGCCTGCCACTCAGCCTGCAGCATCTGGTAGAGGTGCTGGGCATCCCTGGGAGGGGGGTGGTTGCTCCTCACTTTGCGATCCAGCTCATCCCAGAGGTTCTCAATCGGGTTGAGATCGGGACTGCATGCTGGCCACTCCATTCTGTTGACTCCAGACTGCTGCAGGAAGTCGTTGACCACCCTTGCCCTGTGGGGGCGAGCGTTGTCATCCTGGTAGACAGCCGGCGGTCCCATCTGCTGCAGTGTAGGCACAGCCAGCGGTCGAAGGATCTCATCCCGGTATCGGAGGCCAGTCAGGTTACCCTGTACATGATACAAGGGTGTTCTGTGGTGAAGGCTGAAGGCCCCCCAGACCATTACAGAACCTCCACCAAAGGCCACCTTTTCTTGGACAGTGGCGTCAATAAAGCGTTCCCCTGGGCGCCTCCAGACCCTCAGTCGGCCGTCGTTGTGGTTCAGGGTGAAGCGTGATTCATCACTGAACAGGACCTGGGACCATTGCTGACGTGTCCACCTCACGTGACGTCTGCAGAAGGCGTGGCGTGCTGCCCTATGGGCTGGAGTTAAGCGTGGCCGTACAGCTGGGCGACGAGAACGGAGGTTAAACCCATGAAGGCGGTTCCGTATGGTCTGCTGGCTGATGTTGATGTTAGTAGCCACCCTCAGCTGCCTTCGAATGATGCTGGAAGAGGCTGTTCTTGTCTGCAGGGCTTGTCGTTCAATGAGACGATCTTCACGTGGAGTTGTCTTCTTCGGTCGACCAGATCTGCGTCTTTCATGGACCCTCCCAGTGGCTGTGAAGCGTTGAATCAGTCTGACAATGACCGAGATGGACACCTGAAGTCGCCTGGCCACTTCTCGCTTGGGAACACCATCTTGGAACCATGCAACAGCTCGTCCCCTATCCAACTCGCTCAATTTTCGTCGTGGAGGCATTGTCAAATCAGGCCTAATACTGGTGGTATGTCTTCTTATAAAGCCAAGCAAGAGACAGCATCTCACACATAAACAGCAGTGCTTGCACGTGCATAATGGTTTTTCCATCTGGCTTGTGCAATGTGTTCATGCAGAACGATCCAAAACAAGGTCCTTTTTCGCAAGTTTCCGCTTTTTCTTTTGCTGCCAAGCTCAGTAATAGAGAATCACGTGCAATGTTTCCACTAACACAACATCGCCCACTTACAGCTGAACAAGAATTCATAACAATTTGGCTTGACTGAGAAATAAATAACAGGAGCGAACGGAGTTTATTGCGCACCTGTTTTCTCATAGTGATCCTTAACTTTTTGTGAGTAGTGTACTTTAATGAGATCACCTCTCACCCTTCTCCCCTTTAGTGAAGGCAGTTTCAGAAAGTTAAGTCTGTCTTCGTAAGTCTTGTGTTTACATGCTTCTACTAATTTAGTGGCTCTTCTTTGGACCTTTTCCAAGGAAAGACTTTGTCTTTTAACAGCTGGAAACCATACTGCATTACCATATTCAAGATGTGGTCTGACTAATGCCTTATACAACTTCACAAATACTTCTTTATTCAGATAATCAAAAGACCTTTTTATTTTTGTTTCCCTTCTGCCTGCTTTGTGCGCTCACGTGACTTGTCAATGAATAGTATGATCTGGGTCAAATTTCTCTAGATAACGGTCGCCGCACGAATAACGCTTACGCCAAACGGGCCCTAAGAAACACTTTAGAAAACGTTTGCGGAAGAATATTACAAGCTCTTGTTTGATTGGTCAATTTTCTTTTGAAACCAAACTTTAATGGACCAATCAACAACAAGAAATGTATTCACCCCATGCTAGTTACGTAATAGTTCGCCAAGAGTTACTTTGGGAGTAGCCACAAAACTGTTTGGCAAACGTCGGCGAAAGAGGTGTTTCTTAGTACCGTTTTTGCCGATTTGCGCTCACGCTACGTAACGTTACCCCTTGTGAAACGACCCCAGCCACAGTCCCCAACCGCCCACGCCAAGCCTACTCCAAAGTATCCACCAGTGACCACTCAGTGTCGAATCACACGACCACTGGCAAGCCAACCAGAGTAGCAGCATCGCAATCAGGGCTGACCCACTGTGTCAGTCTACAAGCCACGCCCATCCACGGGACATAGCCTGCTTCGTGACGGGAAAGGAAAAGCCTCCCAGGCATTGCCTCCAGTATCATTACCACCATCTGTGTATGATCTACAAATGTCCCATATGTGTCTGTTAGACCGAGAGGACGTAAAACACCATTTTTCATTCAAGGAAAAGCTTGTTTGTCCCTCCCTCTGTTCAGTATCTCTCGACACCGACTCATTATTCATCTTTCATTCAGTAAGCCATAGCAACTGAGTTGCACGGACTGACCACATACACCAACACACATACACAAACGTTAGAGGATGCACATAATAATAAGTACACTCACGCACAACGTACGCACGCAGACAGACACACACACACAAAGTCACGTTCTATCGCAATGCTATGAACTATTGCCATCTGACAGACGGTGTTGTAGAACAATTAGAAATTCAGCTAGTTTTGTTCCCAAGTCAGTCGAACTTCTGAACAAGATCTCTGCTAAGACCAAATAATGAGGAATTATACATTAGCTTAGGCCTAGAGGTATATCTGGTCAATCTGTACAGTAGTGTGTGTGTGTGTGTGTGTGTGTGTGTGTGTGTGTGTGTGTGTGTGTGTGTGTGTGTGTGTGTGTGTGTGTGTGAGCGTGCGTGCTGTGTGTGTGTGTGTGTGTGTGTGTGTGCATGTGTGTGAGCGTGCGTGCGTGCGTACGTACGTGCGTGCGTGCGTGCGTGAGTGCGCGCGTGTGTGTGTGTGTCTGTCCGTATGTGTCTATGTCTCTGTGTGTACTATGTGTGTGCGTGAGAGAGAGAGAGAGAGAGAGAGAGAGAGAGAGAGAGAGAGAGAGAGAGAGAGAGAGAGAGAGAGAGAGAGAGAGAGAGAACGAATGTTTTGTATTGAGGAAAAGCGGAATAAGCACAATAACCGGCTTTTTTTTATCCGGCCCGAGAGAGAGAGAGAGAGAGAGAGAGAGAGAGAGAGAGAGAGAGAGAGAGAGAGAGAGAGAGAGAGAGAGAGAGAGAGAGAGAGAGAGAGAGAGAGAGAGAGAGAGAGAGAGAGAGAGAGAAAAGGGAGGCGCATGAACTGTTGGGAACGGGAAGGGACCCAAAATATGTGAAAGCTCGGGGTGACTTGGAGAGGGTGGGGATGAACAAATGAATGCGATAATGGAAATGGTGGGAAAGAGGGCAGTTCTTAATGTTTTGATAGTCGCTTGTATCGACCCTATGTTCAA
>CM065694.1:14337665-14355165 GCA_017654935.2 Phymorhynchus buccinoides
GTCCTCCGGTCTGGAACAGACACATATCAGTAGATATAAAGATGGTGGGAACGATCCTGGAGCCAATGCCCGGAGGCAGTGCAACACCAGGAAAGTCCCGAATTTTTAATAATACAGATGATTGATAAATCTTATACTTTGCATGCAAGGTCATACTCTTTTATAGTAGTACGTAGTATAGGTTTGGGTTAGGGATAGGTTTAGGGTCAGTTTAGTGTCAAATACACAAACAAATTAAATAAAAGTTGATGGTTAAGCCGACCCTAAGCCTATCCCAAGCCCTATTCCTAACCCTAACCCTAACCTGAAACCGTCTGAAACGAATGGAAGGGGCAGAGGAGGGGGCTATTCTTAACGTTTGCCAGGTAAACTTAGCCGTGTAAAGAACAAAGGGAGAAAATCCTGGAAACATGAACAAGAAAGCCACTACAGAGCTATTTCCCTTCGTTCGTGAATGCGTCCTTTTCAAAAGAATTACTTACCCCATGGGCATACCGGAGGGTCTTTTGTATAAATAGTTCCCCCATCTTCTGGAAGTTCTGAGCTTGTATCTTCCTCTAATCTGTCACTCTCTTTGACTCTGCCTTTTCCTTTTGCTTACTGTCATCTACTCGGTCCATTCTCCTGCCTTTTTCTTTTTTTAAAGAAATACGTTCAAAAAGACTTCCTTCAGCCGAAGTCGGACTTGCTCGGCCTATTTCTTAGTTAGGCACATAACGGCAGCATGACGCATCTGCGCTGATAATTGACAGGAAACTGTCTGAGCGATCGAAGAAGAAGAAGAAGAAAATAATTACTAAATTAACTCAACTACAATGCCCCCCCCTCCCTCTAATTCCCCTTTTAAGTAACAATTATTATTGTGTTGATGGACATTAACCCTTTCACCGCCAAAGTCGCATTTTAGCACCACAGTGATTTAACACCTATGTCACTAAAAGGCATCAAATTGGGGTCTGTTATCCAAAGACCCTATTGTTTTAGTTTTGGGAAGTAAGGATAGACCTTATTTTATATATCTCACAGAAGAATCCCCAATACTGCAGATGGAATTTGTTCTCTACCCAAGTAAATTTAATGGAAAATGTTGGCTGAAATATGGCTGGCGGTGAAAGGGTTAAACAGTTAAAAGTAATTCCAAATATATACAAAAAGTGACACGAGTTCAAAATGAAAAGGGTATTAAGCACAAAGATAAAACACTGTTTAATGAAAGCTATAATCATCTATTCATTGGCAACTTCCCAATGTTCACGTTGTCCCCTTCTTGCTTGGAAATAATAAGTTTTACAGCAAATCTAAAAAAAAGAAAAACAACAACAAGAAAACCATCCCTACTAACCTAAGCTTCTTGCCCAAACTATTTGTATTGCTACAAAACCAAGCTGTGTTAGTGTGTAGCAGCATGCTGATAACAGAAGTAGGGGAAGACGGGGTAAAAAGCGCATGGGCGGGTAAGAAGCCCACCCCAATTATCTCATGAAATAAAGAACATTTCAGTCAAATTTGCCCATGAGACGAACGCTAGATATTAACGTTCGTCTCATGGGCAAAATGAGACTGAAATTTTCTTTATTTCATGAGATAATTGGGGTGGGTTTCTTACCCGTCCATGCGCTTTTTACCCCGTCTTCCCCTAAGCAAACAGTTTTTGCGCATAACCATAAGCTTCTTGGCAAAACAACATTTGTTGCTGCAATACCAAGCTAGGGGCGTAACAAATAACAACATTTTGATAATAGAATTAAGCTGACAGTTTTGTTGTAAATGTTCTGTGCATGGAATGTATAAAATCAAAGCCATGAATTCTGTCCACATAACAACGTTATTATTTTTTTTCTTTCCCATCTTCTGGGCCGTTGGCACTCCCACCTGTTTCCCCGTCTTTGAAGCTAATTCTCTTTCCTTTCTTCCTTGCCTTTAGGTCTATTTCTCAAACGTGTGTGTGCGTTATCTTCTTGTTCGTCTTGGTATACCGTTTTTGTTTGTTTGAATGCGTTATGAATGTTTGACGTGGGTGCGCGCTTCGATTTGATTTCTATCAAGATTTAGCGCCTTATAAATATACTGTATGTTGTTGTTGAAAGTCCCGAGGTTTTAAACCATAAAGATATTGTTATAAAATGAACCAGAGTTCCCCCCCGTGGGGATACCGGGGGGTCTTTCGTACAAATAGTTCCCCCACCTTCTGGAAGTTCTGCGCTTGTAACTTCCTCTAATCTGTCACTCTCTTGACTCTGCCTTTTTCATTTGCTTACTGTCATCTACTATCAGTCTATCTTACTGGTCCATTCTCCTGCCTTTTTTCTATACATTCTTACAAATCAGCCGAAGTCGGATATGCTGGGCCTAACTATTTCTTAGTTTGGCGCATAACGGCAGCATGACGCATTTACGTTCATGTGACAGGAAACTGTCTGAGCGAACAAAGAAGAAGAAGAAGAAGAAGAACCAGAGTTTATATTCCAGAAGGTACATGTACTTTGAACCTAACGGGTGAAAGCCAGTAGGTAGGCCCACTTCCAGCCTTTTACCATTCCATTCCTGGTGGTACTTTCTGACGTACACTGCGGATAATGATATCACTTTTTACCAGGCCTATATGATCTATATAACCCTGGATTGAGTGGGGTGGGAAGCGGGTATTTGTATGCTAAGTTTTTATTTTCTTCCTCCGTAATTTGTTCCAGCTTTTTGTTTAATTGATGCTATACACGTGTACATATACAGATTCGAAACCTTGTGTTCTGTCTCTACAGCCTAAGCTTTAAGATTAACCTTCCCTTTTTGTTGTTCATTCCCCGTTTCAAATATTCTTTCACTTTTCTCTAAGTGATGGTTTTCCTGCTTTCCCGTTTGAGTGCCACTTTCTTTTACATTTGATGTTGATATACTTATTGTTTCAGAGATACGTGGCCAAGACATAAACCCTAACAAATTTAAAAAAAACTGAAACAGACTGCAACGTCACTGGAACATACAACAAACAAACAACTACACGACAAGTGCAAAGTGACGTTATTTTATTCACAAGAGACAAAACAAAACTACTGGATATTTCGGCGAATGCGCCTTTATCAACACAGACAAACAATTAAACAGCAAACATCAAATATAGCAAAAGGAGCAAAAAGCAGACAACAGAAGGAGCCAAAAAACATCAAGATCAAAATAAAAACAATACTTCCCCTCTACAGTCTAACGCGTAAATGATACAACAAAGTTGAAACCAAAGAGCAAGGCTGTGAACACAAATCAAGGACGAAATTGTTTGTAGCCAAAACAATCTGGTCCAGAAACTCTACATCTGAAGAAATAAAACTGCTGAGCGAAACGGGAAACATTGACATTATCCACGGTGGAAAACCCCATGGAGGAAGTTATGGCCACAGAAAACGACGAGAAGACTGACCTAGAGGGTTCACAGAGCCAGCGAGGTGATCTGCAGAATGAGGACTCTTCAACACCAACGGATAGTACAAAGCAGGTCACACCACCCGGGCTTCAGTCGAGCAGGAAATCATTAGAACTAACGCAATCTTCCCCACATGATTCTGCGAAACGGATGCCACTGCATTCTGAGGCTGTTGGGCAGAGATGGAAGAATGGCAACATCAGCAGAATATCAGACTGGTTGTCTTCTTACATAGCTGCTCTGATCGCCTGGACTATTTCTTGCTTGCTTCGTCTCTACCGTAAAGTTCAGGGCAAACGACTTGTTAGTCCATCCAACAGACGTCTACCGTGTGAAAACGAATGGGAGAACAGCGAATATGACGACACACCGGATTACAAAAACCACAATGAAGATGGCGCAGAGAAGAGGCTTGTGTCAGAGCGTGATGGTGGTAACAAAGACCCAAATGAAGATGGCGCAGAGAAGAGGTTTGTGTCAGAGCGTGATGGTGGTAACAAAGACCCAAATGAAGATGGCGCAGAGAAGAGGTTTGTGTCTGAGCGTGATGGTGGTAACAAAGACCCAAATGAAGATGGCGCAGAGAAGAGGTTTGTGTCAGAGCGTGATGGTGGTAACAAAGACCCAAATGAAGATGGCGCAGAGAAGAGGTTTGTGTCAGAGCGTGATGGTGGTAACAAAGACCCAAATGAAGATGGCGCAGAGAAGAGGTTTGTGTCAGAGCGTGATGGGAGTAAGATTCATTCTGCCGAGCTTGGTTTCCATACACCCGCCAAACAACCCTGCGAGCATGAAGATCAGACTGACTCTTTGAAAGACACTCAAGAAGAGAACCAAATTCCAGCAACAATAAAATCACCCGTGAAGCAGACTGTTGTGGACGCTGTGGCCGACATGGTGAACGACCAGCTGAAGTTTAAGTCCCGTACATTAGCTGGTAAAGAACCAACTGAACAAGACGATGATACTTGGGTTGATGAAGATTTGAAACAGAGCAGTTTATCAGGCACGGTCTATCATGGTGGAAGCAAAAGCTCCACAACAGAAACAGTAGCGGTAACATCATCATCAGCGGCAACAGCAGAAGAAGGAGTTGAAGAAGAAGAAGAACAACAAGAAGAGGAGCAAGAACAAGAAGAAAAAGATCAAGAAGAACCACAAGAAGAACAACAAGAAGAGGAGCAAGAAGAAGAAGAAAAAGATCAAGAAGAACCACAAGAAGCAGCAACAGGAGCAGCAGAAGAAACAAAAGAAGAAGAAGAGGGAGCAGTAGCAACAGCATCAACATCAACAACAACAGCAGCAGAAGAATTGGAAGAAGAAACAATAGAAGAAGAAGAGGAGGAAGCAGCAGCAGCAGCAGCAGAAGAGGAAGAAGAAGAAGAAGAAGAAGAAGAAGAAGCACTAGCAGCAACAGGAGAGGAAGAAGAGGCAACAGAAGTAGAAGACGTAGAAGCAGCAGCAGCAGAAGAGGAGAAGGAAGAAGAAGAAGAAGAAGAAGAAGAAGGACTAGCAGCACCACCAGAAGAAGAAGCACTAACACCAGCAGCAACAGAAGAGGAAGAAGAGGCAACAGAAGTAGAAGACGTAGAAGCCGCACCACCAGAAGAAGAAGCACTAGCAGCAACAGAAGAGGAAGAAGAGGCAACAGAAGTAGAAGACGTAGAAGCAGCAGCAGCAGAAGAAGAAGAAGAAGAAGAAAGAGAGGAAGGCGGAGTATGGGATAGACGAAGACAACAACAACAACAACAAAGTGCAAACATTTTGCCAAACTTCAATCCACCCCAAAACCTTGACCTGGAAGACCACCACTTGCCTGAGGCCTTGGTCATTCCAGTTTCAGTGGGACCTCCCATTCAAGAAGAATCGCAGGAGGATGAGGGGGGATTCATCAATATCAGGCAGACCCCCGGACAAGGCAGGTTGTGGTGGTGGAGGAGGTCCGTGGTTCTGCCCCAGGAGGTCAGGAGAGGAGCCCGAGGTCCCCCTCTGTTCCCAGGACGGCGGCACGAGCCTGTGGTGGATCTGGGAGCCAGTTATGTGGACCTCCATTGTTCCCATGATGCTCCCAGGTCTGGAGGTGAGTGTGTGTGTGTGTGTGTGTGTGTGTGTGTGTGTGTGTGTGTGTGTGTGTGTGTGTGTGTGTGTGTGTGTGTGTGTGTGTGAGAGAGAGAGAGAGAGAGAGAGAGAGAGAGAGAGAGAGAGAGAGAGAGAGATGGGGGGGTACAGGGATGGAGAGAGAGAGAGAGAGAGAGAGAGAGAGAGAGAGAGAGAGAGAGAGAGAGAGAGAGAGAGAGAGAGAGAGAGAGAGAGACAGAGAAAAAAGAGAGAGAGAGAAGAGAGAGAGAGAGAGAGAGAGAGAGAGAGAGAGAGAAGAGAGAGAGAGAGAGAGAGAGAGAAGCGGAAGCGGAAGTTTAATCAGATAGGCCACAGCCCCTTCTGATGGGGTTACAAAACATCATGAATACAAAAGACAATAAACAATAGATACAAAAGTAATGCAATATTCAATAACATTACATTGATGATAAGGAGTAAACAAAGCGAATTTAGCTAAGTAATATACTACGCAGCTTGAAGGCTTTATAAACGTATAAACAAATTTTCTTATGCAACATTTCATTCTGATTCGCTAATAACAATGTAACATTAAACAAACATGGCTTTCTAGAATATTTTCTTGGTAACAAATTATCTCGCAGATCTCTATAAGCTGGACAACAAAGCAAGAAGTGTTTTTCATCCTCTTTAGCAGATTTACATAATGGACACATCATAGACTCTTCGTCAACATTTCTATAACGAAGTTTATGAGATAACATATCCGAAATTCCAAACCTTAACTTAGTTAACTGATTTTTTAAATGTTTATCAATATCAAGTAGCAAATATGCTTCACAGTCCCATGAAGATTTAAATGAACTGTAAAAGGAAAATCTGTCGCTAGTAAATACATGATCCTCCCACCCTTGCCATCTATTATCGAGAGAGAGAGAGAGAGAGAGAGAGAGAGAGAGAGAGAGAGAGAGAGAGAGAGAGAGAGAGAGAGAGAGAGAGAGAGAGAGAGAGAGAGAGGGACAGACATATTGATGCACAGAGGCAGACAGGGTAAGACTAAGAGAGACAGGATGACAAAGAGATGCTCAGAGAAAAGAGAGAGAGAGAGAGAGAGAGAGAGAGAGAGAGAGAAGAGAGAGAGGGAGAGGGAGAGAGAGAGAGGCAGAGAGAGAGGGGGGGGGTGTACTGATTTCCTGACTTTTTTTTAATCTCGGGTAGACTCAGGCAGTCAATGTGTTTTTTCTTTTCAGTTTTAAGCCAGTGATACCCTACCTTGGATGTTTTGCATATTGATTTTATGCCAAATGTGTGTGTGTGTGTGTGCGTGTGCGTGTGCGTGTGCGTGCGTGCGTGCGCGTGCGTGCGTGCGTGTGTGTGTGTGTGTGTGTGTGTGTGTGTGTGTGTGTGTGTGTGTGTGTGTGTGTGTGTGTACGTGCGCGAACGTGTGTTTGTGTAGACTGCTTGCCAGAGATCGTTGGAATACGGCTGCATAGAGTGCAGCATTTCCCTCGGGCTTCCTTTCCTGTCAGCAGAGCAGAGACTGGTGACGATGATGGCAATCTGATGGAACAGCTCGTGGCCATTTTCCGTAAAGTTGCTCGTGTTTGTAGCATGTATCAATACACATTTTATTACATCAACATATTACGTATCTTCGTGCTTACAACATCATTGCCTGTCTCTGTTTTTGCGGTTTGTAGAGCAATTGGAGATAAAACCAACAACTAGGGCCTATCATCGGGTCTCTCATATTAAGACTTTTTTAAATACAAAATATTGGCAACGATTTTGGGTCATGAGTTTTGCCCATCTTTGCACTGGAGGCGAAGTCTAATTGTGGGGCTCTTTCGGAATCGTTCTAGCAAAATTGCCTAGTCTGAGTTAAGCAGTTATTCTGTACGTGTATCGATACGCCTGCGTTTGCAGATCGCATAAAGGGTCAGGAAAAGGTAGGCAACTGCTCGTAATTATTGGCCAAGGACTGTATTCACATTGAGATAGTACGAGGCTTATCATCATGATATCTTAGAAGTGGTGGGATTTAATAGGTGAAAATAATTAGGTGACCACTAGGACCAATCGTAGACACATGAAACAAACATTCAGGCGGTATTTGGTCCTTTTATTGAGGCTTAACAGACAGACGTTTCCTATGATACATACGTTTTCAATGTAACAAATAGAATGAAAGACTGACAGACAGCAAGTAAATAGTAAGAGGATAAAATAGAAAGAGGAGACTGAGTTGAAATGAAGGTAAAAACGAATATTGAGCAGCAATCAATTTTAGAAAAAAAGTAGGGCAAGGTGAATGACAAAGTTGAGACAGATACCTAGTAAGTGTTAAATCTGAAAAAGTAAATACTGTTCATGCTACAAAAGTTAGAAAATGTGACTTGCCAGAAGAGAACCCCCCCCCCCCCCTCACCCACACACAAGCAAATACCTATGCATCAGCGATGTATATATACAAACAAGAATATTAGTGTGCGATTTAAACACAATGTTGCTAGTATAAGTACCATAAGCAATTCCATAAAGCATACACGGAATGCAGGGCATAATTGAAATTACAAAAAGAGAAACAAGTAAAAGTAAACAATGGCAATAGGAATAAAGGGGCAAGAGGGGGAGAAGGGCTGCTTTCTTTCCCTTCCTCAGGAAAATCTAGGCAGTCACCAAGACTTTAGCTTCTGCATTGTATGAGTTAGCATCCATCTTATGAGGGGTGGACCGGGGGAGGAGGGGTGTGTGTGTGAAAAGCGGGGGAGGGGAGCATGAAGCAGTAGATTTACCAAGGGAAGTAAGGTAATACTGGGGTGCATAAGGCACCAGGATGATGCAGGGGAAAGTTTAAAAAGTCACTGATGAACTAGGAATTATTCCTTGGTATTCAGACCAGCAGGAGAGATTGTTCCCAGGCGCTTGATCATCCATGATTCATGGAATTTCCGGTTGGTCATCCCCCCTTTGATTTGCCATACTGCGGCGACTTTTGCATAGTCAAGGGAGTGCCCGGGGCTGTTAAAATGGGCACCGATTGGATCGTTGTATGCCAGTCCCATAGATCGCAAATGTTCGGTAAATCTCTCATTGAGCGTTCGATATGTCTCCCCGACGTACCGTTTGTGACACTTGAGACATGATATGATATAAACCAGATTAGAGGACTGGCAGGTGACAGATGATCTGGTGGAAAGCTTTCCACATGGGCCTTCGAAGGTGGTGTCAGAGTTGAGGAATGGACAGGTTTTGCAGCTTTTGTGGTGACAGGCATGATTTCCAGGAAGGGCAGGAGAGGTTCAGGGGACTGACTGGACAGCTCACGGTACCATGAGGCCTCAGAGGTTGGTGTCCTTGCGGAATGCAATCAATGGTGGCTTTGGAAACGTTCCTTGAATCTGAGGGTCATTTTGCAGAATTTGAAAATTCTTGAGAAGGACCTTGCGGACAGCCATGTTGTGTGGGTGATAGGGTAGTACTGCAATGATTCTGTCACTTTCTTGCTGATTCGTGGCTGAACTGAGAGCAGTTGCGCATGTAGTTTTGCGTGCACACTCCAGTGCTGCACCGACAATGTCCTGTGGGTATTGGCGGGTGACGAAGAAAGAGACCATTAATTTTGTCAGCTTCATTCTCAAAGTCTATGTTTTTGCTGCAGATTCGCCTGAGCATCAGGAATTGGGAATAAGGAATGCTGTTTGTCACATGCACTAGTTCCAGGAACCTGTGCTAATATACTAGGGATGTTTTCGGGTTCTAAGTGGAGGATCGAGGTCAATCCCAAACCGCTCACAAACGCGCAAATACACACAGGGACACATTGATACAGTAGCAATACAGGTTTAATTATTCAAGTTAAGAAAAGAAAGGGAAAACCCCCTAAAATAATTCACACAAAAACACCAAAGACAAAATGCTGCACCAGAACAGTGAATTCTCCTGTCAAAAGGAAAAATTCCCAAATACCCTGACCTGGAGAATGTACTAGATCCCATGGAACTGTCCCGCCCTGGACAACCACACAAAGGATCTAGTCCGATACTTGGCTGGCTAGCACTAAATTGACAAAACAGTTAACAAGAGTCTGTTTTCTCGTAAGAGAAAACCCTGGACTGATAGGTGGATGGTAATGGCAGTTCGCGCCCTTGTAGGCATTTGACTAGACAGAGTAGAAAACGTGAAAATACTCATGGCACATACTCATGTAACATTCACGGGTAAGAGAAGAAAATACAAAGGATTCACTCTGACAAATCCACACGTTCCACCACGGACATGCTTGATCAGCCACAAGGCTTACCCGTGACAGGCTGTTGGCTTGTAGTGGACAGTGGTGGTGAGAGTATCACAGTCAGGTTGGATGGAAATGTTGATGTATAGAAATATGACAGAAGAAGGGGATATGTCGTAGGTGAACTGGAGTGATGGGTGGAAGTTGCTCAGGTGGTGGATGAACTAGAGAAGGCAGGCTTTGGAACAAGTGGCAACTCCCAGGTATTCGTCAATGAAGCGCTTGAACAGTGCTGGCAGTGGGCCTGGATACTGTGTGAATGCTTGCTGTTCGATATACCCAAGAAACAGACAGGCGTACGTGGGTCCCATTTTGGTCCCCATAGCGACTCCCCTTAGACTACCTTGTCTGTCTGTAGGATTTTAGGACTTCTTCGAAACCCTGCTTTTTTTCTTGATGATACTATCTCAACCAGTCAATGTGAATACAGACCCATGCATACAGTTGAATCAAACTGAAAGAAATGTAAGTTAACATTGTACCGTTGTACCATACAAACAGCCGTTAGATTTTGAAAACACCCCGAAGGAGTCAATTATATACTAGACGATTTACTATTAACCCATTCTAAACATGGCTTCCTGAGGCAAACATCTTTACTGACCTGGGGTTGCCCAGAAAAAAAAGAAATATGTAGTGAAACAAAACTCACCACTGCCTGTGATTCAGTTTCGACAGCATTGCTGGTTGATTCAAGTTTAAATGTAGTGCCATGCAAGTAAGTAAGAGAGCTAAGCTTTCGTGTCCCCTGCCCCATGGCCAATGTGTGCGATAGAGATGTGTCGTGAAATGTTGTGTATTGTAGTTTGTGTGACTGGTGATGTTGTTGTTGGGATGCGCTGCATTCTTGTTGTTTGATGTATATGTAATGTTGTGGTGTGATGCGCTGCATTCTTGTTGTTTGATGTATATGTAATGTTGTGGTGTGATGCGCTGCATTCTTGTTGTTTGATGTATATGTAATGTTGTGGTGTGATTCACTGCATTCTTGTTGTTTGATGTATATGTAATGTTGTGGTGTGATTCACTGCATTCTTGTTGTTTGATGTATATGTAATGTTGTGGTGTGATTCGCTGCATTGCCTGGCATAGCAAGACAGCTGCTTATGCCGGGCCCTTTCTGTGTAATTTGTTATTTGTCTTTTTTTTTCATTTCTTCTGTTTGAATTTTGTTTCTTTTCCGTTCATTTTCTTCCAATTTTCTTTTTATTCCATGTACCCCCAAGGGGCTTAAGGAAATAAACCTTGAAACTTGAAAACTTGAGTATTGTCCGTGGACGAGTGTGTTACCAAGTACACTTTGAAAAAAATTAAATATTATTGCTTGCATTTTGTTTGTGTATTTGTTTTATGCAGGTCGGCACGAGGAGCAGAGAGCGGAACGCCTGCAGTGTGTGTTGTGCGGAGAACGTGGGGCAGACACGCTGTTCCTCAACTGTCAGCACAGAGTTGTCTGCCGCTGCTGTGCGCTCTTCCTGACGAGAGGAAGTTTGTGTCCGCAATGTCACGCTGTCGTCCTGAGCTTTATGTGGCTTGCTTGAAATGTGTTAACGTGTTTTCCCCATGAAGTCAAATTTTAAGGTTTTTTGTTTATTCACATATTGTTTCTTGAACCCTATGTGCTATTATTACAAATCTAAACCTTTAGACCTTGACGGATGTGTTTTTGCAAGAAACAGGTCAAGATAACCAGTAAAACACCCTTTACAAAGATCGCATCACTCACTTTGCTCTGGTTTCCTATAAATCAAACCGTCAAATCGTCGAATGGCGGAGGTGCTGGGAGTCAAATTCTTTCTAATGGCCGCCTGAGTTTAGACCAAATCGTTTGCCCAAAATGTCCACAATACAAGCCTTTTTATTACTTTAAAAAAATTAAAGCTTGAAAGCATTGGTGTTTTGTGGCTTTTGTGAAATAATTAAAAGCAAATTAAGACAGTTTACCCAAAGGAGTTTCGCTCACAACAAAGGAAATAGCTCCAATTGTTTTTACTGCACTACAAAGAAGAAAAACGTTTCAACTACAATGAGTGGCCTCCACCTACCCCATCCAAAATGGCTTCTCTCTCCAGCATCTACGCCAAGTAGGAATCGCCGTTTTGACAGTTTGATTTCCAGGAAACCAGAGCAAAGTGAGTGTTCCGATGCTTGAAAAGGCTGTCTTTCTGGTGATCTCGACGTGTTTCTTGCACCTCATCCGTCAGGGTCCACCTTTAAAAGGCAACCATTATCATCATTGGATTCCATGTTCATGTACGCTTCTTGTATCATAGATCTACTTTCCTGTTGAATTTGAAGACATGGTGCACCTACATACATATTATACATACATTGCATTTTGTATATAAGTGTCAGTGGCGTAGGAACGGGGTGGGGCGGCTGCCTCCTCCCCATCCCGCTCAGAGGAGGGGGTGGCAGACGTGTCTTCCTGCCCCCCCCCCCCCCCCAAGATTCGAGCCAGCCAGCAAGCGAAAAGGAGAGTGAGAGAGAGAGAGAGAGAGTGAGAGAGTGAGAGCGAGAGAGACTTAATTTACAACCTAAATAGCTTGTATTATAGTGACATAGTTGCATTGTTTTCAAATTAGCTTTATGTAGCTCTCTATCTACTTCATTCCAGAATGGTGAGGTATTGCAAGGTTTGTAGCTTCTTTGCTGTTGCTTTGTTTCTGCCCTCACAATAACCTGAAAACCGCTGCAGAAAATCTCCTCAAAAGTTGTAAGCAGACTATCTGTGACATAGAAACACGGAGGGGCACATAGGAGGGGGAGGGGGGGTGCAGACATGCTCCCCCGAAAATGAAGCAAAGAGAGAAACAGACAGAGAGAAAGAGAGAGAGAGAGAGAGAGGGTGGGGTGGGGTTCAAAGGTTCTATTTTTTATACAATAATTTACATCGATTTCTTTTTAATTCTGATATTGAAATTATGTCCGTTCTTAGATGTATATAAGTATGAAGCCTATCACATACTGTTCCCTTATCAATATCTTCTGCCCGTCCCCTTTCCCCACATGCCCCCTGTGACTTTTGTAAAAATAAAAGATCAGTTGCACCCCAATTCTGCTTCTGTCGCCCCTCCCCTTATGTTCTTTGCAAATCAGACCGTGGTCTCCCTACTACTACTACCTGTACTAGTACTAACTTAGTCGTCTTGATTGTTGACTCTAGCGATACTTTTGCCATCAGAACATGGTCTTTAGACCGGTCGTGTTCTACACCATCCCCACCACTTCCACGCCCTTGAAGATGAAAACGTACAGACGACACACACAAAATCCAAACTTCAGTTAAGCTGCTAATGTGAATTCATGTGATTGAAATTGAAAGTGCTCCTTAGAGCTGAGGGCCTGCATGGTTCAGCCCGGTTTCACTGGTTTATTCGTTGTTCTCAAAGGTAGGTCGACCTTTGATCCATGTTCTATGCCATATTTTGAATCTTGAGATTGCAAAATGGTAGATTGTTCATCTTTTGTGAATGATGTTGAATCCCAAACTCGCAGGCATTTGCACTGGCTTTTACTAGTACTGCAGCAAAGGGGATTATTTGGCCTTTGGGGACCTTCCCCAGCACCAGCTGTCTAAAACCTTTTTGTCCAGGAGAGTGGGGATAATGTGGGCAAGACTTCTTTACATTTAACACTTTGCCCAGTCCTCCAGAATAGTAATTGCCTCCTTTGTGTCTGTCTAGTCGTGGCTAGTCAGACAGGACTGACTGACATTGACGTTTTGAATTTTTCCATAATCGGTATAATTTGGTATGCTTTGTTTTATTAGGTGGATGAGAGTGATCATGACTTTTTTGTTTCGATTATAATTGATTTTGTTTATCACAATATTTGACAGTAGCATGGCCTGGTTTGATTTCCAATAATGATGTGCCAGTTTACCATGAAATATTGTCTCAGCTAGACTTGCCCTATAAGCAGAAAGTACACTTTTTGCTTATAAATACGAATGATTTTTAGTAAGTTTGTTCTTTTATGGTTTGGGCTTTTCTTAAAGTCAATCATCACCAAACAATGCTACAGTGTGATATCGTTTAGATGGTTCAGATATGCTTCCTTTCCTTTTCTCTTCTTTGATGCATAGGCCTCATTGTTGTTATATTGCTATCATATAGACTAGGTTACTACATCAAATATGGATTTGAGAGGGGTTACAGGGGTTACACCCCCTCAGAAACCCCCCTATAAAATGGAAAGAAAAGAAAAAGAGGTAGTGTAGTCCCATGCTATCGTTTTAGCTTATTCCCTCACGAGAAGCCTTGACTGCATCTTGTACATTCAAATTATCATGAGCTACATGGAGGCAAGCCCCCCCAGACCCCTCACCCCACCCCAACTAACCGCTTGGAACTACACCCCTAGGCCCTCCCCTCTTCCATGACTGGCTGATCCGCCCCCAAACATGGTTTATTTTTTTTATGTCTTTTTGTTGTTTCCTTTCAATTCACATCATGTTTTCTTTCATTCGTACAGTATATTTTTATTGTTGATTATGATTATAGTTAAAAATAACAATTATAACGTGTTTTTGTAGAATTTACTAAGACGTGTAACTTAACCTATTCATCCACCTTGTCCGTGCGCTTGCGCCCCCCCCCCCCCCCCCCCCCCCCCCCCCCCCCCCCCCCCCCCCTCCCCCCCCCACCCCACCGGTTTGTTAGCAATCCTGCCCCCCCCCCCCCCCCCGGCTTGAAAACGTTCCTACGGCACTGAGGTTTTTGTGTGTATGAAAAAGTCGTCCAGATACCGTAGACATTGAAATTTCGAGTGAGTTTCTGGGCCTTAAAAAGGGCTTATTCTGACAATGGGGTACCACAGAAACTGTTAATTTCTGGAGCACACAAAGAAATCTGGAGACAAAAACAAACAAATTGTTGTGATCCTTCATTCATTGCATCTTCTTTACAAACCGTAAGCATCGAGTATAAATACTACATTGAATGACATTGTATTGTTTTGCTTTGTTTCCGCTATGTCATTGGTGATGGGGTGTTACGGTATTATTTTATTTAGAAATTGTGGACGTTAATGTTATGGATTATCACAAACACGTTTCAGTCCTTAGGAATGTTGCATAACATTAGACCATGTTGATGGATAATATTTTTGGTATTGAGTGTGAACGTTTCTCTGGATTGTATAAAATGGTATGAAAGCTTGTCCTTTAAATGTTGTTTTAAAAAAGGCAACAAAAACTCTGTCCCCATTTTACTAGCTGTGCTGATATGATAGCTCGTTTCAAGAGCACTGCTACACGAAAGATATGTTTACATTTTGTGTTAGGTATGCTCAAGGAGTAGTTCAAAAAGCTTTGCTAAATAAAAAAACTTGTTGGGTTTATGGTAGGGCCTATTTTGGAGAGATACCGAAAGAGAGACGCGAGATGGAAAAAAAAGATGTTTGAAATATAAATTGTACAGTGAGACTTTTTTTGTATTTTTAATTTTTACTATTTTTGAGAATGCGTTGCTTTATTTCGATATAAACCGAGTTATCCATCGTTTTTAAAAAAAATATTGTTTTTATCTGCAATATTCTATTCTCAACGAGAGGTCAGCAGAGACAGACGTTTGTTTGCTTATAACAAACGTTGCTAAAGTCATTCAAAGTAACCGTATTTGAGCATTTATTAGTCCCCTACCACTCTGCGGAGGAAGACTATTACGATCATTCGTGTCATTGGCAATCTGTCTGCACAATTATCTTATAAACTATTCCACAGAAATCACTTCCAATTTTATATGGCAGTATTTTACATGAAGACAATGCGCCCAATCAAACAAGGTGTTGACCGTGACTTTGAGTTTTGACTTTGAATATGTGCATTTCTGGTATTGGCCATAGCTTTTAAGCTGTCCCAATTGCAGTCCTAAAATGAGATAAGTGGCTTTTTAGCATAAGATTTTTTTTACAGAGTATTGAATTCGTGATGTCCTTAAATTTGACCTTTTCCCTTAAATGCTTAACCCTAAACTTTGACTTTGAATGTTTCAACTTTTTGTTTTGATCATAGTTTCAACTCTCCACGGTTACAGTGTTAATATGATACGTTAGCTTAAGATTATGCATATGATAGGAAGCAGTGACCATGTATAACAAGTATGGCTTTGATCTTAATGTTTGGTCTTTCATGGTTGGTATCAGTCAATACAGTGCAAGTTTCCAATGGCAAGTAGGGAAAAGGGTGACCTCGCCATTGACTAGAGAGAAGAGATGGGAATGGTAGGGGGAGAAAGAAGGGGGAAAGCTAACTTGCCTACAGCTACATTAAGTTTGTCTTCAAGTTCTGCTGACTGTTTATAAGATAATTGTGCAGACACATTGCAAATGACACGAATGACTGCAATAGCCCTTCTCTGCAGAGTGGCAGAGACTAATAAATGCTCACATTCAGTTACTTTGAATGATTTCAGCAACTCATTGTTTTTCTTACCCCCCAAAAAAATATTAGATGCAAAATATTTACAATCACTGAGTGGATTCCTCTATATTTACAGTTTTATAATATCTCATAGCGGCCTTTTTGAATATTATGCAATAACTCAAAATATCCAACATTTACAACTTGGCCTTCATCGGATTTGGATTCAGCACCCTCAAATCATGCTGGATTGACACACAAAACTGATATATATCCCAGAACAAAGTACAGATAGGCTTTATAGCAGTTTTTGTCAAATTTTAATGATCAGTGGGTAGGGAAGATAAATTTGATCTTGGGTTGAAACGGGAATTCTAACAACCCCTGAATATGATCAGAAATGGTTCTTGGATATTGAAGGGTTTGACATTAAACTGTAACAATCCATGTTTGCTCTTATTTTTGATGTATCACCATTGACATCCACGTTTTTCCGCAAAAATGACGGTAGCTGATGATCGCTGAAATACTGCAGTGAAGCTATCAAACACTGATCACTGTAATATACATTATGATAGCTGATGATCGCTGAAATACTGCAGTGAAGCTATCAAACACTGAGCACTACAATAAACATTTGTATGTAGGTCTGCACCTAAACTCATTACTTTGATGACAAAAAATGGTTCATTTTAATGAACTGTTCTTCACTTGTACTTTGACGAATGCGCACCGAGCGATCGAGGCGTACCCTTACATCAGGGGCTATAACTCAAGAGTGGGAACAAATTGTAACGTGTTCAGTAGGTCCTAAGAAACATTTATAGCCAACTTTGGTTCGATCAAGGGGTGGGGTGGGGGTGGGGTGGGGGGTGCATGGTAACCCCCTTCACCTTGGGGACTACATATCATGGCTGTAAAAGTAGGCTACAGTATGGGACTAGCGGTATGTGGTAACAAAAGTAAGCTTCCATAGTCTAGGCTAAGTAAAGATACATTCAAACTCTACCATCACTACACCTGTACAAACACATACCTACACACACGCATTCACGCGCGCGCGCGTACACACATACACACACACGCTCGCGCGCGCAAACGCACACACTGAGCAATTTGTTTTTATCTAGATCTCCTTATAGATCTACAGGAAGCATACCTTTGTTGCCACATACCAATATTCCCACACACCATTGATACCACACACCATTATGCATCATACCACAACATGACTACATGTATGTGAGGACAAAGGTATGTGGTACCAAAAGAATGTGGTAGTCTAGCTATTGCATTGCTATTCCCACTGTCACCAGTGGTAAGTGAATCAACTGAAATGTGGCACTAGCTGCGTGTGGGACCAGCTGTA